>JXTC01000133.1:549213-609542 GCA_002914845.1 Trema orientale | reverse complement strand
CACTCTGCATCTGCATACGTTACTTACTGAGTTTTATACTCACAAATATTCTTACATTACAGAGGATACTGATACTATGTGAGTTAGAGGATGAGCACTGACTTTCTGACCGCGGTTTGTGTATTTGAGCATTTTGACCTGTGGTTTCCTGACAGAGAATTTTGTACATATTTTGAGTGTGTATATATTATGTATATTTTATGAGAGGCCCACTTTGTGAGTATGTTTGTATGTATAAATTATGCTATATGTCAAAATGAGTGCAGCAATTTTCCTTTTTCTTTCCAGAAAGTTTAAAAAGTTCTAATTTTCTCCGATTTAATCAGTTTTAAGTCGAGTGGCGTCTCCCGATCTCACTAAATAATTTTACGAATATCCCTACGTACACGTGTGGGATCGGGGATGTCACAATAACAGTGAAAAAAATGACATTTTCTCTTATGCTTTCTTCATTCTATATCAATCAAGGCTATCCTTTTCCCAAAATTCACATATTTGTACCTAATTTCCTAATGAATCAACTCCTTTTATTCGAGAACAAAGAAAAGAAATGAAAAAAAGTGAGACAACAAATAAGTAATCTTTGAACTGAATTAGCAATTTCCCGTCAAACAAAGATGCTTGATATTGCTATTTCATATGAATCAAATAGAAAGAAACAAGTAAAGGAATTACAAAAATTGGGATTTTCATTTTCTCGAGCCAAACCATGGTCATCCTTATCAGGTAATTTGATTACAAACCATACACAAAACCCAAACCATGGTCATCGCACACAATTGGCCTCCGTGCATTCCAAGAATGTCCTTTTTCATGGCTGGGAATCTACAGGAAATATTATAGACCAATTGCAAATTTAAATCAGTTTGGAATTAAGAGGAGAAGCACAATCAAATCTAACCTTTTCAGAAAGCTGTAAGAGACTATTCTTGAGACTATTCTTATAAGCTCTCCACCTACAGATTCCAAGCAAAGATTATTGTTGATCTTCATACTAAATCCGAGAAAAATCAACCCAAGTGCATCAACCGTGATGAAGACTTACTCATGCGTGATCAGGCCGAGGGTTTTGTTATTACTTTGGCTGCTAGTAATGGGAGAGTAAGAGACTGACTTAATACGAGAGGAAATAAGTGGCTAAAACATTGTAGGTCATTGAGCAAAGAGGTTAGGGTTTAATTTTTAGTAATAAATTAAATACATATAAGTAACTAAAAAAATATATTGTACTAGATTAGGCAACGTTTCCTACAGAAGTGTTGCATGTTGTCAGTAGCTAGCATATTGTAACACTTTTCTAGGAAGCATTATGCAAAGTAAGGATTTACGCAACTCTTTCAGTAAAAACATTGCAATAGATACCCTTTATGAAGAAAACTTTGCCACATTTCTCAATCTAGTGTTGCCTATATTATTAAAAAAGTATATATAACGCAACATTTTTTTTTCTATTGCTGTTGAAGGGGGTTTTATATTCTCTCTTTTTTTCCTTTTGTAGCAGTAATAGTATGGGGATAGACATTTTAAATTCCTTAAAAACTGAAATTGGTATTTTTTCTAAAACATAGGAGGAATTTTTGGTATTTTTCCAGAGAAAAATAAATCTTACTACAAATGTTGCCGCATTAAATCAGAGAGTCGCCGCTTTAGATATAAAGTGGCGACAATGTCTCCGCTTTAGAGTCGCTGCTAAAGGTTGGCTGGTATAGACCCCTAAAGCGGCGACAAGGGTTATCCCCTATTAGATAATTTATAGTGGAAAAGTCGACAGAAATGCCATCTGGCAGACTATTAGCGGCGACAATTTTGCAATTGTCGCGACTGTATTTTTTTTGGAGATTAAATAATTAATTAATTTAGTAACCTATTTGTCGCTGCTTTAGGGCCCGTCTTTCTTAATTAAATAATTAATTATTTAGTAACCTATAGCGGCGACAATTTATATAGAATTATTTTTTTAAATTAAATATTTAATAATGTAATTAGAATAATAATTTTTATATATTTAATTTTTAAAAAATAACAATTAATTCAAATTTAAATAAATAAAAAATATATTAAGGTAAACAAAATATATTAATAATTAGTAAAAATAAAGAAATTAATATTTTAAATGACATTGAAATTAAAAAGTATTGTCCAAAACTAAAAATATATATTGTTGTCTGAAAGTAGAAAAAAGTCTACAAACTTAAGTCCTCGTCCTTGGTTTCTTCACTGTCATCTTCTTGATGAGTCGAGGGAGGATGGGCGAAACGAGATGGCAGTGGCAGAGGCGGGGGCATCGTGGTAAACGATATCGAAGTGAACTCTAGATGGATAGGAGTAGAGGTAGACATGTTGACATCTGGTACTAGTGATGACAAAATCCTCTGCATATGTGCTATCCACGTTGCCTGAGTCTCTATTGATTGCTGTTGTTAAGCGATCATCTCCTGAGTGGTCACCGCTCATTACTGGGCTGTTGTCATATATTGCTGGCTCTTATGTATGTATCGTTGGACATCCTCAGGTACTGGCGGTGGAAAGTCTGGTGGGGCAGATCTAGTACTGGAAGCAGACGTACTCAACTTACGTCCGATACCTCTCCTAAATCCGCGACGTATACCAAGAATCTCATCCGCAATATGAGCATCAGTGACAGAAGCGGATAAGCTCAAACCAGATTAGGAAGATGCTTGAGACTGAGTGTTATGAATCTCAAGCATTTTATTCTGCAAAAAAGATTAAAATTAGTATATAGAAAAAAAAATTAGAGATTTAGTTTAAAAAAATTAAGTAATGACATACGTAATTGGCCTCAAACTGTACACTCAGCCATTTAGTCCGCTCAATGAAGTAGCAATCCCTGAAACTCTTAGCAACAGGTTGAACTCACCAGTAGTAGGATTGCACAGTAAAAATATTTAAAGGGACATAATTTATTATTAAAATTTAATATTTTAAAAATAAAAAGTGTTATAAGAAAAATTGCAATTTTGTTACCTTCTTATATCGTTTATGAGCAATGGAAGCAGCTCCCTGTTTGCTCACAGGCGCACTATATTTGCAGCATTTCTTTCAGACATCGCCTATAAGGAAAAAAAATAATTATAATATAATATTTTATTACTTAAAAATAAATGAATAATTGATAACTACACACTAACCCTAAACTCTGGGGAGTCAAAAAGGCCGCAACAACGCCTCCATGTCATGGCATCCATCTCGTTAGGCACTTTAGAACGTGCCGTTGCCAAGTCAAGAGCATTTTTGTCGCCCCTAATGAGCCTGAAATGCTCATTAAGCTCGGTCTTCAAGTTACTGTATATATCTGCCATAGTCCTAAGAATGTTATCCCTGATATTGGCCAAATCATTGTTGTTGTCATCAAGATCTTTGTACTCAAAAAATTCTTACAATTACAAAAATTATCATTATATTATAATTGTATACGGAGTTCATAACATTTAATAAATGCCATATATTTTTTTCCTCTACAACAGGAATGATCTTCCCCTTCTGCTTAGCAGGAACCGACTTCTAATTTTTATACCACAAATCCACATTCTGTCGGACAAGCACGTCAATCAATTCGGAGAAGTATTTTTGATAGTCGTCGACTGGGTGCCAAGTGCCTCCTCCTTTGTCAAATTTGATCGGAAGAGGGTTCTTCCCCTTTTCCTCAAATAGCTGACGTAGGTTTAATGACCTACTCTTCGACCTCACATTCCTCCTAATAGGATCTGTAAAATAAATAAGCATATTAACAAGCAGGCAAGATTCCACATATCCAAAGTATGAAAAAGTAAAATTTAATATGTAACGAATAACACGAATAATACCTGACTCGCATCGCTAAGGGACTCTGGTAGGACGTCGTGGAGGATTAGCACCAGTATCACCACCTTGATAACTAGGCTTAACAGTGGCCATGGCTATGAGCAAGTCTTAATAGTGACAAGTATATTATAATTAAAAAATGTATAGTAATATTGAAATTAAATTCTAAGAATTCAATCATTAATAGCATAAAACTTTTTTTACATTAGTAAGAAAAAAAATAAATAACAATCCTAATTGCTATCAAACTCGCTACTAGACGGGATTTCATCTACATCATCATCAGTGTCGTTGTCATCTTCCTCAAACTCAGCTTCTTTATAATCTAATATTGTATCATCCTCAGGTTCAATATCATTTATGAAATCACCATCTCCCTGTTCAATATCATAATTAGTATTGTCATTGTTTTTTTGAGCATGAGACATAAGGTTTTCTTGAGGAATAGAAATGGGCTCCAGATATCAACTGTTAAAATAAAATTAGAGGAGTTTGAATCCTACAGTACATTCAACTCAGTATCGGTGTCCTCGATGTCCAGAATATCCCAGCCACTACGTTGAGTCAAGTCTCCAACTATTTTCCAGTTAGGGCCGTGCAACAAATTGTCTATATAGAAAATTTATTTTGCTTGAAAAGCAAGAATGTAAGGTACATCTTTGTACCACTCAGAATTGATTGTAATACTAGTTATATTTTTCTCTGTTCGTATCTTCTTCTTCCGAGGGTTGGGGTTGAACCATTTACACCGGAACAAGATGAAAGAAAATTGGTTCAAGAAAGTGAACTCTTGTATATCTTCTAGATACCCATAAAATGTATTACCATCAAATCCCGGAACACAAACTTCACTATTCTGAGTTTCACATCTGGAGTTTCGATTATATGCTATAAACTGGACACCGTTTACAACACATGCTGAGTAGGACAAAATGTTGAAATTTGGTCCAAATGCCAAAGCGTATAACTCATTAGTTGCTTCAGGACTGCTATTTTGTCGTAGATGATACATCTAATAATCAACATATGACATAAAATTAACTATAATGAGAATAATTTAAGTAATTCTATCAAAATGGACAAAACTAGAATGACTAAATTTAAGTATACCTTTATATAAAACCAGGCTAAAAGCTCTAATTTTTAGATTTCATCCAAGTTATTATCACTTTTTTGTTGAAACTCTCTCATATGTTCACTGATGAAGAGTATAACATTGAGATTAATAAATAGACTCAATTACTGATCAAATTGTATTAGTAAATCCAAATAAAAATTGACAACACTTACTCCAAATAAATCTGGTTTTCAGGACAATTGTTCAGTATATACCAGTGAGCCTTCTTACGTAGGTGATCATCAAGATGAATAATATTTTTCTTACCAATTGGATGACAATATGATTGGAAAACTGACAAACTCAGCTTCGAACCATTTTGAATGGGATCTTCGTTCTTTTCTGGCCAGTTGAACTTAGTCTCAACTCCTTGTAAGTACATTGAGCAAAAAGTCGAGGCTTCGTCAACAACTTAACCGTTAGCAATTGAACCCTCTGGTTGTACTCGATTTCTTACATAGTTTTTCAACTTCTTTATATAGTGCTTATAAGAATACATCCATCTATAATGAACAGGTCCTCTAAGTAATGCCTCTTTTGGCAAATGAATCATCAAATGCACCATAATATCAAAAAAAGCAGGAGAAAAAATGCGCTCAAGCTTGCAAAGAATAAGAGCTATGTCAACCTCAAATTTCTCCAAGTCTTTCACATTTAGAGTCCTTGCATAAATGAGTTGAAAAAAGTTGCATAACTCAGTTATTGTGGATGAGATGTCTCCATTCACAAAAGGACGAATTCTTGGTGCCAACAGACATTACATAATAACATAGCAATCATGCGATTTCAACCGATAATTTTTGTATCGTTATCAATTACATTGGTTCAAAGAGTACTTGCAAACCCATCAGGAAACTTGACCGATTTAATAAACTGAAAAAATTTACGTCGATCATCAGTAGTGAGAGTGTACTCTGCGTGAGTTATAATCAACTTGTTCCCTTCTTCGATGACACGTAACTCTGATCTGATATTTAAATCTTCTAAGCCACGCCTTGTGTTCACTGTGTCCTTAGATTTGCCTCTAATACCCAACATTGTACTAAGAATACTATCGCATAAATTTTTCTCAATATGCATAATATCGAGATTGTGTCTTAGTTTTAGTGATGACCAATACTCAAGCTCAAAAAATATACTCTTTTTTCTCTAGTTGAGTTCTTCATTGTCTATTTTTCGTTTCACCTCACCATATTTTGGATGTTTACTTGGCATATCAAGTCACATATGACTAAGTTGTTGCAGAATATCTTCATTAGAAACACCCTTGGTGGATTTCTTCTCTCCATCTTCCCATCAAATAGTGAACTTTTTCGAAATGCATGAGATTTTGGAAGGAAATGTCTATGCCCCACATAACAAGTCTTTGTTCTTAAACGCATTGATGAAGTATCTTCGTTACATGTGGGACAAGCCTTGTATCCTTGCCCACTCCATCTAGATAAACTACTATGAGCTGGAAAATCATTTACAGTCTATTCCAATACAGCTTGCATTTTAAACATTTTGTTATCAACGGCATCTCTCGTTTCAACTCCAACATGCCATAAATGCTTCAACTCATCCACCAATGGTCTTAGAAATATATCAATGTCCTTTTGAGGAGATTGCGATCCAGGAATTAAAAGAGACATCATAAAATAACACTCTTTCATGCATAGCTACGGAGGAAGGTTATAATTAGTCAAAACCACAGGCCACATGCAATAAGACAAACTCGTGTTGCCAAATGGATTAAACCCATCAATAGCCAATCCCAAATGGATATTTTGGATTCTGAAGCAAAATCTGGATACTTTATTTCAAAATATTTTCATGCGTCACTGTCAACAGGATGTCTCAACACCCCTTCCTTGTTTGAACGACCCTTAAAATGCCACTTCATTTCTTTTGCAGTGTGTCTAGACCCATACAGACGCTTCAATCATGGTGTTAATGGAAAATATCGTAATGCTTTGTGAGGTACCTTCTCTCCCTTCATATTTTTGTCTACCTATAGACTCGTACCAAAAACAGGACAATTCTCCATGTCACCATTTTTCTTCCAAAATAACGCACAGTCATATTGGCATACATGAATAGACTTGTATCATAAACCTAACTTAGACATCCATTTCTTTGCATCATAATGCGATCGTGGTATCTTATTGTCAGCTGGAAATGTATCCTTTAATAATTTCAATAAACTATCCAATGACTTATTAGTCTACTTATGCATTACTTTCAAATGCATAAGTTTGACCAAAAAGTTCAAAGATGAGTAACTGGTGCATCTCGATACAACTCAGCTTCCACTTCAGAGAATAACTCATCATATTATTGGCCAAATACAGATGGTCTCATTGCCACATCATCTCCCATATTGTATTAATTTTTATCACTATCTACATTTTCTGGCCCAATTTAATTTTGCAATATATCCACCATCTCATCTGTCGGATCAACATTTTCTACATGAACATTATTACGAGGAAAACAAATCTCAACAACTTCTCCATGGAAGATCCAATTAGTAGACGATGAATCAAACCCATTGTCTATCAAATGTGCTTCCAGCGTTTCAACAGTCTGATGCAACACATTCCGTGCCGGTGTTTACTGGAATAAATTTCCAGAAAATATTTTCTTAAAATCATTTTCAAGAACACCATAGTTTTGTAAAATCAAGAAACGCAGCAGAATTGGTCGTTTAAAATTTTTCTTTTTAGAAAATATTTCAGATCGTGATCTAACATAAGTTAACTCTTGATCTAGATAAGAACAATACCCAGATTCGCTCCACAACTTTCTCATCTTTCCGTCTATTCTCGAAAGCCGTTTGATTGATCCGGTGAGTGGTCACCTTCTTGATTCCCAACAAAGAGATCCACAGACGAAGAAGAAGACAATCTCATTGAATTGATTTCTCCAGGATGGCCGAAAAATACCAAGGATGGTGAGCCCTAGTGCTGGTTGATTTCTGCTCTCTTTTTTTCTCTGCTATACTGTGATACTCTCTTCTCAAGGGAGTGTTTCACGTGTAGTTAATGTTCTATGCAGTTAGAGAACTTTTCTCTTAACTACAGAGAGATTAGTAAACCCTAATGGGCTTATTGGTCTTGTTGGGCTCAGCTGATCATTAAATAATTATTGGGCTTTAATTTGTGCTAGACAGGGGAGTAGATGGACCATAAAGCCCAAGCTCTAATCGACCATATACCCACTATCATAATTAACTCTTAATTATGATTGGGCCTTGTCCATTAATATTGGGGCACACTACTATAGGCCCAATATTGAACTCTTGGACTAAATGTCATTTATTTTCTATGAAGCTAATATCAAATAATTAGCTTGATCCATTTAGCATATACTATACCTGTAGACGTACCTCCAATGTCGTACTAGAAGGGTGAAATTACCCTATTACCTCTTTAGTACATATTTACCTTTGAGTTGCTATTTTTCATCTAATGGATAATAGTTGACTATGGTGTTTCTATCTGCTTATACTAACACAGTCAAATTCACATAGTGAATACTGGGGCCCTGGTTTATATTATCCAAGTACTTGAAAAAACTCAAAGTAAAATTGTACGCATGGCGTCCATCATGAAAAATGTTCTACACATTTCGTACACCTTATCTTCCAAGATCAAACTATAAAATGGAACTAGTCCTTTGGTAACTCAAAAAGACAAAACACATAAAAGTAAGTTCGTTAATCACTAGGATTAAGATATTCTATAGTAGTGCTAGATTAGTGAAATTAGAAATTTAAGTTACGATACTTAATCTTAAATTCTAATTCACTCGGTCCTGTTCGATACTATTATAACTTTCTTATAACACACTAGTGTTTCTATCCGAAGATTCACTTCGATAATTGGAGACTTCATTATGAAAGTAGACAACACTACATTCTATGACATAGTAAAGTATTCCATCTTCAATATACAGAATGCGAACAATTTAATTTAGACATAATGAGATAAAGAATATAATGTCTCCCACATATGAACTCATCATATGAATAATTCCTTATTACTCATTACATGTCTTTGAATCTGTAGATGTTTGCATAAGATAAACATACACATCACATGTATATCAAAGGGACATAAATGAAATAAAAATTCATATAATGGAATTTATTAATAACAAATAGATAACAAATAATCCAATAAATATTATTTATAATGTCGAAATAATAAACTGCTTTATCGGACATTATTCCAACAATCTCCCACTTGGCCTTTAAAGTAGATGTGACATATCACGTAGTCCCATTCCTTCTAGGTGGTCCTCAAATACTTTGGTAGCTAAAGATTTGGTAAAAGGATCAGTAAGATTCTCTGCAGACGCTATCTTACTCACTATCACGTCTCCTCTTTGAACAATTTCTCTGAGTACATGATATTTTCTTTCTATGTGTTTTCCCCTCTTGTGGCTTCTGGGCTCTCTAGAGTTAGCAATTACTCCACTATTATCACAGTAGAGTGTTATGGGTTGCTGTGCTCCAGGTACTACCTCGAGATCCATAAGGATACAAAGCCAGACCGCCTCTTTAGCTGCTTCAGAAGCTGCCACATATTCGGCCTCCATGGTTGAATCCACAATACAAGATTGCTTGATACTCCTCCATATACTGGCTCCACCACCAAGGGTAAATACTGAACCAAAGGCTAATCTTCTAGAGTCTTTATCAGATTGAAAATCTGAATCAGTATATCCAACAAGTGTTAGATCTTCTGCAGAATATATAGGCATATAATTTCTAGTTTTTCGAAGATACTTTAGAATATACTTAACTGCACCCCAATGTTCAGGTCTTGGATTGAATTGGTAATGACTTACAATCCCAACAGCATAACAAATATCTAGTCTTGTGCAAAGCATGACATACATGAGACTTCCCATTGTCGAAGCATAAGGAATATTTCTCATCTGCTCTTTCTCTTCATCTGTCTTAGGAGAATTCTTATTAGACAAAGTAATTCTTTTATGAAAGGGTGTTAAACCTTTCTTGGAATTATGCATTGCGAATCTAACCAGTATTTTGTCTATGTATGAAGCTTGTAATAAAGCTATGCATTTGTTCGTTTTGTCTCGTAGAATCTGTATTCCTAGAATATAGCAAGCTTCACCTAAGTCTTTCGTATCAAACTGTTGTGCTAATCAGACTTTCACTGATGATAATGATCCAACATCATTCCCAATGATTAGAATATCATCAACATACAGTACTAGAAAAATCACTTTGTTATCCTGAATTCTTTTATAGACACAAGGTTCAGCTACATTTCATTCAAAACCATAAGACTTAATTGCTTCATCAAATCTTATGTTCCAAGATCTAGACGCTTGCTTGAGTCCATAAATAGATCTCTTAAGTTCACAAACTTTTCTTTCTTGGCCTTTTTCAATAAATCCCTGTGGTTGTATCATATAGATACGTTCATCAAGATTGCTATTCAGGAATGCAGTTATGATGTCCATTTGCCATATCTCATAATCAAGAGATGCAGTGATGGATAAGAGTATGCGAATAGACTTGAGCATGGCGATAGGAGAAAAGGTTTCTTCATAGTCAATACTTTCCTTCTGTGTATAACCCTTTGCAACTAACCTTGTCTTGAAAGTCTCCACTTTCCCGTCTATTCCCCTCTTTCTCTTATAGACCCACTTACACCCAACGGGTTTTATCCCTTTAGGTAGATCTACAAGTTCTCAGACTTTATTAGAGTACATGGACTCTATTTCAGATTCCATTGCCTTTTGCTATAGATCTTTGTCAACATCATCCATTGCTTCATTGTAGGTATAAGGATCAGATTCTTGGTCACAAGACTCTCTTATTCTCAAGTATCTTTCAAGTGATTTATCTTTTCCAAGTACTTTCTCTATCTTATCTTCTATAGATGAGTTGATAACATCATCAGTTAATTCTTCAAGAACTAATTTACTTTTGGGCTTAAAATCGTTCATATAGTTTTCTTCCAAGAAAATAGCATTTGTACTCACAAACACTTTCTTTTCTTCAGTACTATAGAAATAATACCCTCTTGTTCTTTTTTGGTAACTCACAAATGGACACAATTCAGATCGTGATTCTAACTTAGTTGTTTTCCCTTTTAGCATGTATGCTGGACAACCCTAAATATGAATATGACACAAACTAGGTTTATGTCCTTTCCATAGTTCAAATGGTGTCTTAGGTACTGACTTAGAAGGAACTCTATTCAGTAGGTACATAGCAGTTTCTAAAGCATAACCCCAAAAAGATGCGGGTAATTGTGAATAACTGAGCATCGTCCTAACCATATCTAAAAGTGTCCTATTTCTTCTTTCAGTAGCACCATTTAGTTGAGGCGTACCAGGTGCTGTGAGTTGGGATAGGATCCTATTATCTTTGAGAAATTCAGAGAATTTTCCAGAGAGGTATTCACCACCTCGATCAGATCGAAGGGTCTTTATGTTCTTTCCTAACTGCTTTTCATTTTCTGCTTCGAATTCTCTAAACTTTTCAAAATAATCCGATTTGCGTTGCATTAGGTAAACATAACCAAATCTAGAATAATCATCCGTAAAGGTAATAAAGTATTCAAAACCTCCTCGAGCTTGAATATTCATAGGCCCGCAGACATCAGTGTGTACTAACTCAAGACATTCTTGAACTCTAAGACTTTTTCCAGTAAATGGTCTTTTAGTCATTTTACCTTCTAGACAAGATTCGTAAGTTTGTAATGGTTTGACTTCTAACCAACTTAGAGGTCCATCATTGACTAACCTTTGAAAACTGTTTAGGTTAATATGACCGAGTCTCAAATGCCAGAGATAAGTTTCATCATTAGTACTCACTTTCACTTTCTTATGTTTAGGTTCTACATGTTCAGAATCATTCTCAAGATTGTGCAATGAGATGCTTTTAGGTTGAACAAAGAAAAGATTATTCCTATGAGTACCAGTACAAATAAGACTTTTATTCTTTATTATAGAAACTTTATTGTCAAAATCAACAGAATAACCTTGTCTCATCAAACAGGAAATAGAAATCAAATTCCGTTTAAACACCGGAATATAATAATAATTCGTTATTTCTAAAAACCTAAAATCATCGAAATTTAAAATAATATCTTCCATTGCACGAGCTTCAACTATTGAGCCATCTCCCAATCGATGGCGTGAACTCTTCACTAGCGAACTTCCTAGTTTCCTTGAACCCCTGCAAAGTATTACAAACATGGTCAGTGGCTTCCGAATCTACAATCCAAGAATCGATAAAATCAACCATATGACAAGCCTCAATGAATAACAAATTGTCATTATATTGTTTGTCCTTGTCATTTTCCTTCTCCTTCTTAAGGGCTAGGTAACTTTTGTAGTTCCTTTTCCAGTGCCATCCTCATCGTAGTGGAAACATTTTTCCTTTGGTTTGGCATCTTTCTTGATCTTTTTTTTCTTTGGAGCCAGAGAAGCAGGAATCTTTTTCTTCCCCTTACATTTGCCTTTTGACTTAGGTTTGGAAGAACTAGCTTGAGCTACATTAGCCTCAGCTGACTCTGACTTATTCTTCTTAAGAATATTATCAGTAATTGGCAGATCTTTTATCAGGCTAGTATGAGTATAATCCTTCCGGTGAATCTCATGATCAATCTTAAATTGATTGAAGGTGTCTGACAATGTATTCAAAAATCATGTCAATTTAGGTGTCACAATCAATTTCAGCTCTAAGGATTTTTTAGTTCATTAAGGTATGCGATGACTGTCATCATATGTTCCAGAACTGGTGTACCCTTCTTTTGACGAAGATTCATGAATGCACTTGTAGCCTCAATTCTGGTTTGACGACCAAGATTGGCAAACATTTCGTCAACACCTAGCATCATGCCAGTAGCAGTATCCATCCCACAATGTTGTTATTGCAATATATTGCTCATTGAGCCAAGTATATAGTACTTAGCTATCTCATCAAATTGCTTCCACTTATCATATAAGTTTCTTTCATCGTTGGTAGATTCCTCAGTTGGCTGAGCAGGATATGGAGTGGTAAGAACCCACTTATGTTTATCAGTAGTAAGCACTATGTCTAGGTTACATTTTCAGTCTACGTAGTTTTCACTATCTACCTTGTTTTGTGTGAGTAAAGTGGATAAAGGATTAAGTACCATATCTATTGAAAAATAAATAAACATTCCATGTATAAGCAACATCATATATCATGTTAGAATAACTAATATAAAGTACTAAGCATACAATATGCAAGTAAAATATCCCTAGGACTATCACTTATATTCATGGTAATTTAACCTACCATTGATTATAAGCCTCCTACGGGAAGTCATGCAATCAACAAGTCAAACTAAAACAATTTCAATTAGTAAATAGACAGATAACTCTTATCCTGTATTTCTAACTACCATTCTCTTTGGTCCTCTAATCGACTAATAAGAACTCCTACGGAAGGATATTAATGTTTCGAGTTGAGTGTTTAACCATTGTTTCAGTAACTAAGTTTTCTATATAAGACCGTCTTCTACGGGCAATCAGCCTCATATAGTCTACCTAATACCTTATCCTAAGAAGCTCATTTCCAGTATTATCTGGACGAAAACCCTCTTATGGGAGTTCAGCAAGATTCTGAGGCAAGGCTCATCCTAATACATAACGAATAAACAACGGAGACTATAGGCATCACATACCTTCTCCCACTCAATATTTTACACTTAGGGATTTATTGATATTACCTAGTTATCTAACTAGTTTAGTAACCTAAAATCAATTATGTAAGCATGTTCATATTTGCATGAGAGTAGCTCTAATTTTCTATATGACATATTACTAAAAGATCATGTAATAATACTTAATTATTAGGCATGCACGCAACATTGTCATAATAATATCAAAGTGGTAAGCATATAATTAATTAATTGTTAATGATTTATTAATTTCTCGTAATTTAAAATTATTTAATATTTAAATAATTTTAATTGATAAGATAATGTTAAATATTTAAATATGGAAGATAATATTTAACATTTAAATTAGAAAAGATTTTCATAAAATCTAATCAGTTTAAATAAAAGTTTTAACTAATTAAATCTCCTTAAATATCTCAAATTTAAATTTCAACTTTTGAAATCTTAATTTGAATTTAACTTCCTTAAATATCTCCCATTATCTTATCCTGCCAGATTTGAATTCAAAATTCAAATCAATATCTAATCTTATTAAATATTTACCAATCATAAATTCAAATTTGAAAATTTAAAAAAGATATTCTGATTTAAATTTAAATTTCAAATCTTCACAAAATTCGAAATTTAATAGATAGAAGATTTTACAAATAAAATCTCCTACAATATCTCTAATTTGAATTAAAACAAATTTAAAAGTCAAAATAGATAACTAACTATCACATAATCAGTTTTCAAAATATCTATTCAAAAATTTGAATTTAAAACTAAAAGATATTATCTCATAATATCTAATTTTAAAAATTTCTACTTTAAAAGTATCTCTAATTATTTAAATAATAATTAAGATAATATGGATATCAACCATATCCATAATTCAAATTAAAATATCCTATCAATTCTAATTTCAAAGATTCAAATTTAATAAGGATTTAAAATTTGAATTTTAAATTTGAATTTATTAGTTTGTAAATTGAATTATTTTTAAAATAAAAATAATTAAAATTACGGTCGGAAATACGAAATGTGTCGGGATAAGCTGACGGACAGAATGAGAGGCTGATACATAAACGTCGGCTTCGGGACGTTATGCGGCCATGCTCGGGACAACTACCGGGCGCCAACGGGCTCGCATAATGCTACGCGGCCTCGCTCAAGACAATTCCAGAGTGACAACTGGCTCGCGTAGCTCTCGTACGTCAGACGCACGAGACAACACCCTGAGCGGCCAAGGCACTGGAGGCCACCCGCGTGGCCATCGTGTAGGAGGCTGCCTGCTGGCCATGCGTAGATCATATCTGCATGGCATGCGTAGGGTGGCACCCGCAGGCCATATGCGGATCACATCCGCGCGGCCTCCAGGGGCCGAGCCCGCGCTGCATGTACGGGGTGCACCGGCGTGGCCTGCGTAGGGAGGCAGCCCACAGGCCACGCGCGGATCCCATCTGCGCGGCCAGCACAGGGCCGTGTCCACGCGGCCCGTGCGTAGGTCACAACTGCACCGCTCCGTCGTTTCATTTTTTTTTTCTAAATTTAAAAACAGTTTTCATAAAACTCAAAAACAATTAAAGATCAAAACATTTCCATGCATATTCTTATCAAGAACATAAAACATGAACACATCGAAATCAAGAATACGCCGGAGGCAAAAATCTAAAACCGAACATGATCATCACCTCATAGCAATATCTAACCGGATAATCATTCAAGTTTATTGAATCTATTGACCATCAAATAAACTTGAGCATACTCATAATACGAACAAAACCAAACATGAACCAAACTTTTCCAGAAATCAAAAACATCAATCAATAAGAGAATAGACCGGAGTAAAATATGCTAGATCAACAATAAAACCTTGTTTTGTTATCAATTTCTAGTGTTTACACGAATAAATTTCCGGAAAATATTTTCTTGAAACCATTTTCAATAACACCATAGTTTTATAAAATCAAGAAACGCAGCGGAATTGGTCGTTTAAAATTTTTCTTTTTACAAAACATTTCGGATCGTGATCTAACATAAGTTAACTCTTGATCTAGATAAGAACAATACCCAGATTCGCTCTACAACCTTCTCATCTTTCCGTCTATTCTCTAAAGTAATTTGATTGATCCGGTGGGTGGTCACCTTCTTGATTCCCAACAAAGAGATCCACATATGAACTAGAAGACAATCTCCTCGAACCTATTTCTCCGGGATGGCCGAAAAACACCAAGGATGGTGAACCTTAGTGCTGGCCAATTTTTGCTCTCTCTTTTTCTCTGCTATGCATGTGACACTCTCTTCTCAAGGCGGTGTTTCACGTGTAGTTAATGTTCTATGTAGTTAGAGAACTTTTCTCTTAACTATAGAGAGATTAGTAAACCCTAACAAGCTTATTGGGCTTGTTGGACTTAACTGATCATCAAATAATTATTGAGCTTTAATTTAAGCTAGACAGGGGACTAGATGGATCCATAAAGCCCAAGCTCCAATGGACCATACACCCACTATCATAATTAACTCTTAATTATGATTAGACTTGTCTATTAATATTGGGGCACACCACTATAGGCCCAATATTGAACTCTTGGACTAAATGTCATTTATTTTCTGTGAAGCTTATTATCAAATAATTAGTTTGATCCATTTAGCATATACTATACCTTGAGACATACCCCTAATGCAATATTGTACTAGCAGAGTGAAATTACCGTATTACCCCTCTAGTACATATTTATCTTTGAGTTGTCACTTTTCATCTAATGGATAATAGTTGACTATAGTAAAGGGAGCGTTGTTCCGTTCACGACGAAAAACCGGCAGCATCTCCCCCAAGCTCCCCTAAGTGTGGTACATATATGTATACACCCGGAGAACACAGGGAGATACCATCAGAAATCGACCAAAGAATAATATTTATAAGTGAACGACAACACATAATGTGTAATCCCAAACTGTCCGAACGGATATCGAGATGTATAATCTCTCATCAACTTCTGAATGGGTCTATGGTAATTTCATTTGTGACTAGAATAATGCATGCATGTGTTAAAGTCATTACGTGTGTAAATAAATGTACACATTATGACTTTGACTACAACCTTTGTCATGACATGTTAACTCGTTCAGAATGGTCTTGATCATCACAAGTGAATAACTCTAACTGTTATAATCAAGAACATACCAAACCAGTTTATGTGTCGTGACCATTCTAGTGTTTATGATTTAAGAAAGGAATTTTGGGTTTTTTAAGAGTACATGTACGAGTATTTTACTTACAATAAGGGCATTTTTGGTATTATATTGGTCTAGGGGTATTTTGAGTATTTTGTGAATTACGTGGGTATTTTATTATATTTTTAAATTTTATGAGTTTTTTATTTACTCTAGGGGCATTTTGGGTATTTCATTACTCTAGGAGCATTTTAGGCATTTTGTTAAATATATGGGTACTTTATTATGTTTTTTAATTTTATGAGTTTTTTAGCTACTACAAGGGCATTTTGGGTATTTTATTAGTCTAGAGGCATTTTGGGTAT
Source organism: Trema orientale (assembly GCA_002914845.1). Lineage (NCBI taxonomy): Eukaryota > Viridiplantae > Streptophyta > Magnoliopsida > Rosales > Cannabaceae > Trema > Trema orientale. The sequence goes on along the minus strand of JXTC01000133.1, from coordinate 592,404 downwards.
TTTGTGAATTATATAGGTATTTTATTATATTTTTTAATTTTATGAGTTTTTTATTTACTCTAGGGGCATTTTGGGTATTTCATTACTCTAGCGGCATTTTAGGTATTTTGTTAATTAAATTGCTATTTTTGAATATTTTTTAATTTTTGGAGTATTTTATTACTCCATGGGCATTTTGGGTATTTTATTACTCTAGGGGCATTTTGAGTATTTTGTGAATTATATGGGTATTTTTGGATATTTTATTATTTTCTGAAATCTTTGGGTAGTTTTAAATTTTATGAGCGTTTTAGTTACTATAAGGACATTTTGGGTATTTTATTACTCTAGGGCCATCTTAGGTATTTTATTACTCTAGGGCCATTTTAGGTATTTTATTACTCTAGAAGCATTTTGGGTATTTTGTAACTCTAGGGGCATTTTGGGTATTTTTTAAATTGCCACATCATTTTTTGGTATTTTTTAATTTTATGAGTTTCTTAGTTACTCTAAAGGCATTTTGGCTACTATATTATTCTAGGAGCATTTTGGAAATTTTGTGAATTATACGGGTATTTTATTATATTTTTTAATCTTATGAGTTTTTTAGTCACTCTAAGGGCATTTTCAGTATTTCATTACTCTAGGGATATTTTGGGTATTTTGTTAATTAAATTGTCATTTTTGGATATTTTTTAGCTTTATGAGTATTTTAATTACTATAAGGGCATTTTGAGTATTTTATTACTCTAGAGGCATTTTATTTTTTTGTTAAATTGCCACATCATTATTTGTTTTTTTTTTTAAATTTTATGAGTTTTTTAGTTACTCTAAGGGCATTTTGGCCACTTTATCATTCTAGGGGGCATTTTGGGTATTTTGTGAATTATACGAGTATTTTAATTATTTTTTTTTATTTTATGAGTTTTTTAGTTACTCTAGGGGTATTTTCGGTATTTCATTACTCTTGGGGTATTTTGGGTATTTTGTTAATTAAATTGTTACTTTTGGATATTTTTTAACTTTATGAGTATTGTAGTTACTATAAGAGCATTTTGGAAATTTTATTACTCTAGAGGCATTTTGATTTTTTTTTTGTAAATTACCACATCGTTTTTTGGTATTTTTTAATTTTATGAGTTTTTTAGTTACTACAAGGGCATTTTGAGTATTTTTATTAGTCTAGGGGCATTTTGGGTATTTTGTAAATTATATGGGTATTTTATTAGATTTTTTAATTTTATGAGTTTTTTAGTTACTTTAGGGGCATTTTCGGTATTTCATTACTCTAGGGGCATTTTGGATATTTTGTTAATTAAATTACTATTTTTGGATATTATTTAATTTTATGAGTACTTTAGTTACTATAACAGCATTTTAGGTATTTTATTATTCTAGATACATTTTGTTTTTTTGTAAATTACCACGTCATTTTTTGGTATTTTTTAATTTTATGAGTTTTTTAGTTATTCTAAGGACATTTTGGCCACTTTATTATTCTAGCGGCATTTTGGGTATTTTATAAATTAAATTGTTATTTTTGGGTTTTTTTAATTTTATGACTATTTTAATTAACAAATTAATTCCTTATTATTCATTTCAATTATTAATTCTAATAAAATAAAATTCTAACCTAAAAAGTTTCTAGCTTATAAACTAAAATAAAAAATATTAACGAAAATCAAAATTTAACACAAAAAAATTATCCAACTAAACAATTTTCCATACTCAACCCACATTCTCAAAATATAAACATCCACCAATATCCAATAAAACTAATAATATAATCCACCAATAACTCATCAAATCCAATATCCAATAAAACTAATAATTTATTCCAATAATCCAATATCCAGTAATCCATTATCCAATAACCCAATATCCATTAAAATCTAATAATCTATTAAAAATCCATATCCAATATATCAAAAAGCACAATAAATATTCATAATCTTAATAATTGAATATCAAAATAAAACTAAAACTAAAACTTAAAAAAAAATTATTTTAACTTCTGATTTTTCTTAATATTACAACATTTATTTTAATTAACACTAAAGTAAAAGTAAAATTACAACACATAATCATATAATTATAATCATATCTAATATCCAAAATTAACTAATGTTACAATATATATTTTTAATTATTTAAATAAAAAATAAAACCAAAAATTAATAAAAAACAAACCTATTAAGCTTGAAGGGCTGCAGAGGCACGGGAGCAATAGAGACGAGGCAGCGGCGGCACGGTAGCAGCGGCGGGCCAGAGTAGGTGGCGGAGCCCCTGAAAAAATTTACAAAACAATTAAATAAAAAATGAAAAAGGATTGAAAAAGAGAAAAATAGGCAAAAAAAAACTTACTAGTGAGGAGGAGGTGATTTCTGGGTAGAGAGAGAGAGAGAGAGAGAGAGACGAGAGAGAAAGAGAGAGAGAGAGTGAAGAGAGAGAGAGATATGAAAAATGGAGAGGAAGAAGATCCGTTTCTGGGTATAGAAACCGATCAGCTAAAGCGGCGACAATTGTCGCCACTTTAGATAATATGTCGCCGCTTTAAATAAAACGCACCGTTTCATTTAAAGTTCAAAAAATTTATGGCGGTCAGTTTGACTGCCTAAATTTTTGAGAAAAAATTGTCGCTGCTTTAAACATCTAATCTAAAGTGGGGACAATTGTCCCCCTTTAAATATTCTAATCTAAAGTAGGGACATTTGTCGCCACTTTAAATCCGATTTTTATTTTTAATTTCACATATTTTACAATAATTACAATTATTTTAATTTATTAATATTTGATAAATACAAAGCGACGACTATTGTTGCCGCTTTAGAGAAGATATTTTTTCACTTGGCGCTAGTTGGCGCACTCATTCTAAAGCGGTGACAATTGTCACCGCTTTAGGAATTTTTGGAGGGAAATTTTAGCGCGGTCCTCTAAAGGGGCGACACGTGCCCTCGCTGTAGACTTTTTCATATGTCCAGCATTATAAATACTCTAAAGCAGCGACTCTTGGATTTGTCGCTGCTTTAGTTAATATCTAAAGCGGCGACATTAGAGTTGTCATTCTATTACCTGCTTGTTGTAAGATAAAAAATTTCTAATTGTACTATTTTGGTGCACCTTCGTAGTGAAGTAATTTTTACTACATCCTAAAATTGTTGCACAAAGCAATGCCATAAATAGATGTGTAACGCCCCCAAACTGGGGTACGTTACAGTGTTGCAAATTATATAATATTATAGAAACCCTGAGTATTCCCGTGAAATGATTAACTTCGTAAACCTCTTAACGAATTAATTAATTAAAATAAACTCTCATTAAAATAAGTTACTCGTCATTCCCCACAACTCACAGTTTACATTGGAATATATGAAATATAAATTTTAAAAGAAGGATAAAATAAGTAAGTGGTTCAACGAAAGAAAATCTCAACCAGTCCATATATAATTATAGTCCCCACGACTTGTCTACATCTAATACAAAAGAAAATTAACAGAAAATTAACGATAAATACCTAAACTGGCAAATACTAATTAAGCCACTAAGAGAATAAGCGTTACTTCGATCCTAAACTTGATCTAAACTGTTGCTATGAACAATACCTGTCGGAGAAAACGGGGTGAGCAAAATATGCTCAGTAGATATTTTTCTCCATTTGTTGCAAACAGTGATAGTTTATAAATTCCATACAAGGTTATTTTGGTACAAACTCTAAATAAAGAATTTTAAAGAAATCTTTCATTGTAACGCATTTTATCCACTAATACGCCAAAATAAAAATTATTTTGTTTAAGCACAATATTATATAGTCAACTTATACGCACATGCAGGAACATAATCCATGCACATCACCCATCAGGACATAATCCATGACGAAAAGACCCTGATTATGTTTAGGGCGTCTCACCCAATGAATACAACCATCGGCCTACCTCCTATTATAGCAACTTCTCCGGTCCCCAGTGTCCTATATATTATTATGAAATCAAAACACCAATCATGTAGATTTTATCATAGTAAAGTAATCTATTCAATATTACAAGTTCAGAAATTAAATAAAAATAGTCAAAATAGGTTTAATAGGATTGTTTTAGAAAAAAACTTTATTGAAAGCCCCCTACCTTGTGACAGCAATCAAAGAATCCTAAGACGTGATTCTCGCACCTCGATGATAACATTAATCGAGCTTTAAAAAAATGAAAACGAAATATCATAATATGACTTCAAATATTTACGTAAAACGAAGCTAACTATAGTCTAACTACTCAAAATGGAACCTAACCAAACACTAAACCCATCTAAATACAGATCAAAAATCACAAAAACTACCCCTCTTTCAATCTGAATGGACGTCCAAACCATTGTCTAGTTAGTCTGACTACAAAACTGTCTGTCTAGGTTCATAATCTCTATTCAGAACGTGTGATTATACTTTTCTGAGTAGAAATGGCCTTCTAAGCAAGAACAACCCTTTGGCCAAAAGCGATCATCTAAGCCTCGAAAATTGTAATTTTTGATTAAAATAGAAATTCTCTCTTCCGATCAAACTTAAACTCTTATAGTATTTTTCTCACATAAAATTTATAAAAATTAGGGTAAGACAACTCCTAATCAATATTATTCGCTCATCCAATTGATCAATCATACTCAACTCTAACCTCTATTCATAAAGAAAATTATAAATCTAAAAGCATCCAACTATCTGAAGGCCGTAAAAAAAATTAAGAAGTTTAAGATAGCTTATCTAATTGATAAGGCCAGATTGTGTTCTTAGATTTTAGAAGCCCTCACAAGTGGCCTTGATCACCAAACTAATCTTCAAAGCCTTCCCAAACATATATATAAGTATTACTATCAAATTTTGTCATAAAAATAATGAAACAGAAGAGTTTTGATAGAGATTACTCACCTGCCACCTAGGAAAATAGGAACGAAGCTCTAACGAGATTTTGACAGCTGATAGTAGGTCTATCGTCAGCCCCAAATAGCCTATTTAAAATTAGTCCTAGTCACGCTAAATGACCAAATTGTCCCTAGTAAGTGATAGGACTATTTTACCCTTCCAAATAGTTTCTTTTTCACTTAAACCCAAATGTTCCAGCCCTTGCTGCCCAGTCTTTCTAACTTTTTTTTACTCTTAAATCCCAAAATAATATTAATAATTAATAAAAGTCACAATTATGACATCACAATATTTTGAGTATTACAAGATGGGTTTGTCTTTGTAGTTTAGGCTTAGCTAAGTGCCAAAGAGAAACTAATTACAAGATCATGAGATAGAAAGTCGTAACGTACAGCAGCAATTATCATATTCATAGACATATAATATTATTTCAAACGTTACTTAGATCTTCATACATGATTATATATAATAACCATATTCGAGTGCAATATTATTCAAACAAATGAACAAACGACATGCACATATTTATACATATTGCTAGTTAATTATCGAACAACGTACACAATCATTCATTTATTTATTTTTTGCTGGATACTCAAAAAACAAAGTCTCTAGCTTATTAAATACTGATTAATAGTCAAATTAGTCCTTTGAGCCAATCCATGTCATCATCAGCTTGGTCAATCAGAGAATCCGTAGCCGGTTCTACATCCAGGTCAAACGGCATGTCATGGCGGAACAAGAAGGTTTCATTTTCCTTCTCAGATTTCGAACATGAGTTTCCTTTGCTATTGGACGAGCTAATGATCTTTTCCGCCAAGTCATCGTTAAAACCGAAGTCTATGTTGAGGAACTGCGACAGAAAATCATCCTGATCATCGGTCCCAAAGTCAACATTCATGAACTGGGAAGAAGAGTTACTTTTATCTGGGACGTCGTTGAAGGTTTGTTCACAGTTAAGGTTGACACATTGGTCATGATCATAATCAACAGCTGAGGGAACTTCATCAACCGGAGGCTCGGAAGTGTTGGAGCACCGATGATCATCATGATCATGATCATGATTATGGTCATCAATACTGGTACTTCCACCCCCGTTCATTTCATTATCATGACCGAGTAATACTACTTTGTTTTGAGGCTCTTGGTGAAGGAGTACAACTTTGGTGCACCTCGTTGCTTTGGTTCGAACCACACGTGAAGTAGTTGTATTATGGATCTTATATGATGGTTGTTGCGGTACTAGGGCACAGGACTGATTCGATGATGGTTTACGACTTGTCGTATGATTGGATTTTAAAGAGTTGGCTTGAATTTTCTTAAGAATGTTGGTGTTCCAGTAGTTCTTGATCTCATTATCTGTTCGGCCCGGAAGCCGCCCAGCAATCAAAGACCATCTGCATTACGATTAATAGTACACATTAGTATCACATATTGCGATATAGTAAGCCTGACTATATAGTGTGTCAATATACAACATAGTCGGGATTTTCAAATATGTTATTGTCTTTTCTTTTTTCGATAATAATGTTAATGAGGATTATGATGACAATATATATTATGATTAAGATTGAAAGCAATATATGATGACCTGTTGCCTAGAAGGTTGTGAATCCTGATAATTAGGTCCTCTTCATCAGAAGTAATGTTTCCTCTTTTGATACCAGGTTTTAGATAGTTGAGCCATCTCAGCCGGCAACTCTTCCCAAACCTCTTAAGCCCTGCAAATTTTATGTACCCGTTTTAATTACTCTACAATAGTTCTTTCTAATTTTTTTCTTTATAACTAAATATACATTATATTTTTATATAAAAAAAAGATAAAAGTATAATAAAAAAAAAAAAAAAAAAGAAAAACCTGCTCTTTCGGGAAGGCTTCCCCATTTGCCTTCACCATGAATTTTGATGTACTCGGTGAGTATTTTGTCTTCCATTGCAGTCCATGCCCCTCTGTTTAAGTCTTCCTTGGAACAAGGAGTACTCCTCCCCATATCTCTCACTCTCTCTCAAGTACGTAGTGGTAAGTATCTGCAGTGATGTTCCCAATTGTTCCTTTATATATATACTCCAAAAATAAGGTAAATGTGCTTTCTTTCTTTCTTTTTTATTGTACAAAAAACAAAAGATGAAAAAAGGATCTCATAATTGTTGGGGGACCATCTCCTTCTGTCAAACAGGTTTCTACTATAACCTGGAATTGTACGACGTTATCAATTACTTACAATATTATTATACACATATGAGGAGCCACCAGACGATGATAGCTCTCCTTATGGCTCACTACTCAAGCGTTATCTTTGTAGCGCTTGAAAGCTAAATTAATAATAAATATCACCATGAATACATTTATCGTCCGTCCTATATCATTATTGGGCCTCTCCTGCTAGCTAACTTTCTCAAACTATATTGAATGTTTGGTTTTAAATATAAACCTACATTTGCAGCCCCACATCTAAAAAATTAAAAATAAAAATAAAAATAAAACATTGGCCTCTCTAAATTTCAAACTTGTACCTCCAAGATACATGTACAGTTACACAAATTCTAAATATGGACTGCCAACAACTTTTTCTAGTAGGAGTTAGAACTACATTTTTATAATTTATTCGTAGAGACTATGCCAAAATTTTTCTTTTCTTGAGTGAGGGCTTTGCACAAACTCAAACACTATAAATATATATAAATTTTTTGTTTTCGATCTAAAAAAAAATATAAAAATGAGTTGAATAGTGGCCCCATGTCTGATTCTAAAGATTAGGATAGGCCTTACCACATTATGATGCTGCCACCCAATTAATTAATTTAATAGTACAATTTGCATTTTTTGCCTTTTCTCTAACTCGCGGCCTTTTCTCTAACTCGTGCGAGTTATGATATTCTCTACTCTCATTTCACCTAGAGTTATATTTAATCCATTATTTTCTAGCCAGAAAATAATTCACATCCCCTGTTCATTAAGAGTAATCCTATGTGGCATTATACGGTGCCCAATACTATATGATGTGCTAATCTGGATTATTATAATTATATTTTAAGTATAGCTCATGTAATACCTAGTCTATTAATTATAATCAAATAAGATCAGATACATTATGTACAATGTAGGGTACCAGTGATTCCCATAGTATTACTTATTTAGAAATAAGTAAAGCTATATATATTGACACAATATACAGAAAAAATAGCTAAATTTTAAGTGACATCATATAACTAGCTAGCTGTTATTTATAATAAAAAAGAATACTTAAAAGTCATAACTAATGCAATGATTAGTTGTTAACTATCCAAACAACACATCATTAAAGTTATAAATTCAGGGGAAAAAAAGGTCAATATTTAGCGTTTCCCAATTTATTACTAGGACAAATGGTGTTATGCTTGTTACTATATATATTGTCCCATTGAGGCAATGTTGACACATCATCCTTATTATTACTCAAGCTTAGCTTAATTAACGAGTGATCATTGATAGGAGATTGGCTTTGCGGAAGTGACAATACACAACTAAAATACGAATTGAGAACATTTGGGTAAAATAAAAAAGATAAGATACACAAAAATTTTAACGTGGTTCACTTAATTTAGGCTATGTCCATAGACAAGGCTGTGAAGAAATTCACTATGAAAAGGAGATTATAACTCACTTCTCACCAAATATAAAGAGAGAACAAAAGAACCTCTCTCTCTTGAAATAGAAGAAAACACTCTCTCTAAAAAATTTAGGAGAGAACAAATGAGACACTAAGAGGAATTCTTAGGCTTGAATTCTCTCTTCGAAAAGAGGAGGATTTAAAATGAGATGCAAATGAAAATGTGGAGAGGGGTATTTATAGTTGAACCCCTCTCCCTTATACATCCCTTTTTTCCTTTTGTTTTTTTTTAATATTTTCCTTTGGTCAATAATGGTGGCACCTTGGTTGGTGCCGCACCTTCAATAATGGCTACCATATTGAATATGGTCTAAGCCACATTATTTGACCACGCATATATAATATTCTCTCACTTGAAGACTTGATTTTAATCATGTCTTCAGACTTGATAAATCTTTCTTTTCTTCGCTTGTCAATTCTTCATGCTGCTTACGTATCTGCTAGGCAATATGAGGATCTATACCATTAGAATTTGTCAGTATTGATTGGTATGGTTAAAGCATCTACTAGGTTCTCCTTAGTATGAATTTTTTAAAAAATCCACACTTCCATCTTCTACTGCTTCTCGAACAAAGTGATGCTGAACACCTATATGCTTTGTCCTTGAATGAAAGGCTAGATTCTTTACAATGTATAAGGCACTCTAACTGTCACACAACAGAGGAATCTTTTCTTGTTTATGCCCGAACTCATCCAATAACCTTTGAACCCAAATAGCCTCTTTGCAAGCATATGTAGCCGCCATGAATTCTGTTTCTGTTGTAGATAAAGACACAACAATTTGCAGTTTTGAATTCCAGCTTACAGCTCCTTCTGCAAGAGTGAACACATAGCTTATAGTAGATTTTCGTTTGTCAAGATCACCTTCGAAATCTGAATCAACATATCCTCTGAAGGTAAATTCTGATCCACCATAATACAGTGCAACCTCTGAGGTTCCTTTGATATACCTCAGAATCCTCTTCAAAGTATTCCAATGCTCTCTACTAAGATTCACCATGTACCGACTAACCACTCCCACTACTTGTGTAATGTATGGTCTTGTACATATCATAACGAACATTAGGCTTTCCACCGTTGATGCATACGGTACTCAAGACATCTCCATCCTTTTTGCTTCATTGCTAGGACACATTCCAGAGAATAACTTGAAGTTAACAGGAAGTGGGATGGAAATTGATAAGTGTATTTTACACTCATCGTTACTACCCTTTAGAACTTAAGAATTGCTCGTCTTTGAGCTCTTTTTACTTGTTGTATTATTTTTAATGTATATTTCAGGTGAGACACTTTTGAGCGAAAAATGTTGCTTTTCAGAGTTAAATTAGAGGTAAATCAATGCGTTTAGGTGACAAACTTGCACCGTTACGAGAGAAGACTGGTGATAGAGCGTTTAGAGTAAAGTTGGAAGTGAGACAAGTCGGCGCCACATCACAGAAGAGTTGGCACTTGGGGCTACAGCCCCCAAAATATGGTGCCGCAGCCCCAAAGTCATAGGGCCGCAGTGCCAAAGCAGTGAGGCTGCAGCCCCAAATCAATAGGGCTGCAGCCCCATTTCCTTGGCACCGTAGCCCCAAGCTTATGGCACCATAGGGCCAACTTATGTTGCCACATCATCAGTTTGGTGATTTGGCATTGCAGCGCCATGGTTCTGTCAGTTTTGGCACCGCAATGCCAAAAAGTGTAGAACATGTTGCAGAAAACTTGGGTTTGATTCATGAAGCTCCTCTATTTAACTCCACTTTCACTCATCTAAGCGGAGATGAAAACCTTAGTAGCCAAAGGATTCTAGAGCTATTCTAAGGGAGAAAACAACACCAAGGAGAGGATTGAAGAAGGAGAAATCAGATTAGAAGCTTCAAAAGAATTTTTCTATCCTCTTGCTCTTCTTTTTCTCTTCTATTTATGCAAATGAATATGTATCAATCTTGTTATATGTGTTTTGATTCATCTTGTATGAACATGGGCTAAACTTGATTTCTAAGGAGGCAATTGAACCTCTAATATAATCCAACTATTTTGTTTTCCTCAATTCTTCTTGATATCCATTATTGAGTTGATTGTTCTTTCTTGAGCTTGATGCATCTATTTACTTGGCCACTAAATAGAGTTGTGTTGTGAAACCTATATGAACTTAGGAAGGAGAATTTAGGTTTGGACATAGACAGAACATCATAAGATCACCTTGTGTGGGGTGAGTTTGTTGGGAATATGCCCTAGAAAGCGGTATCTTTGTTTGGCATTTTAAACAATGTTTATTGGATTTAAGTGTTATCTATTTATTGTTAATAAATTCCATATTATGTCCCAATTATATACATGTGATATTTATGTTTTCTATTATGCAAACGTCTAAAAGTTTCCATGACTAATAATGAGTAATAAAGAATTATTTGTGTAAAGTATTTACATGTGAGAGACTAAATTCTTTATTTCATTATGTCTAAATTAAAAGTTCATATTTAATCAAAAAAAAAAATTAAAAGTTCACATTCTGCAAATAAAGATCGAATACTTTATTTTACCATAGATGTAGTGTTGTCTATTTCAACGGGATTGATGAAGTCTCCAATCATCGAAGTGTCTGACTTCGGATAGAAACACTAGTGCATTATAAGAAAGTTATAAGTGCATTGAACTGGACCAAGTGAAAATAGAATTTGAGGTTAAGTGCCGTAACTCAATATTCTATCTTTCACTAATCTAGCACTATGGCAAGATTATCTAAATCCTAGTGATTATCGGACTTGCTTTCATAAGTTTTATCTTTTTGACTTACTAAAAGACTAGTTCTGATTATATGGTTTGAACTCCGGTATCTTGGAAGATAAGATTTGTGAATTGACGAGAACGCCTTTCATGATTTGGACACCATGCATATAATGTCACTTTGAGTTTTTTTCAAGGACTTGGATAATAAAAACCAGGCACCAGGTGTTCACTTTGTGAATTTGACTTTGTTTATATGGGCAGTTATAAACACCGTAGTCAATTATTATTTATTAAATGAAAAATGGCAACTCAAAGGTAAACATGTACTAGAGGGGTAATATGGTAATTTCACCTCACTAGTATGGCATTGCATCGGGGGTATATCTGTAGGTATAGTATATGCTAAATGGATCAAGTTAATTAAAGTGTTATTTAGCTTCACAGAAAATATATGATATTTAGCCTAAGAGTGCAATATTAGGCCTATAGTGGAGTGCCACAATATTAACGGACAAGGCCCAGTCATAATTAAGAGTTAATTATGACTATGGGTAGTTGGTCAATTGGAGCTTAGACTATTTGGATCCATAAGGTCCCCTATCTAGCTCACACATAGCCCAATACTAATTGAATGGTCAGTTGTGCCCAATAAGCCCATTAGGGTTTATGTCTCTCTAATACTTAAGAGAAAATTTCTCCTAAGCCTCTGTAGTAGAACCAGACGCCACCCATAGCACAGTAATTGTGCTTGGCGTGAAACAGAGAGAAAAAGAGAGAGTGAGAGTGATGAGCCGCCGCGAGAGAAGTCCCGTGTTCGTTCATGGCCGCCGAGGGAGAGATACCCATGGCCGTAGACGTGCAGTCAAGGAGATGGAAGAGCGTCTTCTGGATCGTCTTCTCATCTCTCGTTGGGATTCAAGAAGGTGCTCACACACCGGATCATTCTATGAGTTCTAGAGAATAGACGGGAAAGCTCAATGGTTGTGAAGCGCTTCCAGGTTTTATCTAAACCAAGATCCATGAATTGATTTATGTTAGATCAACGATCCTGTTTATTTTGTTTTGTAAAATTTCAAGAAAATTTTAAAATACCAATTCTGCTGCATTCTTTATTTGTTTACAAAACTGCAGAAATCATTTTCAGTAAAATCATTTTTCAGAAATTTAGTTTCCGAAATTTCCATTAGAGTTTGCATAGGATAGGAATATACCTATGTGACTTGTGCTACCTTTATGTAAGAATTACTAAACTTAATGAATCTAGTCAATTTATGTTAGGAGTAACATATTAGCTTGTTTAGATATTTTCACTTATGTCTTGGAAAGGAATTTGTGAATATATTAGGATTCCTAGTTGTCAACTCTAAATAGATAATTGTATTATGAGGAAAACTAGTAGTTGGAAGAGTTAGAGGGTAGACTGCATCCCTAGGTCCCTTATTTTTGCTTTTAGAGTTATCTTTGGGTGCTTAATTTCGATTTCAATTCTTTCATTTTACCTTCTTATTTACCTTTATATTCTTGCTCAAAACAATCAATTATTATTGTTTGGATAAATTAGAAACTAGTTTCAATTAGTAGTTACTAATTGTGAATCAAGTACTCTTTGTGGGATCAACACTCTCTTACTTGCTATATTACTTGTTGTGACCCATATACTTGCGGTTTATGTGTTAGAAATAGCCAAACAAGTTTTTGGTGCCAGTGCTGGGAGTACAGTGATTTACTACTTGTTAATACTAATATCTATTAGTTTCTGTTTAATTCAGACTTTTTGTTCTTGTTGTGAATCTCAGGTGTGTTAGCCCAAGATTGACAATCCAAGAGGGAGAGAGCGAATTGGGTTTTAAAACTTCTTTAAGAAACTTTTTAACTACGTAAAACTATAAACCACTATTTTTAAACTTTTAAACTAGATAAACAATAATACCAAACATATAGCTATAATACCAAGTAAATTAAGCATACTAAATATCAAACACATAATCAAATAGTTTGTAATGAAGTAAAGAGTGTAGGAATAGAGAAAATGCAAACTTAATTTTTACGAGGTTCAACAAATACGATGGTTTACCTATGTTCCCGGCCCTCGGCAACTCGCTTTGAGCTTTCCACAATCGGATCAAGATTGTGGGCTAGACCGATCCTTTTACAAATGCAGTAAATTCTTCTTAGGTTTACCTACGCCTTTATAATATTCTTGATTCCGGCTCTATTACACCTTACCTCGAATTGTTTTGACTTTGGTGTCAACCTAAACTACACAGATTGTTTAGACAATGGTATCAGTCTCACCAACTCACGGGTTGTTTAGACTCTGGTGATAATCTCACCTATATTCGGGTTGTTTAGACTCCAATGGCAACCTCACCTAAATCGGGTTACTTAGACTTCGGTGCTAACCTCACCTATGCACGGGTTGTTTATGACTCTGGTGCCAATATTACCTCATCTTACACTCAGTAGTTTTACAAATATCAAGAGTAAACACACTCAAGAACTCTCCTCACAAAGTAATAAATAACATTTTGACTTAGGAGATCTCAGAACAATGCACAATGAATACTCTAAGATTGGCTTAGTATGATTTGAAAGTTAATTCAATGTAAAAGTAAGCTTTTGTATTTTGAAAGTAGTTGGATAACAATTTAAGTTAATGCAAAATCTTTTTCAAATCTTAAAATAGCTTCTATTTATAAGCTTGAGTGAAAATTAGCCATTTCTAATTGTTTGACACAGTCTCTAGAGTTTTAGGTAGATCTGGTAGACTCACAAAAACTAGCTGTTAGTAGTGCGGTTGCAACAGTCAAAACAAAATTTTTGGTCTACTAGGCGGTCTACCAGTTGAGATTTCTAGTCTACTGGTAGTCATTTCTGGTCTACTTATAACTTCTGTTTTTGACAGCTTTTTGGCATTTTTCTAAATTCTGACAGCTTTTAGCGTTTTTCAAATCTGAATTCTAAACTTATTTTAAACACTTTAAAAATATTAGAAATCAATTTGAAAAGAATATTTTGACTATTGCAAACTTTTTTTCGTTTCACAAAAGTATTTAATAATAAATTAGAAAGTGTTCATATCAAAATAAATACTAGTTTGCAAGTAGAAAGTCTCTTTTTAGCCTATTTCAAATAATCATGATTTCAAATACATTTGTAACTTATTTAAACTTAAGAAATCATATTTTAAAGAATATTTTGCTTATTAAAAAAAGTATTATTTTCTATTTTCAAACTTCTATAATAAAATAACCATTTTAAGATTAAGACAGTTTGAAAACTCTATTAAAAGCATGATCCAATGCAAAGAGAATTTATATGCAATGAACTAAGTCAAATACAAGACTAAATATGAAATTAACGCTATTTAAGCATGGTCTTGTATCTTGATTGTCCATCTTCAAACTTGATTCTAATAAGTCCAATATGCATCCATCTTCAATCTTGATTCCTTGATCAACTTGAGTTAGAATTTTTAAAGTTATTTCACTATACACTCAAGTAAAATCATTAGTACGAAATCAAATGTTGTTTATCTTCAAAATAAGAGTGAGTAACATTGAAACCTTAATTTCTCAACAATCTCTCCCTTTTTGATGATGACAAACATTGATTTATGAGATAAAAGAAAATACACAATAAGGATGTGAATATGACATTATACAAGTTTATCTTAATCCTTACCAAATTTTAAGCTCTACCTCAAAATATGCTTGACAAAGTTAAAGTGACTTTGCTCCCCCTTTTTAATTCAATTAAACATCATAAACATATTATAAGAAAAGGTAAAAATAATGTAAACTAAACGAAGATCTCCCCCTTAAAATATGCATACTCATAAATAAATTATTTTCTTCTCATATTTATAAATCAACATTCTTCCTCATATTTATAAATCAATATTTTTCTCCCTCTCTTGACATCATTAAAAAGATGGAAATAATTTTCAAATTATAGATCTCATAAAAACCAATCTATCCATTTGAAATAAGATTCTCCCCATATTAATTCACAATATTACTCTCTTCATTTGAATTATATATGAAAGAGCAATACACAAATAATTTTCTCCTAATATGAAAAATAGTATGACAAGTTATGTAATAAGGAGATGTAGAGGAATCAAGAATTAAACAATCTTCAAAATAAGAATAACAATATCAAATAAATATTGAACAATAATATGATACCAAAGTGAAAACAAGAACATTCTTTTTTAATTTTGGCAAACTTTCTTCTATTAACAATAAGTATGACAATTATAGTATATTCAAAATAGAGAAGTTGCATCTAATCAAGATCATAAAAGCTTTAAATCTTAATATTTAATTTGTTAAAAAAAATATTTCTCTAAATATAATCATCACAAAGCATGAGAGAAATTCAAATCATTCAAGCACAATAGTAAAATAATTTATTTTTCTTCATTTTCATCATACTATAAAGAGCATATCACATTCTATAGAAAAATGATATTGACAAATCTAGCATAAGCAAGTAATAAATATGCTCCTCCTCAATATATGAATCATGATCAAAATATCAATAGTCAAAGTAAGAAAAGATTAATCATATATGAGGGATATCAATTATGGATACCAATTATTTATAGATACCAATTATTTTTGAAAATCATTTATTATTGTTTTAAATCAATGCACTTTCTTCTTCTCCTTTTGATGTGATCATAAGGTTGCATAAACATGAAGGATAAGATTGATACCAAGTGTAAACAACTATAAGAAATAGATGTTCGAAAAAGATAAAGCATAACAATGCATATCTTGAAAGCTAACGAGAATCCTATATTACCCAAGATTGACTAACCCAAGAAAAAAGGGGGGGGGGGGGGAAGATGAATTGGGTTTTAAAAACTTTTACAAACTTTTCTTGAAGAACAAGTAAATTATGCAAGTAAAACCAATAACACGTAAAAATCTCATCTTTCTTCTTAGTGGGCATTCGTTCTTCATGTGTCTGGGTTTCTTGCATTCAAAGTAAGTAATAGAATCATCCTTCACTTTCTTCTGTCGAAAGTCATTACTTTTGGTGTTCTTCTTGAAATTTTTCTTTTTTAAGTTTAAGTACTTCTTATACCTCTTGGTAAGTAAGGCAATGTCTTCACTATCCGCAAATTTTTCCTCTTCCTCATTGCTTTCTTGTATGACAGCTTTAAGAGCGATTCCTTTCTTTTTCTTCTCCTCCACTTCATCTTCCTTTTTTTCCTTCATAAGGATTTCATGGATTATGAAGGAACCCATAAGTTCTTCAACTGTGAGAGCTGTGAGAGCATTGTTCTTAAAAATAATTTTTTCATAGTTTTTGTGTAAATCATTGAAATCTTTCATTAAACCCTCATATGATAAATCACAATCACTATCATTTTCACTACTAGTATCATTATCATCAAGAAATTTAATTTTAGGTTCAAAAGAACTTATCTCATTTTCTATTGCTATGAAGCACATGTTGGCAATTTCTTCTTGTTTTTCTCTATCAGATTCTTTTTCTTCACTATCATCCCAAGTGGCCTTTTGAATAGCCACCACTTTGCTTCTATATGCTCGAGGAAAACTTCTAAGGATTTTTCTCACCAACTCATTATTTGGAAATATTTTTCCTAGAGCACCAAGAGAGTTAATAATAGTAGTGAATATAGTAAACATTTGAGAAATAGATTCATCCTTTTCCATTTTGAATAACGCATAGTTTCTAGTAAAAATATTAATTCTAGTTTCTTTCATAGAGCTAGTTCCTTGATAAGAAACTTCTAGCCTATTCCATAGTTCATATGCATCTCTAGCCTTTTCAACATTGTTATAAATATTCTTATCTAAATCACACATAAGAATATTTCTAGCTCTTTTCCATTTTTTGTGAAAGTGATTTTACCTTTTTCTTTTTTTTTCATATCCCTCTATATCTTTTTCTACTTCTCTACCATCAACAATTTCAGTTATTTTTAATAAATCTTTAGTGATAGTATACCATAAATCAAAATCAATAGATCTAAGATAAGAGTTTATCCGGTTTCTCCAATAGTTAAAATCACTTCCATTGAAAAATGGTAGTTTAGATGGTGACAACCCCGCAAATTGAAAAGAAAAGTTGTTTGGGCTAGCCATCTAAAAAACAGTTAAGTTTAAAAATTTGAGTACCAAGATCTGATACCAATTGTTAGCCCAATGTTAGCTAACTCAAGAGGGGGGATGAATTGGTTTGAAAAACTTTTACAAACTTTTCTTGATAAGCAAGTAAATTAAGCAAATAACAACAATATCAAGTAAAAATAGCTAAATAACATGCATAAGCTCAAGGTAAATAAATTAAGGAGATAGGGATAGAGAAATGCAAATACTATTTTTACAAGATTCAACAAACACGACAGTTTGTCTACGTCCGCAGCTCTAGGCAACCCGCTTCAAGCATTCCACTATCGGTTCAAGAGAATGGGCTTGACTGACTCTTTTACACAACGAGTGATTTCTCCTTAGGTATACTTAAGCCTTTACAATAGTCTTGAATCCGCAACTAGAATTTCCCTCTAATGAAAATAATTGATACAAGGTAAGCCTAGAGAGAATAGATGTAAACACAAGATATAATCTAGTTTAACTCAAGTGATTTTTGTGAAAAAGTGGATTTAAAATTTTGAATCATAAAAATTAATTTGAACAACCTAAAAGTGTGATTAATGCAATGTGGGAATGTTCAAAAGTTGTTTCAAGTGTTAGAAAAGCTTTTATTTATAGATTTAAACGAAAACTAACCATTTTAGACCGTTTGGCAAACAATCTATCATTTTCAGTAGACCGAAAATAAACTTTCAGTCGACCGAAAATACTAGTCGTTGAAATTGCGGTTCTAACGGTCGAATTTGAAAATCTGTTAAAAATAGACAAGGAAGCCGTTGACCAAAAATGAGAATCGGTCTGCCGAAAATACCCGAGAGCGTGTTTTGATTTTTATTTCACATCTTTTTCGATTCTTTTCAAAATTGTGACTTTTAAAATTGATTTTTATGAAATATGGATACTATAGAAATTCATAAATCAATTTAAAAGCTTATGTAAATTAAAATTTTCATTTTAATTGGAGATAAATAAGTTTGACTGCATTGATTTGAAAATTTGCAATTTTATGAAAAATTTGAGCTATTAAGATCATGTTATGTGTAAACAAGTATTCAAGTACAAGATCTAAATGTTTAACCTTTTGCTAGTCTAAGTCTTATATTCTTGAACTTTGTCTTCAAGCTCTTCTCCATGATCTATCTTGAATGTTTTGTGATCTTTTTAATTTAGATTGCTACACACTCAAGTAGACTATTAGTTCTTAATCATATGTTTGTTAGCTTCAAAACATGAGTAGAGGATTGATGATACAAAGCATGAACTTGTTTGGAACCTTGTATAAATTGAGAAATCTTATATTTTGAAAACTTATTTTGGAAGTTTTGTGAAATCTTGTTATTATGACCCTATTTGCCTTATTACTTGAATTTAATAATCTTTCTAAGCTTTTCATTATGTATGTAGCTTGTTTAATGATGAATATGTGATATTGTTGTTCATTGGAATTGTTAAATCCTTTGTGTTCAATAAGTGTCTTGTTCATTTGATAAGTGAATCAAGTGGGATTGACTTTGCATTATTTGCCTTAGTCAGATAATTAGACACTTGGGTGACTAGTTTTAACTCAATTTTCCAACTGTTGGGAATTCCTAGATTTGGAGGCTTGGGATAATATTTTATTTGAGTTTTTGGAATAAAAATATTTTAGGTTTGAATACCTAAGTCTTAGAGAGACTTAGGTGGTGTATAATAACATATTGCCTTTTTCTTTAAAAGTCTCATTTGAACTTTTGAATTCATGAAGTTTGTGTATATTACAAATTAATTGACTATATAAAAAGGTTATTTTCTATAAACATACTTTACAAACCGAGTGAGGTTAAAAAAAGCAAATTACACATAACACACCCTATTATTTTCTAAAATACTTTATAGGTTTTCCTATTGTTAAAGAGTCTTTCAAAACTATTTTTTATAAAAATAACTAGAGTATGATGACTTCAAAGTTATAAAAAAAAAGCTTCATTAAAATATTATCGAAAGTTCTTCATTAATAAAGAACTATGAGAAATCATTTGCATAATATAATTTGTCAATAAAAATAAGACGTACCTTTGAATCTCTTAGAGAAACGTGTTTGAAAATTTTTGAAAAGTTTTGAAAGTTTAAGAAAATTTTTATTACATTTAACTATGATTTAAAAGAAATTGAAATATTTTAAGTGCTTGATAGTTTACTTAGAAAACTATATATCAAGCAAGAAACTTTGTTGTGTTAACATCTAGGAATTATTGGACATTCTTGTTGTAGTCTGTGGTGGATTAAAATTCTTATTGAATTGTTAATATTGAGTTGAGTTTGTAACTCTTTACTTAATTAGAGTTGGATCCAAGCATCATTATAATGATATAATTGATGGCATAGGGGTCAGTTTACTCACGAGTCTATATTGTGAGTTATTAGAATCTTATTATTATATTTTCAAAAGGAATACTTGAAATTCAGATTTTGTTTACCAGTGGCCAAGATGAGACCTTATTGTGAACTAGTGTAGTATTCCTATATGTCCTTGATATTTTGTGCTGCATATTTTAAAAACTATTTTTGATTTAAAAACAAAATAAGATTAGATGAGAGACAGGTATCGCTGTAGAGACAGCATATTCTATTAAAACCTTGTTTCTGGGGAATTGTAGTATTATTACTAGTTTATTTGTATGTTGGGTATGAGTCATTTCTATATGACTTTCTTTTATAACGGAGACTTGTAAAGTTTTCGGATATAAATATGGTATCAATAATTACATGTAAAAGACTTGGGAAGTCTTTAGACTATATTTGTTATATGGATACTTGTGTTCCATATGCTTGGACTGCAGTGGTTTACCTGTTATTTGTTATTCTATGTACTTTTGCATTGGAAATTTCCATTCATGGTGAATCTAGTCTTGTTCTTGATTAGAACCATTTTGTGTACATGGTTATTAGTTGCTCGTTATGAGGAATGGTAAATGACTTATGTCATTGGACTCATATGTCGTTTTTGACCTCTAAAACTCATCTATCTTGTGTGATGTAACACAAATGTATTTTTTTTTTCAATTTGAAATATTGTTGGGTACAATCTTGTGTCGATGAGAATCTTGTTAGAGTCTTTGGACTCAGCGATTATTTAGGACCAAGTTTAGTTGCAGACAAACGAAATAGTCCTAGTGTGTTATTGATCTGGTATGATCTGGGGACGGTATTGTATATACTTGACATTTGATCTGCTATACTTATTTGGTGCCTAACAATCAGGGTTTTGATTACATAAGACCTACGTTCTCGACTTCTAGTCTTGGGTGTCATCACTACTTCTATGAATAATTATCGACTTGGGTCATTGTTTCCAATCTTTTTTATCGAAGTTATATGCCTACGAATGAGCCATCTTGTAATTCTATACCTCTTTGTGTACCTCCTTATCACATGTCCTTATGTGGCATTGGTATGTTGGTAGGATTTTAACACCAGGTGAGAAGTGTATGCTTCATACTTCTTGAGTTGCCTAGTATTGTTTTCATACTTGTTAATTATGTGATCAAGTGTTCACTCTCTTTCTGACTGTTATTCCTTAACATTTACATGTGGTCCACGTTGTGCTTGAATTTTAGGACGAAATTCATTTAAGGAGGGAAGGATGTAAAAACCCAGTTTTTTGAGGTA
Organism: Trema orientale; assembly: GCA_002914845.1. Taxonomy (NCBI): domain Eukaryota; kingdom Viridiplantae; phylum Streptophyta; class Magnoliopsida; order Rosales; family Cannabaceae; genus Trema; species Trema orientale. Next base: position 571,378 of record JXTC01000133.1, on the reverse strand, counting down.
ATTTTCATGCTTTTACTGGGTTTCATAATAGTAAAAAGAATGTATATGAAATCATATTGTTTTTCCCCTAAACCCATGACATCAGCATCATCTTCCCTATCTCATCTTCTCTATAACCAACAGTAACCTAGCCGCCTCGGTCACTCCAATCGTCATCCAGGAACTGCCTCTAGCACGCCAATACCCCAAGCTCTGTCCAATAGCCATGCGACGAAGAGGAAGCGAGAGAGACTCACTCCCCCGTAGTAACCCGAAAAAGGTGCTCCGCCACCAGCTCAGCCCACCTAGGACGTGGGAAGGACCCTTCTGACCAGTCACAACTGCCAAATACTACCCCTTTCTCGGATTTGGTGAGCTCTCCAAACTCTTAGCCATTTTTATAAGCAAAGATTGACATTTTTGTAACTATCTTTGAACGAGTTGATATAATTAGAAACTTTTTGTTTGAAATTGGTATAAATGGAGTTATAAGGAAGCGGGAATGATGGATTTGAAGTTGGATCTAACTTTAGGACATTTTTAAGATTTGAAAATGGTATTTTTTAATTATTTTTGGAAAAGTGATAATTTTGTAATTATTTTTATAAATAATTATTTCGGCGGTAAAACTTATATAATGTAAAAGAGGAGATTGAAACATGAACAAATACGATGGTTTTATGTTAAATCAAAATCTAGAAAGGGAAAAATGTTTAAATTGAAAGGCGATATTTTTCTAAATATTTCTAAAAATGGTATTTTTGACACTTTCGGATTTAAGGCCCGTTTAAGGCTCAGGATCATGAAAAAAAGTTTCGACCTTAAATTTGGATTCAGTAAGGTCGAGAAACGAATTTTGATATAAAATATCAATATGTTTCGAAGTGGCACGAATTTCTAGATATGAGGCTCATAAATAGTCTCGTTTTGCATGCTACGGCTCGGGTTTCAACTCAGAATCCAAATTGGTTAATTATATGCCTAACCTAGCTATTTTGGGTGCTAGGAATTCGGTGGAGAGATCTGTTTCGAATGATCTGTGATAACTCTACGAAAATGGAGTTATTCTATGCTTTTTAGCCTTAATTTTCCTATGTTTCTTTGAAAAATAAAGTTATTTCTTGTGAGTTTGGTATTATTTAGTTATTTGGTTATTTTTGTATGTAGGAGAATGAAACATTGGGAGATGATGCAAAAAAGGGTCAAAAAGGAGCAAAAAGAAGCAAGATGATATGAAAAAGGGAGCTAAAAGGTGCCAAAAGCCTTGCTGGATCCGAGAGTTGGCGCTGCGGTACCAGAAAGTGGCATCGCAGTGCCAGCAAGTGGCACTACAGTCCCAGAAAGTGGCACCGTGGTGCCAATTCGAAGGAGAACAAATTTTTTGGGCACTGCAGTGCCCTTTTTTGCACCGCAGCGCCTTCTTCTGCATCTAAGACATAAAATGGACGTCCTAGATCACTTTTTGAGGAATCAAAGGCTAAGATTAGACCTTACTTTAAGTGTGCAAGAGCCTCTTAGATAGGAAACCCTACTTTTAGAGGTGAAGGCACACAATCCAAGATAGATAGCTTAGTTCATTATTTTTCCTAGAGGGAGAAAATTCCAAGGAGAGATTCTTGGAGAGAAAATATCGAAAGAAATATTGTAATTCTCATTTTAATTTCTAGTTTTAAGAGAGAAAACTCATAGTAGAAGTTGGATAGCAATTCATTGGAGCTTATTGTACTAATTATTGGAGGATTTCAACTCTCAATTTTGGAGCAGCATCAATCTACAATCAGTTTCATTCTCAATTTTCTTCTCCTTCTTTGATTGTTATTATTTTTCAATGGGTTTATATATGGATTAGACTGTTCTTTTTATTTCTATCATTAGCTAAAATCTCTGTTATCTAGAATTGCTATGTGAACCAACCTTATAATATTATGTTTGTTTATCTCGTATTTCAACATCTAATTGTCTAAATTGTTGGTTTCTTTATCTTGTGGTTAATGCTACTAGTTACTTGGCCAATAACTTGAGTGAATTGGAAATACATGATGGAGTGGAAACTAAGTTGTGTATTTAGTCTTAGATAGAGATACATACATTTAATTAGGCTAGGAATATACCTAATTAGTATGTGTAACCACTAGGGATGTTTGCTTTTAATGATTTCATTCAATTTTGATCCTCATAGGAATATAGTGGGTTGGGTAGAGTAGAAATACTTGCATGACAATGGAAGAAGCTTGCAAATACATTAGCACGTCCGGTTAACAACAATTTGGTTAAATTAATTAGGGGGAAAGAGAGGTAAATGGCATAATAGGAAGGGTTGGGTAACTAGCAATTCTAGGCTTTGTTTTCTATTTAATTAGAACCCAATTCACTTGTTTTTCCTAGTTGTTATTTTAATTCATTTGCTCATTTATTTGTCTTGAATATTGCTTGTTTGGATAATCTTAGAATCATTATAATTTTAATAATTAGCATAGAAGTAGTAGCGATCTCTGTGGGACGATACTCATCTCATCATTTTATTACTTGTAACCGGTATTGTGCACTTGCAATTCTGTGATGTTTAACAAACCCACAACAAGTTTTATCTTTTTGGGTTTAGTTTTTATTTGCAGTTGAATCCACTCAAAAAAAAGAAAAGAAAAGAAAAGAAACTCAGAAGATGAGGTGATTGTGAACTAGGGAGGGAGAAAGAACAAAGAGAGAAACAACAAATTTATTTCTATGTTTAATGTTATATTATAAGATAAATTAATATATTAAAAAATTATAAGTAATTGCCACGTCCTTAAAATCCGTTAAGTTATATATGGATTATAATGGAAGGATTAATTTCACAACAATATATATATATAATATAGGGGGATAAATGCAACAAAAAATAGTTTAGAGGGCAAAAGTCTAGATAGCACATAATTCAAGGCGATAAAATAAAATTTGTCCTTCAAATAGTTATAAAAGATTACTTGGTCATAAAATATCCAAATTATATATTTCTTTCTTATTTCTTATCTATTTGTTAATTCTTTACTTTTGAGTTTTGCATAGCTATTTCATTCTTTTCGAAATTTACATAATTAATTTATTTTTATTCATTTTTTTAATCTCAATTTTGTTTCATGCATACCTAAATTAAGAAGAAATATTCCTAAATATATATATATATGTCGGAAATACATACTCAAGTAAAAGAAGAGTAGAAAGTTGTAATTATTCTAACATTCTATTTTAGTTACACTATATATGCTTTTACTTTGTCGTGATTTAGTTTTAATTATTATTGGTTTTTCTTGGGTCGATACAATGAATGATATAAGAGGTTTTTTTTTCCTATGTGAAAAAAAAATTAAACAGAAATCCCTTTTGAAGATTTCCCTTAGAGCCCCTAATTCTATTAAAAAATATTACATCTACGATGTGATTTCACCGAATCTAGAAATTAGATTTTGTTCGAGTATATATGACAAAATCACAAATTTAAATGATTATTAATTAGCTAAGAGTGATTTTCTTTACTGCTTTTTCTTTACTGCTTTAAAGTAGGATTGATTAATATTGTCTTAATATACCAGTTATAAAGTAATTTATTAAGTATCCGCTGGCCAAAGAGAGGCACCCCCGCTCCCCTGAAGAGGCGCAGCTGCACCCCTAGGCAGTAGGGGGTGTGCCCCTGAGCCTCTTACAGGTGTGGCTTCCCCTCCCTCTAGCGTAACGAGCACAGCCTCACCTCCTTCCAGTGCAAGGGGCATGGCGATGCCTCCTTTCAGCACAAGGGGCACGGCTGTACCTCCTTTAAGTGCAAATTCAACGGTGTGAACTTGTCCATCCTTAAGTATGCCTCAATTTGACCTAAAAGAAAAGCTAAAAAGGGGGTGGAGGCATACTTTTCAAGAAAGATTTTGAAGAGAGAAAAAATTACCAAATTGAGAGACTTGGAGCAAAAATTACCAAAAGGGGTGGAAGATTTCTTGGAGACTTTTATTGAAGATTTCTTGGAGAATCAAGCTTGGAGGTTTCTTCACCATAGTTAATCCTCTCCATCATCTTTATTTTTCATTTTGTTTTAATAAATCTCAATATGCTTTCAATTACAAACTTCTTTACGGTCAAATCTTTGGGTACAATTATATGTGGCTAGATTCATTTTCTAGTGGCTTGATATAGATCCAACTACTCTATGTCTTCACTATTTAGCAATTTATTAATAAGATTTCTTTGTTGTTCATTTGTGTTTCTTGAATGCTTAATTATTGGTTGGAATGTGTAACTATAAATTATACTCACATACTCCCATGTAAGTACACACGGTCACAAGTAATATAGATATGGAAGTAGAGTGTTGAATGCACAAGGATTGATTTCTAATTCAATACTAAGTATTATAATTGGTCATTTCTAACTTTATCCAAACAACTAAAATATAGATTTTAGAGAAATAAAACAAAGCAACTAAACTAGCATGCAAAATGAATAAAAGATAAATCAATAAGAAAAATATCTAAGTTTACTAATTCCCCAACCATTCTCTTGTTATGCTATTTCACAATTTCTTCCTTAAATTAATTAATCTAATAGAGTTATCAACCGAGAGTTCGAATGTATTCACAAACTCCTTTCCAGAACATAAGTGAAAACACCTATACAAGCTAATATATTACTCCTAACATGAATTGACTAGATTCATTAAGTTTAGTTATTCTCAAACCAAGGTTGCACAAGTCTACGTATATTCCTATCCTACACAAGTTCACCCTATATTAGGTGATCTAATGCTATTTTACCTATGTCCAAACCTAAATTTTCCTTCTCAAGTTCATAAAGGTTTCACTTAACAATCTATTTAGTGATTAATTAAATAGAAGCAATAAGTATAAGGTAAAACAAATAACTCAATAATAGATTTGATGAATGAAAGAGGAAATAAATAAACAAACACAAGATACAAGATTGGTTCACATATTAAAACTAGATAGAGAAAGATTTACTTCCTAATATAAATTGAGAACAATAACATTATAATCCAATGAATTCAAGAAATACAAAATCAAAGAGAAAAAAGTTAAAGAGTTCTCCCTTAGAAAAGTTTGAAGGCATTCATGGGGGTTGTCAAGCTCCTCCTCTAAGCTTGGTTCTTGCTCCCTTGAATCCTCTCTAGAGGATTTGCTCTCACCTATACTACTCTCTAAGTATAGAAAATATAAAGAAAAATTCACAAGAAAATTAAGAAAAGAAGCTAAGAACAAACTATGGTGATGATGTTGGGAAGGAAATCAAGAAATAGAGTTGATGGACCATGTCTTCATCTTCTTCTTCCTCTTCTTATTCTCCTTCCATGGGTACCTTCCTCTCTTTCTCTCTATCCTAACATGCCTCTTTCAACCTCAAAGATAGGGTTTTAAAGAAGTGGCTCATACAAACCTAAGGCAGGCTGATTCTGGACCTTTGGATCTTCATAAAGTTGATGTCAGCCGTCAATTATTGACTTAGGATGCAGGAGGTGGCACTGTGGCGCTATTTTTGGCACTATGGCACCAAAACTACCCGAGAGTTGGCACTACAGCACCACTTTTCTACTGGTTTGACATCACGGCTTCCCAGATGCGCTATTTCTTTAGTTTAGCTGCAATTTGCCTCATTTTCGTTGCGTTACAACTGTATCAGATTCTACTTCGATCCCAATGATTTGAAAACCCCATTTGGGAGGCACAAATTTACGTTTTTTTTGTGTCAAGCACCTTTGTTTCATTCTCTTATCAACATAAACAAACAAAACGTCAAAACAATAGGAAAAACACTTGAAAGAACTTAATTCAAAAGAAAAGGAAAAACACTTAAAAACATACAAGATGTAATGTACTAACACTGATGATTTTGAATTGGTTCCTCAGAACTTACTAAATAGCATAACTTAAATAAAAGTGCAAATATTGGCTAAGTATTAACAATAACTCAAGAGCACGTCCCATCTCAGATTGAATTTCTTTTATGTGTATTTGTATGCCTTTCTCCTATTATTGTGTCAAATCCGGATAAGTTTATGCAACCATATATTAAGCATAAAATCTCAAAAACATTAATCAAGTTCCATAAATTTGCTTTTCAAATCAATCTCTATTAATGTAGATAAACACAACACTAAGGATCAAAAGATCTTCATTAAGGTTGTAATGTGGGCTTAGGTGAAGGTATGATTTTTTTGGTAAAGTGAGCTCAAATCACTCTTAAGTACATTAACTCTAGGACTCGTGTAGAGCTATTCTTTCACTCACCAAGTAACACACCACTAACTCACAATTTTTCTTTCTTTCATTAACACTTAGCCCAACATTTATTTTACTTTCTTTTTTCGAGTTGCACACCCCAAACTTGTTTCTTTCTTCCATGAACAAGTGTGTAATAATTTTTTTTTCTTTTTTTTCAATTTCGCTCCATCCTTTCTCCCATAACATTGTATAGCTCAAAATAATTCAATAAAAATAATCAATATACTCATGGGATAAAGGTTGAATGATATTATTTTAGGCTAGGCTAATGTGTGTGTGGTAGAAAAAGAAAAGACTTTATAAGGCTCAAAATAGGTGTACTATTTTATATCATGGTTGAAAGGCTCAAACGGTCCAAAGATTGCCTAAATCCTTTCCTTGGTGAAATGCTATCGAGAACTTCACCTCAATAGATTATCAAGCAAATTCTAGCACTTGTGAGATTATCAAAATATCATGTTCACATAAACATTCTCTAGATTTACCCACAAATCAAAGATAAAGGCATTGTGCACAAATATAGACTTTCATAATCAAAATGGAACTAACATAAGAATTATCCATAAGACTAAGTCAATATCCACATTTTTTAACAAGTTATGTACAAATTCACTCAAAGTTCTTATCATTGGAACATGGTAATCATCAAAGAAGGCACAAAATACCTCTATTTATTCAAACACACAATCACACAACAAGAAAAATAAATGCACAATAACAAACAAACTAGCACAAGCACAATCCAACAAGGTTTACTCCCTCCCCCAAACTTAGCATACAAAACATAAGAAAATTAAAGAACAAAAGAATGAGTTTAGGGATACTCCTCTAGTTGGCTTATAGCCATAAAACTTGATCTCCTTGAAATGGCACTAACTTCTTAGATTGCATAAAACACAAACATAGAAAATTAACACACGAACATGGAAAAGTAAACACTTAGGTTGCCTCCCAAGAAGTGCTTGAGTTATCGTCTTCGGCTTGACTCAAGTGAACACTCATCAAAGAGTGGTTGTAGACAATGATTGGGTCTTTGTTGTAATGGTCCTCAAGCTTGACCGGGTGTAGACAATGATTGCTCATAAATCCAAAGTGGCGTGATTTCAAATGATTGGCTTCAAAGGGAAACTTTACCTTCGATTCAAGCTTATAGAGAATGTAGAGTTGAGATGGTGGCTCTAACGGCAAACAAGACTCTGTCGGTGGTATACTTGTGTAGACTAATTATACAGCCAAATTATCAGTCTCTTGGACTTCCTTATCCACCAACATGTCTTGTGGTTCTTTTTCTTAAAGTTTCCTTGAAGATTGTTCAAATAAAAATATTCCCAATCAAACTTTGCCATGTCCTCTGTCATTTGATAGGCTTCATCTTCGGATCTCTTTTCACAAATTGGGAAGTCATATATTTCTTCAACCCAACTCCTACTTGTAGGAATCAAACCTTTAATAAACACTTGGAGTTAGTACCACTTGGGTAGTTCGTGGTCGGGTTCTCTACTAAGCCTTATCTCGAATCTTTTCCAAGCCATGTGTAAAGGTTCCAAGCCATATCAGGAAAATGTTGTGACACTTTGATGAAATTTTACCTTAGCTAGCATCATGAACCTCACAAATAAACAAAAGAAAATAAGTCAAAAAGGAAAAGTTTGAAGTAAAATTATAATTGATTGGAATTAATATTAACAAAAAAATAGTATTTCAATCTCCGGCAACGGCGCCAAAAACTTGTTAGTTGGAATGTACAACTTTAAATTATACTTACACACTCCCGTATAAGTACACACGGTCACAAGTAATATAGATATAGAATTAGAGTATCAAATCTACGAGGATTTATTTCTAATTCAATGCTAAGTATTAAAATTGGTCAATTCTAACTTTATCCAAACAACCAAAATACAGATTTTAGAGAAATAAAATAAAGCAACTAAACTAGCATGCAAAATGGATAAAAGATAAATCAATAAGAAAAATGTCTAGGTTTACTAATTCCCCAATCATTCTCTTGTTATGCTATTTCACAATTTCTCTCCTAAATTAATTAATTCACTAGAGTTGTTAGCCGAGAATTCGAATGTATTCACAAACTCCTTTCCAAGACATAAGTGAAAACACTTAGACAAGCTAATATGTTACTCCTAACATAAATTGACTAGATTCATTAAGTTTAGTTATTCTCAAATAAAGGTTGCACAAGTCACATAGGTATATTCCTATCCTATGCAAACTTACCCCATATTAGATGATCTTATGTTATTCTACCTATGTCCGAACCTAAATTCCCCTTCTCTAGTTCATAAAGGTTTCACTTAACAATCTATTTAGTGATCAATTAAATAGAAGTAATAAGTATAAGGTAAAATAAATAACTTAATAATGGATTTGATGAATAAAAAAGGAAATAAATAAATAAACACAAGATACTAGGTTAGTTCATATAGTAAAACTAGACAAAGAAAGATTTAGTTCGTAATATAAATTGAGATCAGTAACATTATAATCCAATGAATTCAAAAAATACAAAATCAAAGAGAAAAAAGTTAAAAAATTCCCCCTTAGAAAAGTTTGAAGGTGTTCATGGAGGTTGTCAAGCTCTTCCTCTAAGCTTGGTTCTTACTCCTTCGAATCATCTATCCAAGATTTGCTCTCACCTATACTACTCTCTAAGTATAGAATATAGAAAGAAAGACTCACAAGAAAATAGAGAAAAGAAGCTAAGAACAAACTACGGTGATGATGTTGGGAAGGAAATTAAGAAATGGAGTTGATGGACCATGTTTTCATCTTCTTCTTCCTCTTTTTCTTCTCCTTCCATGGCTACCTCCCTCTCTTTCTCTCTTTCAACCTCAAAGATAGGGTTTTAAAGAGGTGGTTCGTGAAAAATTAAGGTAGGCCGAATCTGGTCCATTGGATCATCAAAAAGTTGATCTCGACCGTCAATTATTGACTCAAGACACAGGAGGTGGCACTATTTTTAGTGCTGCAGCACCAAAACCACCTGAGAGTTGGCACTTCAGCACCACATTTGGCGCTGTAGTGCCACTCTTCTACTGGTTTGGCATCACGGTTTCCTGGATGCACCATTTCTTCTTTTTAGCTCCGATTTGCCTAATTTTCATTGCGTTACGACCGTGTCAGATTCAACTTTGATCTCAATGGTTTGAACAACCCATTTAGAAGGCACAAATTTATCTCATTTTTCATCAAACACCTTTTTTCACTTTTTTATCAACATAAGCAAATAAAACATTAAAACAACAAGAAAAATACTTGAAACAACTTAATTCAAATAAGAATATAACAAAACTTAAGACATAATAGCACTAGATAACTCTGATTTTACGGAGTTGACATTAATGCTTCTAATTAGACTAGAAAATCAGTTAGTTGAACCTTGTTTGTGATTCAAATACGTGGGAAAGATTGGATTGCTTACTTAAATTAAGAAACATATGCTTAGTTTTTAATGGATTCAGGAGGCTCTTAGATCTAAGTAAATTTTCAAGAGTTGCTTAATGCTTGTTTAGCTAGATAATTTAGGTACAATGCCAAATTGCCTAGTTACACATAGAGTTTCATTCAATGCTAGGTAGAGATAGTGAAACCATATAGAATTTCTTTTAAAGAATACAGTAGAAAACGACCAAGATCGTTATCAAAACTCATAATAATGTATTAGATATTATTTATAGAATCATACCTCTTGTTGATCCAAGATGAGCAAGAGAATAACTCTAGTTCCCAATGGATCTTCTGGTCTATAATTGTGTATAGTCATTCAAGAGTGTGGTCTCTATATGCTACATAAAAAACGATCAGGTTAGTTTCTGCATTAGATTCGTAAAGAAATCAAAGAACAGAAAGATGACTATTCACTTATCTTTATGACTCTATTCTCTCTTGAAAACCTGACAAAATTTAGTTACAGTTTCTATCATACCTCAAAGAGATGTCTAGAGACTCCTATTTATAGACAATAGGAAAGAAGACCTAAATGGGCAACCTGACGAGGAGCCACATGCCCACTGCCTCTATGGTTGTGGCATGTTGCCCCAATTTACACTTGCCAAATTCAACCTGTGCTAGGAAATTCCCATTCTAAGAATAATGAGAATTCCCTAGTTACGCGATTACCTTTTTCATATAATTCACTATCTTTGATTGCCTTTTCTGTAAGTAATCCGCCAATTATTATCTTGTCAGTTTTTTCTTGATTTGTTAACATCTAATTAACCATAATTAGAATTACTATCCATGAATGTTTAGGTTCATTGAATCAAATTAATAATGGGAAACACAATCAATCTATAAATAGAATTTAACCATATAGGAAATATTGATAACTTAGTGACCAAACTCACCAGTTTTATCTGGAAGTTACCAAAACTGGAGCTAATTAACTCCTATTGATTGTGCTACATGCCTAGGTCTAGTAACTGGGCCAGGCATGTAGCATCTTCTACAGTCCTACCTAATTTAGCCCAATTAATTACTAATTGGTCCAGTCTAGTAATAGTGTGACCATTGACACAAGTTAGCCCAGGGATATTATTTTAGAGTTGACAAACTTAGGCCTAAGATTTCAAATCAAGTACTAAAATCTACCAAAAGATATTATTTTACCAAATTCTATATTGCTAAGTGTAATTACATAACTTAATAAATATGTTTTACCAAATGACAGATAATATTGATCTCATTCATTTGCAATTTAAATAAAATTATATTTGAGAATACATAATTAGAGTTAACTCAAGATTAAGAGTAAAGCTAATCATTGTCTATAAAATTCTTTTCTATTGAGATTGTAAATATAATTTCATATATGATCCAGTTCGGTGTAAGTCCCATTATACCAGCTGACTTTAGTTGACCAAGATAAGTCAAACTTTTCCAAAATCTGTTACAGCATAAATATAGTGTCAAACCTTATTTATATTGTTGTGAACCTCAATTAATTAATTGTTAATAACTTGTATCTTTGTCTTCTGTAACTCTATACCGTAATCATAAATATACATACTAATACAATTAAATCAACCTTTATTTAAATAACATTATGTACAAATAATTAATTAAATAATACTTTTATTTCAGTAATATGAAAATGTTATATAAAAATAACTACTTTTATGAGCTTCTCCCACTGATTCCAACAATCTCCCACTAGCTCTCAAAGAAGTTAACGCATCCGCCAAAACATCTAAGTACTGGTGAAAAAGTCATTCAAGTAATAGCCTTAGTGAAAGCTAATTTATTAGCTATTGCTATTACGGTGACCTTATCCCCTTCATGCAGTATACTTCGAAATAGGAGACAATTATCATGCTTTTATGACTCGAGGTTTCTTAGTTTCTTAGATTGTGCCACTACACCATTACCGGTGTAGAACTATGGGACTAGTTACACTAGGAACCACCTCAAGGTCTTGGAGGAATTCATAAAGTTTTTCAGCTTCTTTTGCTATTTCTAAAGCTAGGACATACTCAACATCTGTGGTGGAATTTAGCAGAGCAAAACCGTTTAATCCTCTTCCAACTTATAGCTCCTCGTTCTGATAGAAAATATATGTAGAACCTGACTTTCTCTCAAGTTTGTCTGATTGAAAATCATAGTCTGTATTCATTATTGGTGTCTCTATTGGAGTACATGAGCACATAATCTACAGATTTTCAGGAAAATCTCAGAATATGATTGATAGTATTATAAAGTGTTATTCTCGGATTAGATTGATATTAGCTGACCATGCCAATAACATAATAGATATTTGATCTGGTACATAGCATTACGTGCATTAAGCTTCCTGTAGCTACTGCATAAGGAATATCTCGTCATGTATGCCCTTTCCTAAGTTGTCCTGAAACAGTGATCTTGGGAAAGATAAATTCTATAGCTGAAAGGTAATAATCCTTTCTTGGAAAGTTTTCATACTAAACTTCTTCAGTATCTTTTCTATATACACTGTATAGGATAAAGTTGACGTTTTGCTCTTCAGAACTCATATGAGTTTGATCCCAATTACAAAACTTGCTTTTCCTAGGTCCTTCATATCGAAAATGTATCACTAACCTTTTCTTGATTGTAGACATTACCCCTACATCGTTTCTGATAAGAAAAATATAATCTACGCGCAATATTAGGAAAGTAACAACCTTTTTCCTATACCATTCTATAAACACTTTGTTCATTGACATTTTAATTAAATCTATATGCTTTTACTATTGGATTAATGCTAATGTCTTATAATCTGTATGCTTGGTATACACTTTTTTTCTTCAAAGTATATACCCTTTTTTCTTCAAAGTATATACCCTTTTTCCTAGATATATACTTTATCACTAATAAAGCTCTGTACGTTAATACTTTTCCATTAGCTACACCATTTTTCTTGTGCCATGTATGATTTACACTTTCAAGTACTTCTACAAGTAGTTAATTAGAATACTTCGATTCCATCTTAAGGTTCATTAACCTATGCCATAAATTGGCATTTTTATTAGAAACAGTCTTTCCATAGTTTCTGAGTTTTAGTTCATGCTCAATTGAGGCTTCCACATTCTATCTCAACAACATGTACCTTGTAGGTAAACATGTTATCCTCCCACTACAATATGATTATCCTGTTTCTTTTAGTACAATGTTAATCTCCATCATTATGTTTAACTTCTTCCTCTTTCTTAATAACCAATGTTACTTAAGGTGTTACAGTCTCGAAGAAATGATTTAGGTTATCTTTGGACCGTTTGAGCCTTTTAAGTTAACCTTGATATATTTTCATCCTTGTACACCTATTTTGGACCTATTTGTACCTTTATTTTTCTACCACATTTTTTGACAAACTAAAATAATGATCACCAACCCTTATCCTTTAAGCATATGGATTATTTTAAAGAGTTATTTTGTATTATGCTCATGTTAGGAGGAAGGGTAGTGTTTTGAAGTACTGAAAAAAAAAAGAAAACTAAAAATAAAAAGGAATAATTTAGTGAGAAATTTGTGTCCTTAGCCTCTATTTTATTTTTCAACATTGAGGACAAAGTTGATTTTGTGTTTGGGGGAGAGGTTTTTGTTTTTTTATCCTTTTATCTTATTTCATATCTTTCTTTTTAAAAAAAGAAAAAAAATTATAAATAACTATTTGGCAGAGTGTTGATAGAAGAAAACTTTAGTTAAAAAGAAGTGTGGGAATACTATTTCGTATACCAAGGAATAACTCTACAAAGGCCCTAGATTAATGTCCTTAAGGGTGATTTAAACCTCAAAATTTTCTAAAATTATCTTATCTTTACAAAAGCTGACATTATAAGCTTAATGAAAGACTTTTTGATCTTTGATGGCATACTAACATACATTAGTGGAAAGCGACATGAAAAATGGGCATATGGTAGTTCCAAATTGTATCATATAGAAATCTTTTATTGTCAATTGAAGCACACAAGTCTATCTGAAGTTCATTTTGTTAAGTAATATTGATTTTGCACACACTTATACATTAAGAGTCTTGAATGGAGTTAAATTAATGCCTGAAATTGAAAATCTAGATAATCTTAATGTTTGTATTTCCTTTGAACTTGGAACATTTTGTAGCTTTGGAGATACTTGCACCGTTTTTGATTCGATATGAAATTCACACTTTGTTGTCCATATCTTTAGTACTTGATTTGTGTTTCACTTTTCTTTCTCTTCTTTTGTTTTGCTTGAGGATAAGAAAATGTTTGCATTTAGGATATTGAATGAATGATTAATTCACTACAAATTAAGTATCATTCAGCTCAAATAATTATAAGTTCTTAAGCATTTTTGTTGGTTTGATGTGTTTTACTTTATTTTTGTAGTTCTTGTCAATAAATGAGAATAAAGATGCATTGGTGCCAAACATGGGTATTTTAACCTTTTGGATTGAAGATAAGTCCAATACAAATGCAATAGAACAAAAATCATACAAAAAGGGAGCCAAAACGGCGAAACAGGGCACCTGAGAAGATAGGTGCCATGCTGATTTTCCAGAACAGGGAGTGCAGAGGCACTCTTCTACTTTTGAAAATGCGTTTTTAGCAATATTTTACGTGAAATATTAGCCATTGATTGTATCTGATCAAATGGTCTGAATTCCCTCTGTTCTAGTTCATTTTGGAGCTTTTTTAATACAAACTTAAGCCTTTATAGCAAGAGTGGAGAGTTAAAGAGAAAACACAATAAAGAGAGCTCAAAACTCCTAGAGAGGAAGGAGCTTGGAGCCAAATTTGAAGAGGAAGCTTGATAGAGTTGCTTGAAAAATTGAACATTGGAAGTTCTACCTCCATAAAAGAGCATTCTCTTCCTCTTTATCACCCTAGTCTCATTTGAATTTTCTATTATGCTTGATTATTGAACATGTTTGGATATATAAAATTCTTGTTGAGATTAATATTGGATTCTCCTATGTTGAATTAATTGTTATATACTTAGGGCATGATGTAACTTATACTTTGATTCTATGTCTTAATTTCCAATATATTCTTTGATATTGTTCTTGAATTTATTTATGTTATTTCATGCTTAATGCTTCTCAACTAATTAGCTACTAATTAGATGAATTAATTTCTAGAATTTGGCACTTGAAAGAGAGAATTTTAGAAACAACCATAGGATATTATAACCTAGGAGTATATAGAGTTTGAGAAAGCATATAACTCCTTTGATGCTATGATCAAAGAACCATTGAACATAACGACTTCTTAATTTTTAGGTTCGGAATAGAAATATTAGAAACGAGATTTAGGAGTGATTTAACTCGACACTCGAAAGAGGAAGTAGAAATACCTTTGGATTTTTAGCTTAAGAACTAGGAACAATAGATTAGAATGCAATTGGTGATCAAAAGATATAGTTGATGGTTAGATTCAATCCCATAGTACATTTGGGCATAGAGTTTCTATATTTTATTTTTGTATTTACATTTATATTTGTATTTATTTATTTAAATATAAATTCATCTAGTTTGGTTGCTTAAATAAAGTTAGGTCACAATAATTCCAGTACTTAATGATAATTTAACACCCAAGTTCTCTTGGGATCAACAACTCTATATTTATCACTTTATTACTTGTTTATGACCTGTGCAATTATGGTTATTTTATGTATATCTATTTAGTGTAATAATTGCCTTCACTATGGTTCAAGGTTCCTAAAACTAACACAAATAAATTCTCCATACTTGAAGCAGTGCCTCTTGTAGAGAGTTCTCAAAGGCTTGGTCCTATTCTTCTTTTTCCAAATGTTCTTTTTGGGAACTCTTATTGGACTCCAAGAAGGTTCTTCAAATTGTACCGGTTCTGGATACACAACACTGTAGAGTGACAGTTCTATAACTTCCAATTCCTCCCTCACTTTTCTCTAGGTGATATTCCTCTTGTTAGACAGGACATTCATCTGGTATTGATGGTATATATCAGGAAGTGTGTAGAGAAATTTTTCAGTGTTGATTTCATCAAGTAAGTTCACTCTATTAATTTCAATAAATAAAATACCTTAGCAATAAAAAATATATGCATAGAACCATAAAATCATATATCACATTATTGTAATGATAATCTAGTCTCTACGAAAAAATCAACCTTGGTGTATAAAATTGACAATAACTAGATTTGATTATCTCAGATTAATTATCTACAAAAGTAATCTTGAAATTAACTATCATTATCCTTTTAGGTCATAACCTATTTAACATAGCTTCTTGGGAAGATTATTATTCTTTACTCTTAAAGAGATCCAATCAATAATCACCTAATGGATACTTATCTTTAAGGAGTTCATATAGGCACATATTATAATGGACCAACAATGGAAGCTATAGATAAATTGTCTTGAATGTACGATCTCCCACAGAATCATTTAAGATATTGGTTTTAATTTTCATACAATATATCTGTAACTCCCCCTAATTTAACTATACTGTTATATACAGTCAAACTACGAAGTATTATTCTTTTTTAGACCATATCTTTATTTTTATAAAAAGGTGGGCAAATTTGAACTTTCTAAACCATTTAAACAAAAGCAACTGCATGGCATTTCTTGTTAAAAGTGTCTTTACAAAATGTACAATTAAAAGTGGTTTTTATCAGTCTATTTGCCATCAGCAGTAGTATTTACACCACACCCAAAATATCACAATACAAAAATGTCGCCCACAACTCAAGCTCGTCCACATTTGTATGATCACAGCGACAAAAAGGCAAGCTAGGCAACCAGCTAGTCTACACCAAAATTTACCTCCTCAACTACATCACAAGACTAAAATGAGCTAAAGCTCAGTAAGTAAAAACTATGCATGCCTATGTATGCTGTAAAATCTCATCAAGTTTCCATTATACACTTTTCTTTCTTAGACATTTGAATCCGTACATTTTCTTTAAAAACATTCATAGTTGGGCCATTTAGCACACTGCTAGTCTCGTAAGTCGATAGGCTGTGATAACATTGGGCCGAAACCCTGGCCAAGAGTAAAAATAATGTGCGACCGTCATATGAGTTTTTTGAAAACTCCTTCCCTCATCAAAGGGGCATCCCACACCGTGCTAATATTGTCCCGCTTCAATGAGACACACGATAAAACCCGCAAGTCCCGCTTTAACAGGAGAGTCTGCATTAAAAGACTTACCTATCTAGCTCCGACAGACTAGTAATTGCAATCAAAACTTATCTTATAAAAATTGGTACAATGGTACTCACTTTTAAATACTCTGTAATAAAATTCCTAGTTTACATGCAAGACTTGCTATGCACATGCCATTTCATAACATTTAAGAATAAGTAAGTTTCACATAATGACATCTTCCATGTAGTTCTTGTGATGCAGTTGTAAGTCTTTGCTTACCTCGTGTCCTGAATAGAAATTGAAAGTGGAAAGGGTCAATATCCTTTAAAGACTAGTGTACTAATCACCTGTCATAAATTATTATTATTCAAGGTGTAAATTTTGCTAAAAGAATGCATCAAGATAGTTAAACAAGACCGAAATCAGAACTTTCACCAATTTAGGAAACTTAATCTTAAAATGACTCAGAAGTGTACAAATCACTTAAGGTACTTGGTAATCAATAACTAGCATTGAAAAACTGTTCAAAAGTATTAAAATATGAATGCTAGCTCATTAGCACAAAAATGATTCAAAATGGCACATAATTTTGTAAAATTAGTCCATTTGCCTCTAAATGGTGCCGTTTTATTTTAAAAATATTTGGATAGCACCTCCCCTATTTCTAGGATATTCTCACATGATTAAAATCATGGTTTGAAACTTACAATAATATTTTACAAGCCAATTCCCACATACACACATCAAAGAGGATCACTTAGAATGACATAAGCACACTTGAACTCTTTTTAGGTTTAAACAAAGTTTAAAGCCACTTTTACACTTGTGTACCATCACAACTAACCACCAAATGAGTGTAATAAGTAATAGGATCAATAAACTATACATTCTAAGTTTAAAAAATCAGATTACAAATATGAAAAACTTAATCTACTATACATGAAAACACTTAAATCCATAAATAGCAAACTTTGGGGCTTTAGTTCTACTTTAGTCTTCCACTTAAATTTTATGTTTCCAACAATATATAAGGTTCCTAGGAGTTTTATTCATCAAATAAAAGCTTTGGTTTAAGTGCTGCAACAAGAAAAATATACTAAAAACTCAAAATCCCAATTAGGCCTTACCTTGACTAGTTTGAGCTTTTGTTAAAGCTCTTGTCTTCTATCTCCACCAAACTGATTATCAAGGCTTAAAATCTGATTTTAGGACTCAAGAGAACCTAGAGAAACCATTATTTAAGTGGGAACAAGTAGTGAATTGAAATTAAAGGACAAGACCTAGAAAGAAAAACTAGTCGAATCACCTTGACTAGTTTTGATCTATCTTGCGTTTTAGCGCTCCAACTTGTGTTTTACCACTTGGAAACTCTTGTTTACGGCTAAGTGAAGTTGGGAGAAGTCTAGAAATGAGCTAGAGAGGTTCAGATCATGGCTGGAGAGAAAGAGAAGGAGAATGACCAGATTTGGTCCAAAATCAACATTTAATGGCTAAGAAAAGGGATAACTTAAATTTTAAGAGGTATTTTGGGTATTTTGCACATTACCTTCCATGTGTCCAGCTCTAAAACGTCCTTAGCATAGTCATCACATTGCTGGTCACTCCTATACGCGCAAATGTAGCCAAAGTTGGTGAATCCTAGCTTAGAAAGTGAAAACTAGTCATACTTTGACTTACGATCCCATGTGATAGGTTTTATTGTAATCTGGTAAAACCTAGCCCCATAACCAATCATTAAACATGAAAATAAGTCAATTAGACTGTAACGCCCCCCCTGGCTTAACCATATTGTCATATACAGCAAAACTAGGAAGTATTACTCTTTCTTAAACCATATCTTTAGTTTTATAAAAAGGTGGGCAAATTTGAACTTTCCAAAACTTTTAGACAAAACTACTGCGAGGCATTACTTGCTGAAAGTCTCTTTACAAAATATACAATCAAAAAGTTCTTATCAGTTTATCTTTCCATCAGCTGTTATATTTACAATACACAAAATATCAAACTACGAAGAAAACATTGCCCACAGGTCAAGCTCGTCTACATCTGTATGATCATGGCGACGAGAAAGCGTGCTAACCAACCAGTAACTCTATACATCATATATCTCCTCACCTGCATCACAAGAACTAAATGAGCTAACGCTCAGTAAGTAAAGATCATGCATGCTCATGAATGTGTTTCATGCATAAACTTCATTGAAATTCCCATTGTACTCTTTTTTTCTTAAACTTTTCATTTTGATGCACTTTTCTTGGAAAACATTTCTTTATAGGGCCCTTGAGTACATTACAAAAACCGCGGCAGTCGGTAGGCCGTGCCCACCTGTGCAAAAAGGAAACACATGGTCAATGTGAACCATACCTACCCAACACAGACCGACTAAGTAATGCACCTAATCTCATAGTACAATGCTCAGTCCCGGCAGTCGGTAAGCCGTGCCCACCTATGCGGAAAGGATGCCTGTGCAAACCATACTTACCCAATGCAGACAGACTAAACATTGTACTTAAAATATATCTTGTAAAACCAGTACAATGGTATTACTTTAAATTCATTTTGTGGAAAATTTCACTTCTTTGAAAATCATGCTTAAATGATCATGTCATGCTTATGTCTTTCATGAACAAAATAATAGCCATATAAATAACATACAATTGAAATAATACACATAAGCATGTAGGAAAATACCATGTATCTACTACTGTTCTTGTGATGCAGTTAAAATAAATCTTTACTTACCTTGTGTCCGGTAGAAAAGATAGTGGAAAGGGTCAGTATCCTCGGTCGCAAGGTGTGTGGAAGACCTGATGTCAATTTTATTACTAAGATAATTACTAAAATTTAAAATGCTTAAAGAAAACAAGCACAGGACTAAAATCATAACTATCACAAAGTCAAGAAACCTAATTTACAAAATGAACCAAAATTTCACCTACTTTCACCAAAAACTAGTCCATTCGGTTCAAAATGGTACCATTTGGTTCTAAAAATATTTGGACAGCACCTCCTCTATTTTTAGGACATCCCCACATGATTAAAATCATGGTTTAAAACCTACAATAACAATCCACAAGCCAATTCCCACATATATACCTCAAATAGGATCATTTGGAACATCCTAGGTACACTTAAATTCTTTTCAGTTTACAGAAAGTTGAAAACCAATTTTACACATTTCTATTGTCACAACCAGCAACCAAACAAGCATATTTATGTAATGGGATCAACAAAATATACATTTCAACGTTATAAAATCAGATTACAAGTACATGACTTATTCTAACAATGAAATACATAAACCTATAAATGGCAAACCTTGGGGCTTTAGGTCTATCTTTAATCCTCCACTTAAATTCTATGTTTCTACCAATATTTAAAGTTTCCTAGGACCTATATTTATCAAATAAAAGCTTTGATTTAAGAGCTAAAGTAATAGAAATAAATTAGTAATTCTATATTTCACAAAAACCTCACCTTGACTAGTTTGCACCGTTGTTGAAGCTTTTGCTTTCTTCTTCTCTAAAACTGATTTCTAAGGCTTAGAAATTGATCTTAGGACTCAAGAGAACCTAAAGAAATTTATACTTAAGTTGCAGCAAGTGGGGAACTTCAATTAGAAAACAACACTAAAGAAGAAGAGCTAGTATACTCACCTTGACTAGTTTGGACCTAACTTGCTTTCTAGAGCTCCAACTTGACTTCTACCACTTAGAAACTCTTGGATATGGCTAAGGGGAGTTGAGAGAAGCTTAGATAGTGGCTGGAGGGTTTCAAGTCGTGGCTGGAGAGGAAAGGGAAGGAAATGACCAGATTTGGTCCAAAATCAATACTTAATGGCTAAGAAAAGGTACGTATAACTTAAATTCTAAGGGGTATTTTTAGTATTTCACACACTAAATTTCCATGTGTCAAGCTTTAGATCACTCTTGGCTTACTCACCATGTTCATGGCCAATCCTATACACTCAAGTGTAAACTAAAATGGTGAAACCTAGCTTAAGAGGTGAAATCTAGTCATACTTTGACTTATGATCCTATATGGCCAATCTTATTGTAATTTGGTAGAACCTAGCCCCATAACCAATCATTAAACATAAAAATAAGTCAATTAGACTCCAATTAATAATTTAAACAAAGTATTAAAACCTAATTATTAGTATGCACAAAGACGACATTACGTGATTAAGCTGAATCTAAGCTAGCTTAGTGTAACTAAACACCAATTCAGTACAGTAACTGCCACCTCGTGCTTACCTGGGGCCAACCAATAAAGTACTATAAGTGAGTCCTAGACATTGAATTAAAGCTATGACGTGTTAAATGTACAGTGAATTTGGCTCCGAAAAGCGTGAAAATACATTTTACCGAAAAACTACTATTTGACCATGTTATCAACAAACTTGATCTTAATGCATGTGCATATAGTGTTATTATTCATAAATGTATTCTTTGTTCCTTTCACACACCAAGCTCTCTTTTTGAGGGTACTGAGCTTTTACACTGCATGAGAGCACTTTAACAAACATTAGTACAACAACACATATTAAAAGCATTTAACAATAAAGCATGAGCAATTTTCTATAAAGTTGATACTAATTACTTGATATGTCTATTATGCACTATGAACATGTTTATTATTGGCTTATTATGCATGTGAGAATTTTGGGCATTACAATCCTTCCCTCCTTATTAAATTTTCTCCTCGAAATTTACTTACCCAAATAAGTGAGGATACTTTATTTTCATCTCTTCTTCTCTTTCCCATGTGGCCTCTTCTACTTCGTGGTTCCTCCATAATACTTTGACTAGAGGGATCTTCTTGTTTCTAAGCTCCTTTTCTTTTCTATCTAAAGTCTCCACTGGTTGTCCTTCATAAATCACATCCTAGCTCAACTCTAATGGCTCATAACTCAAAATATGTGAAGGGTTTGGAATATATCTTCTCAATATAGAGACGTGAAAAACATTGTGTACATTCGACAATGTGGGTGGCAAAGCAAGTCTATAGACAATATCTCCAACTTTGTCAAGTATCTCAAATGGGCCTATGTATCTGGGACTAAGCTTTTCTTTCTTTCCAAACCTTATGATACCTTTCATGGGAGCAACCTTCAAAAATACTTTATCCCCAATATTAAATGTGACCTCTCTCCTTCTAGGATCGGCATAATGCATCTGTCTATTCTGAACAGCTAATAACTTTTTACGAATCTTTTCTACTGCTTCAGCTGTTTCCCTTACCAGTTCTGGACCAAGAAATTTCCTTTCTCCCATCTCATCCCAGTGAATTGGAGATCTACATTTTCTTCCATACAATGCTTCATACGGAGGCATTTCAA
>JXTC01000133.1:527150-539313 GCA_002914845.1 Trema orientale | reverse complement strand
ATCTCTCTTTTCCTTGAGGTATTTCTTGGTTTTCTCAAACAATTGAAGCCTACCATCCCTCTCCCTCTCCCCCAACGTGTACCCCCTGGTTCTAAGTGGCAGCCTCTCAAGCATAGTGATAAAACAGCCCGTGCTTATAAACAGGAGATTAAGCACATCGAGCTTCTGGGAGAAAAGAATCTGTCTCTCACTTTTATTTAACTTTCTGGACACCAGGTAAGTGGAAATTTCATGCTAGCATCACAAGAACCTATTTATATGATTGTATATGTGGAAGGTGATATATGTATAGCATTGAGATTGATATATGTCTGATAACTATTCATAGCATTTTCACAAGGCATGTTATGTTTTCAATATGTTTTAGTCTACAAAATAATGATTTACAAGCAATGATTTGAATAAAGAGTCTGTACCCTAGATGTTGTTTATTTTAAAAGAGGGGTATGGTTCTTAGTTTGTTCATCTAGTAGGTAGAGGTGGTGAAATCCCTTGAGGGTAATTCCAAGACAAGATAAGCCAAACAAGAGGGAGGTCAAATCCCTTGAGGGTAATTCCAAGACAGGGTAAGCCTCAAAAGAGGGAGGTCAAATCCCTTGTCGGTAATTCCAAGATAGGGTATGCCTCAAATGTTATATTATTTATTAAGAGGATGCCTGCTATGTCACTGAGTTAGGAATTATATCAAGGAGGGGGCCCAAACATGTTTGAAAGGTTAATGTTTTCCAAGGCAATTAAGGGTACAAAGACTAAATGAGTTTCAAGTGAAAAACATTCATAAACATGCATGGATTTCCAAACATTCATAAGCATGCATGGATTTCCATTTACTGAGCTATTGCTCATTTAGTTCTTGTGATGCAGATGATTAGGATGTCAGATGAGGTTGGCTGAGCTATTCCACTCCAATGCGGTTCATATGCCAGTTTTGAAGAAGAAAGACATCCCAAGAACTTATATGTGTTTCTTGATACGTATATGTATATAGTTGACCCTGTGGGAGTTTTCAAAAGAAGTAAAATGATATTTCGTATTGTACAGGTTGTAAATATTTCTGTAATGTAAAAAGGGGATGTATCACGAAAGTGTTTTCAGAACTAAATAGAAAGTTTAAATTTTGCTCTACTTTCCGCTTTTACGAGGTTAACGAGTGCCTTACAAGAGTAGTTCAGGTCATGGCTGGAGAGAAAGAGAAGGAGAATGACCAAATTTGGTCCAAAATAAACACTTAATGGCTTAGAAAAGGGATAACTTAAATTCTAAGGGGTATTTTGGGTATTTTGCACATTACTTTCCAGGTGTCCAGCTCTTAAACGTCCTTAGCACAGTCAACACATTCCTGGTCACTCCTATATACCCAAGTGTAGCCAAAGTTGGTAAATCCAACTTTAGAAAATGAAAATTAGTCATACTTTGACTTACGATCCCATGTGATAGGTTTTATTGTAATCTGGTGAAACCTAACCCCAGAACCAATCATTAAACATAAAAATAAGTCAATTATACTCCAATTAATAAGGAAAACAAAGTATTAGCACTCAATTATTGGGATGCACAAATACGACATTACGTGACTAAGCTGAATCTAAGCTAGCTTAGTGCAATAAAATACAAATCAGTGTCGTGAATGCCACCTCGTGCTTACCTGGAGCCGACTGTTAACTGGATTCTACACTTGACTTTACTATCCTCTTGAGCTTAAGAATTGCTCATCTTTGAGCCCTTTTATCCGATTTTGTTGTTTTTGGTGTACATTTCAGGTGAGGAGTCTTTTACAAGAGAATATTAACTATTCAAGATAAATCAAGGCCGAATCAAAGAAATTCAGTTTAATTGCGAGTGAGAACGAGAAAACACAGTCTCAGGACAATGACCAGCGCCATCAGTTAGAGCAAATTTGGGCAAAGAAGTGGGCACTGCAGCGCCAAAAGCTCCAGAGGCCTGGCGCCGCAGTGCTAGGGGATTGGCGCCACAGCGCGCAGCGCCACTTTCACGGTGCCACGGCGTCAGGTGATATCTTCTCTGGGCACCGCAGTGCCACCTTCTTCTGCGGCACTGCTTAGAGCGAGACAAGATGCAGAATTTCAGGATCGCGATCGGACTGTCTCTAGTATTTAACCTCTTCTGAAATCAGATTAAAGGGAGGATGAAAAAAAAGAAGAAAACCCTAGCGGCGAGTTTTAGAGAGAAGTTTCTAGAGAGAAGAACAAAAAAAAAAAAGAGACGAAGGAGAAACCCTGGCAGCAAAGCGAAGAAGGAGTTTTGAGAGAGTTTCTGAGTGGAGAACGACAAAGGAGAAGAGGAGAAATCGAGAGGAAATCAGTCGACTGAATAGAACGACATCCAAAGAGTTTTTCTACCTTCTCTCTGTTTACTCTCTTATCTCTGCCATGGACGTGTATCAGTTACACCATAATTGTTATGCTTTTCTCTGCTTAACTATGAACTAAATTCTTCTGCTAGGGATGTAATCAAACCTCTAATATAATTCTTTTACATTGATTTTCTCATCTGATCTTGTTATCCATATATGACTTAATTATTCTACTTTGTACTTTATGTCTCTATTTAACTGGCCATTGAACGGTTTGGATTTGTGAAACCTATTTGAACTTGGGAAAGAGATTTTAGGTTTGAACGTAAGTTGAACAACATAGGATTGCCTAATTCAGGGTAAGTTTATATAGGGCCCGTTTGGGATGACTTTTACTTCCTAAAGTAAAAGTTCCAGAAGATCTTCCTAGAAAAGCTAGTGGGTCCATGCTTCATTAAAAAGATCTTCTAATTAAAAGAAGATCTTCTAACAATTCATCCAAACACTCCAAAAAGTAACTTTTAGGCTCCAAAAGATCTTTGGAAGCTATGCCAAACAGGCCCATAGAGTAGGAATATATCTATGTAACCTATACATCCTTGTACGAGAATTACCACATTTTATGAGTTTAATCAATTTATGTTAGGAATAACATTCTATCTTGTTTAAGTATTTTCACTAATATCTTGGAAAGGAATTTGTGAATACCATTAAGTTCCAGTTGTTGATTCTAAATGGATGATTGAACGGTGAGGAAAACTACTAATTGAATGAGTTAGAGGAGAGATTACATCCTTAGGCTTTATATCATTTGCAAAACTACCGTTAGTTGTTAATGTTAATTTCTGTTATTTTCGTTTATATTCAACTCACATTGTCGCTTTTATTGAATTTGCATTTTAGCTTTTGATCAAAACATCCATTAATCGTCTTTTGGATAAATTGCAAACTAGGTTTAATTAGTACTTAGCAATAGTAATTTACTTGCTCCTCGTGGGATTCGACACTCATTTACCTTTTATATTACTTGTTGCGACCCGTACACTTGCAGTGTTTTGTGTGTAAGAAATAGTCCCAAGAAGTTTTTGGCGCCATTGCCGGGGAGCACTGTAATTTATAGTTTGTTAATACTAATATCAACTAGCTTAGATTTAATTCAAACTTTCTTTGTTTTTGTGCATATTTCAGGTACTTGAACTAAATATTTGTATATGAGACGAGCAAGGAGCCTTGAATTCTTACCTCTAGACCCTGAAATTGAGCGAAACTTGAGGGATCTTAGAAAACAGAGAAATCAGAGGAACAATCTTCAACCTACCATGGCAGATCAAGCCAATGCAAGGCCACTTCGGGACTTTGCCGTTCCCCTGGTCAATGGAGTTGGTTCAAGCATCCGAAGGCCAGCCATCAATGCCAACAATTTTGAGCTGAAGCCAGCTATTATTCAGATGGTGCAAGGGACATGTCAGTTTGGTAGTTTGCCTAGTGATGATCCTAATCAACACATTATGAATTTCTTAGAGATTTGTGACACCTTCAAGCACAACGGGGTGAGTGATGATGCCATTCGTTTGTGTCTGTTCTCGTTCTCTTTGAGGGACAAGATGAAGGGATGGTTGAATGCTCTACCTGCGGGATCCATCACCATATGGGATGAACTAGCTCAGAAGTTTCTTTCCAAGTTCTTCCCTCCTCCCAAAATAGCTAAATTGAGGAATGACATTACCTCATTTGTGCAATTTGATAATGAGTCATTGTATGAGGCTTGGGAGTAGTACAAGGAGCTAATGAAAAAGTGTCCTCACCATGCAATTCCTAAATGGCTCTTGGTGCAGACTTTTTACAATGGTTTGATGGGGCATTTGAGGACTATAGTGGATACAGCAACTGCTGGTGCACTAATGGGGAAATCTTCTGATGAAGCATTTGATTTGTTAGAAGAAAGGGCTACAGACAACTACCAATGGCCTTCGGAAAGAGTCAATCCGAAGAGAGCAGCTAGCATTAATGAGATGGAAGCCATTTCGACCTTGGCTGCTCAAGTCAGTGCTCTAACCAAGAAACTTGATTCTATGGCGGTCCACGGAGTACATGCGTTGAACAGTTCAAATGGGGTCTGTGAGCAATGTAGTGACAGTCATCTGAGTTCATTTTGCCCTATGAATGTGGAGTCAGCTCAGTTTGTAGGCAATCACAAACCATCACAATGCAACAACTCTTATTCCAATTCCTACAATCCGGGTTGGAGAAATCATCCAAACTTCTCTTGGAACAACCAAAACCATCAAGGACAGAGTTCTAATTCAAGACCAATGCAACCTCCAGGATTCCAAAATCAAAGTCACTCCATACAAGAAAAGAAGCCATCCATGGAAGAGATTCTCATGCAATACATAGCCAAGAATGAGGCTACCCTTCAAACCCAAGCCGCCACTATAAGATCTCTAGAGACGCAACTTGGCCAATTGGCCAATGCACTCACCAACTGACCACAAAGGAGTTGGCCTAGTAATACTGAGGCAAATCCAAGGGGAGATATGAAGGAGCATTGCAAAGCGGTGACCTTGAGAAGTGGGAGAGAACTATAAGGAACATCACGGGCCACTGAAGTGTCAGAAAAAGAAATTGAAAAAGAGAGTCAAGTTGGAGAGGAAGTTACTAGACAACCTTCAACAAATGTGCCACCACCATCTCCTTGCAACCCACCACTACCTTTCCCGCAAAGGTTACAAAAGAAGAAACTTGACCAACAATTCTCCAAGTTCCTAGAAGTGTTTAAGAAGCTCCACATCAACATCTCATTTGCCGAAGCATTAGAGCAAATGCCTAGCTATGTGAAGTTCATAAAGGAGATCCTTTTAAAGAAGAGGAGAATGGTTGAGTTCGAGATGGTGGCGTTGACCGAAAAGTGTACTGCTATCTTGTTGAAGAAGCTTCCACCCAAGTTAAGAGATCCGAGGAGTTTCACCGTTCCTTGCACTATTGGAGAGTACTTCAATGGGCGTGCTTTGTGTGATTTGGGAGCAAGTATCAATTTGATGCTATTGTCTATATTCAAAAGACTTGGGTTAGGAGAATGCAGACCAACCACAGTGACGTTGCAATTAGCGGATCGGTCCTCGACTTATCCTAGAGGCATTGTGGAAGATGTGCTAGTAAAGGTTGACAAGTTCATTTTCCCGGCTGATCTTATTGTGCTAGACATGGAGGAGGATAGAGAAATTCCCTTGATATTGGGAAAACCATTTTTAGCCACCAGAAGAACACTCATTGATGTCCAAAAAGGTGAACTGACTATGAGAGTTGATGATCAAGAGGTAAAGTCCAATGTTTTCAAAGCCATGAGAATGAGTGATGATCTTGAAGATTGCTATAGAATTGTTGTCAGCAATCGCTTAGTTATGGAAACTTTTGAAACCAGTCATGTGAAGGATCCTCTTGTTGACACAATTCTAAATGGGGGTAATGTAGTGCCAAAGGAAGCCAGGGAATGTTTACATGCCATGAACACGTTCCCTCGCTATGGTAAGATGAATTTTCAGTTTGAGGCACTTGACAGACCAGCTAAAGCAAGGCCTACCATCAAGCCTTCAATTGAGGTTCCACCTATTGTTGAGCCCAAACCACTGCCTAACCACTTGAAGTATGCCTTCCCCGGTAAAGAGTCAACGTTGCCAGTCATTATTTCTACTGATTTGGATGAACTGCAAGAAGAGAAGCTACTGAGAGTCTTGGGACATTATAAAGCAGCCTTGGGATGGACAATTGCAGATATTAGAGGTATTAGCCCTTCCATTTGCATGCATAAAATCTTGTTGGAAGATGAGTATAAAACTTCTATTAAGCACCAACGAAAAAGGAGATAATTAAATGGTTAGATACTAGAATCATTTGCCCCATTTCAGATAGTTCTTGGGTAAGTCCTGTTTAATGTGTTCCAAAGAAAGGAGGAATGACCGTTGTCACCAACAAGGACAATGAACTAATTCCTACAAGAACAAGTACGGGATGGAGAGTATGCATGGATTACTGCAAGCTGAACAAGGCCACTCGAAAAGACCACTTTCCTCTACCATTCATTGATCAGATGCTTGATAGACTAGCAGGTCATGAGTTCTATTGCTTCTTGGATGGTCACAGTGGTTACAACCAGATTGCCATTGCCCCAGAAGATCAAGCGTTAACGACTTTCACTTGTCCCTATGGAACTTTTGCGTTCAGAAGGATGCCCTTTGGATCGTGCAATGCTCCAGCCACCTTTCAGAGGTGCATGATGGTAATTTTCAAAGACATGGTGGAGGAGTTCCTTGAGATATTTATGAATGATTTTTCAGTCTTTGGTGATTCATTTGATTTGTGCTTGGATAATCTGTCACTAGTGCTCAAGCCTTGTGAAGACACAAATCTGGTACTTAATTGGGAAAAGTGTCATTTCATGGTGAAAGAAGGAGTAGTACTTGGTCACAAGATCTCTAAAAATGGCATTGAGGTTGACAAGGCCAAACTAGAGACCATTGAGAAGCTTCCTCCTCCGATCAATGTCAAGGGGATTCGAAGTTTCCTTGGTCATGCCGTGTTTTATCGAAGATTTATTAAGGACTTTTCAAAAATCACTAAGCCATTATGCATATTGCTCGAGAAGGATGAGGTATTTAATTTTGATGATGCTTGTCTGCAAGCGTTTGAAACTCTAAAATTGAGACTTGTGACAGCACCTATAATTGTGGCACCGGAATGGGTCTTGCCATTTGAGTTGATGTGTGATGCTAGTGACTATGCTGTGGGCGCTGTTTTGGGACAGCGAAAAGACAAGATGTTCCATGCCATTTACTATGCCAGCAAAACTCTCAATGAGGCTCAAGCTAACTACATAACAACAGAGAAGGAATTACTGGGCGTGGTGTTTGCATTCGACAAATTCAGATCGTATTTGATTGGCACCAATGTGATTGTATATACAGACTATGCAGCGATCAAATACCTGGTTGCCAAGAAAGATGCAAAGCCTCGCTTGATCCGATGGATTCTTTTGCTATAAGAGTTTGATTTGGAAGTCAGAGACAGGAAGGGAACAGAAAACCAAGTAGCTGATCACCTCTCCAGATTAAAGGGGAAGAAAAATGAAGATGCTAAGTTGCTGATCAATGAATACTTTCCAGACGAGCAGCTCTATGTGTTAAGTGATAGTGTACCATGGTATGCCGATTATGTGAATTATCTTGTACGTAAGCAGATGCCTCCAGACCTCACCCATCACCAAAAGAAGAAGTTCTTACACGATGTGAGGTACTATTTCTGGGATGATCCATTTTTATTTAAACAATGTGCTGACCATGTTATCAGGCAATGAGTATGCAAAGAGAAGATAGAAGACATACTTCACCATTGCCATGACTCAGAGTATGGAGGTCACTTTGGAGGAGAAAGAACTGCTGCCAAGATATTACAATCGGGATTCTATTGGCCATCATTGTTTAAGGATGCACATTTCTTTGTTTCAAGGTGTGATAGATGCCAATGAACGGGTAACATCTCCCGTAGAAACAAGATGCCCCTCAACACTATCCTGGAGGTTGAGATCTTTGATGTATAGGGAATTGACTTTATGGGGCCATTCATTCCATCCTTTGGCAATCTCTACATACTGGTAGCTGTAGACTATGTTTCAAAATAGGTTGAAGTTATGGCATTACCCACCAATGACTCCAAAGTAGTACTCAGCTTTCTTAGGAGGAATGCCTTCAACCGCTATGGCACACCAAGGGCAATAATCAGTGACGAAGACTCCTATTTTTGCAACAAGTACTTTGAAGCCTTGCTCGCCAAGTATGGAGTCACACACCGAGTTGCAACCACTTATCATCCTCAAACGAATGGACAAGCTGAGATTTCTAACCGGGAAGTGAAGCACTTCCTTGAGAAAACAGTAAGCCCCACATGCAAGGATTGGTCAAAGAGGCTTGATAATGCGTTATGGGCTTACCGAACCGCATACAAGACTCTAATCGGCACTTCACTGTATAAGTTATTGTTTGGAAAAGCTTGTCACCTACCAGTTGAGTTGGAACACAAGGCTTATTGGGCAGTTAAGCAGCTGAATTACGATTTGCAAGCAGCCGGAGAGAAACACCTTTTACAACTTAACGAAATGGATGAATTCTGGAGCCAAGTGTATGAAAATACCAAATTGTACAAGGAGAAAGTGAAGAGATGGCACGATAAGAAAATCATTAGTTGGGAGTTCAGACCAGGTCAAAAGGTTTTACTCTTCAACTCTCGGTTAAGGCACTTTCCGAGAAAGCTCAAATCAAGATGGTCCGGTCCCTTCACGGTGGTCAATGTTTCTCCACATGGTGCAGTGGAGGTTGAAGATGCCAGCTCAAATAGGAAATTCAAAGTAAATGGTCAAAGGTTGAAGGAGTACTTGGGCGGAGAAATCGATCAAGAGAAGTCTTCAATCACTCTAGCTAATCCTCAATGAGAAATGGCATGGTCAAGCTAGAGATGTTGAACAAGCACTAATTGGGAGGTAACCCAAGTTTTTGAATTATTTGTGTTTAGACGTTCAAGTTGAGTTGTGTTTGGCTTTGTTTTGTTGGAAATAAGTCGATAAAGATATACCAGAATGGGTGAAAGTACAGAAAATTTGGTCTGAGCAGGTTTTTTTGGCACTTCAGCAAGTCAAAATGGCACCACAGCGCCAGTTTGGGACGCCAAAAGCCGAGAGTTGGAGCCGGGGCGCCACAAAACGGCGCCCCAGCACCATTTTGGTGCTGGCGCCCAGGCGGTGGCGCTACAGTGCCACCTTCACGGTGCTACAGTGCCACCAAAAAAAAAAAAAAGAAAAGAACTACGCGTTGGTGCCACGCGCTGACAGCAACAAATTAAAAGGGAGCCGTGGCTCCCCCTCTCTTTAACCACTTCAAAACTCCCCTTTTCTCTTCATAACCACCTCTCCTCCCCTCAAATCCGCACCTCCTTCCTCTCCCTTTCCAAACACTAAAATCCTCACCATTTTCCTCCTACCATCAACCTTCTCTTCTCCCAAACATCATCATCCTCTCACCATCTCCCTTTCATTCTTTGCATTCATCATTGATCCACCACTCCAACCACCAAGAGCCACGCTTCAAGTAAGCATTCTTCTTCTTCTCATTTTTCTCAAAATTTTTGGTGAGCTTGGAATACCAATTGGTGTCTCTTGATTGTTTGTTGCAAATATTGGGAAAATCTTGATATACACACTATTGTTACAAGCTTCACATCTCCATGCCTACCAAGTGTTCGACAAAATGCTTCTATGGTGATTATTACTTGAAAATGCTTTAGTTAAAGAGTTTGTGAGTGGAGAACATATTCTTGTTACTTGTAGATAAGAGGGGACTAGCTTTCAATCATTTTTACTTAAGACGAAGTGTAGTTTAGTGGATTGCATTCTCTTGATGTTCTTAGCCTAATCATCCAAGTTGGTGACTTTTTGAGGGAGCTTATTGATCAATTGTTGTCCCATTTTAACTCTTGGTGGTTGCTAGTGGTACTTAGCATTTGAATGGAGTAATTGTGTTGCGAATTACAAGAATACACCTAGTGTTGAGTGGTGGGGGACTTTGTTGCTTCACTCAATTCGTTGAAGTGCTTCGTGGTGTATATTGTGGCAAGGTGTTAGTTGTATCCTTTTAGGAAAATTTTTTAAGTTTCAGAGTGTTCCAATGGCACCTAAGAGGAAGGTTACAGCTGCGAGTCCAAGTTTTGATCAAAATTGCTTTATGTCTTTGGAAGCTTCCAAAAGATTTAGGTGTAAAAGAGCAATCTTTCCTGAGAGGGGTTTTGACATAGGTGAAGATAGTTTCCCTGATATTGTGGTTGAAATAAAAAGACAAAAATGGGAAACACTTTGTGAGCGACCAAATGCCGGGGTGTGAGTAATTGTCCAAGAATTCTATGCTAATGCAACAGAACACAGAAACTATATCACTAAGGTGCGCAGACAGAATATTTTATTTACACGGGCCTCCATCAATAGTTGTTTCAAGTTACCGAACATAGACAATGATGAGTTAGCTACCTTTGAGAACGCCTCGGAGTACGATGACGTCTTGAGAGTTCTATATGCACCAGGCACTGAATGGATTTGGCACAAGAATGAGCGGAAATGCCTTCAGACTAAAACCATGTCAGCCTCCACCAAAGCTTGGTCTTATTTTCTTAATGCTCGCTTAATGCCCGTATCTCATCACAGTGACATCACGCTTGACCGAGCTGTTCTTCTCTATGCCATCATCAAGGGTCTATCTATAGACGTTGGGCAAGTCATTCGATGTTCCATCTTACATTCAATTCGCAAGGTTAGAATTGGAATGGCATGCCCTTCCTTGATCACTGAATTATGCTCCCGCGCGGGAGTGGTTTGGGCACCCAGTGATGAGCTCATCCTTCCTCAGTATGTCCTCAGCCGCCCAGCCTTGGTGAAATTATTGAAATGTGAGTCGGCTTCCCATTCTTCAGCAGGAGCATCCTCTAGTAGGCAGCGTCCCATTGCCTCAGCTTCTGAGCCTATTGCTGAGCC
The DNA here is from genome assembly GCA_002914845.1 of Trema orientale. Classification (NCBI taxonomy): domain Eukaryota; kingdom Viridiplantae; phylum Streptophyta; class Magnoliopsida; order Rosales; family Cannabaceae; genus Trema; species Trema orientale. The sequence continues at coordinate 528,433 of JXTC01000133.1, read as the reverse complement.
CGATGAAGAAGCTGATGGATCCGACTCAAATTTTAATGATGAGTCGAGCTCCATGCTACAACGGTTGACCTTAGTGGAACAAGGCTTTCATGAGCACCATTAGGAAGTCCAACAGTTTAACCAGCAGTTTCAGGCCCATCAGCAGTGGTGCCATCAATGGGCAGACTATCAAGCCAACTGCATCAATATGTTTGCTACTCATTTTGGCATGAACACGGCACAATTCCTAGTGCCACCTGGACATCCCGTATACCCACCAATGTAGCCACCACCACCCCCGTCCTCTCTTCCACCCACACCAGGTAGTCAGAACGATGTGGACCCCACCACGGAGACCGACTGAGCGGTCTCCCACCAGGTATGTGTTTCTTCCCCTTCATTTTTCCATATTTTGTGCCTTGAGGACAATGCACCCACTAAGTTTGGGGGAGTTTATTTGTATTTCTTTTCTTTCTTTTGTGTAGTATTGAGTTTTCAATCTTAGTGTCCTTTTCGTTTCTTTTGTTGCTTGTTTTGAGCTTCTGAGCAAAGGTTACATGTGGTACCCAAGATTCTCACATGCATACTAAGCCAATAATAAACATGTTCTAGTTGCATATTAGGCATCTAGAAGTTATTAGTACCACTTTCATGGTAACATGCTCATTTATTACGTTACATGCATTTACATAGATATTATTATACTAATGATTGTTAAAATGTCCCAATGCAGTGTAAAGGCTCAATGCCCTCAGAGAGAGAGCTTGGTGTATGAAAAGAATGAAGAATATATTCATGAATAGCAATACTATATGCACATACATTAAGATCATATTAGTTGACAACTAGGTCAAATAGTAGTTTTTCGGTAAAATGCATTTTTCACGCTTTTCGGAGCCTAATTCACAGTTCGTTTAACACGTCAAATAGCTTTAATTTAATGTTTAGGACTCAATTATAGCATTTTATTGGTCGGCCCCAGGTAAGCACGAGGTGGCAGTCACTGTACTGAATTGGTGATTAGTTACACTAAGCTAGCTTAGATTCAGCTTAATCGCTTAAGGTTAATTTTGTGCACTCTAATAATTAGGCATTGATACTTTATTTAAATTATTAATTAGAGTCTAATTGATTTATTTCTATGTTTAATGATTGGTTATAGGGCTAGGTTCCACCAAACTACAATAAGATTGGCCATATAGGATCATTAGTCAAAGTATGACTAGATTTCACTTTCTAAGCTAGGATTCACCAACTTTGGCTAGACTTGAGTGCATAGGATTGTCCAGCAACGTGGTGACTAT
>JXTC01000133.1:514391-526821 GCA_002914845.1 Trema orientale | reverse complement strand
TTGGATTGTTAATTGTTATTGTAGGTTTAAAACCATGATTTTAATCATGTGGAAATGTCCTAGAAATAGGGGAGGTACTGTCCAAATGTTTTTAAGATAAAATGGCACCATTTAGAGGCAAATGGACTAGTTTCCCAAAATTATGTGCCGTTTTGGAGTAGTTTTGTGCTAATGAACTAGTATTTAGATTTTAGTACTTTTAAATAGTTTTTCAATACTAGTTATTGACTACCAAGTACCTTAAGTGATTTGTATGCTTCTGAGTCATTATAAGATCAAGTTTCCTAAATTGGTGAAAGTTCTGAATTCGATCTTGTCCAAGTATCTTAGTGCGTTCATTTTAGAAAAATGTGCATTTTGAATAAAAGAATTTCATGACAGGTGATTGGCACACTAATCTGTAGAGGATATTGACTCTTTCCACTATCAATTCCTATCCAGGACACGAGGTTAGTAAAGACTTACAATTGCATCACAAGAACTACATGGAAGATGTCATTTTGTGAAACTTACTTATTCTTAAATGTTATAAAACGGTATGTGCATGGCACGTCTTGCATGCAAATTGAGAATTTTATTACAAGGTATTTGAAAGTAAGTACCATTGTACCAATTTTGTAAGATAAATTTTAAGTGCAATTGCTAGTCTGTCGGAGCTGGGTAGGTAAGTCTGTTGATGCAGACTCTCCCGTTGAAGCGAGACTTGCGGATCTTATGATGTGTCTCGTTGAAGCGGGACAATATTAGCGCGGTGTGGGATGCCCCTTTGATGAGGGAAGGAGTTTTCAAAAACCTCACACGACGATCGCACCTTATATTTACTCTTGGCCAGAGTTTCCGCCCAATGTTATCACGGCCTATCGACTTACGGGACTAGCAGTGTGCTAAGGGGCCCAACTGTAAATATTTTTAAAGGAAATACATGGGCTCACATGTTTAAGAAAGAAAAGGGTACAATGGGAACTTTTTGAGATTTTAAAGCATACATAAGCATGCATAGTTTTTACTTACTGAGCTTTAGCTCATTTTAGTCTTGTGATGCAGATGAGGAGGTGCATTTTACTATTGACTAGCTGGTTGCCTGGCCTGCCTTTTGTCGCCATGATCATACAGATGTGGACGAGCTTGACCTGTGGGCGACATTTTTGTTTTGAGATATTTTGGTGTAATATAAATACTACTGCTGATGGCAAAATAGACTGGTGAAAACCTCTTTTGATTGTACATTTTGTAAAGATACTTTTTGCAAGTAATGCCACGCAGTTGCTTCGTTTAAAAGTTTTAGAAAGTTCAAATTTGCCCACCTTTTCACAAAACTAAAGATATGGTTTAAGAAAGAGTAATACTTCCTAGTTTGGCTGTATACGACAATATGGTTAAACTAGAGGTCGTTACATTACAGGTCTATGATAGGATTCGGAGTATGTGTGGAACAACTCTTTGAAAACGTTCAGTATCAGGACTGTTTGTGTGCTCAAAAATCTATTGTGGTTTTGCTTTGTGAACAATTCTTGAACACAGTTTGCACATAGTTGTGAGCATTTAGCTTTGATTTGCTTAGAGTAGTTTTATGCTTCTGGCTTAGTAAAATATTTAGTCTCTTGTCATCTTAGAACCTATTTTATTATCAATCGAGGCGAAATCCCAAGTAGCACGAAAATCGAAGAATTGATGTAGGCCATTTTGGACCAGTTGAACCTTTCAAGCCTTCCTAGTAACTGTAATATCCTTAGTCTCCCCATTTGAGCCAAATTGCTTAGCCTTATCATTTTGTTTGAGCCCAGTAAACTCCTCACACCGATAAATAATTTCCTAAAATACCTTATTTCGCACCATAGATGCATGGAAGTAAATTATGAACCTATGGTGAAGTGTGAGCAGCTTTCTTTGAAGAACGAAGATGGAAAATCTTTTTGAATGAAGATGTTTAGCTACCTCAAATTGGCAGCTATGAAAAAAAAAAAGGTATTATTATGAACATGGGTCAAAAGTTAAGTTTGAAAAAAAAAAAAATCTTCTGGTACGCTTGAAAGAGTTGCTTTCATTGAGCAAAAAGGCATATGTGGTGCGAATAAGCCTAAATGATACCCTTCCATCCACGCACACCCAAGCCTGACATTACAAGCCGAGTAAAGACCTATTAATCTTTGATTTCATTCTATTCTACATTAGTGGAGACTGGCATGAAAAGCAGGCTTATGAAATGACTATATAACTTGTACTGAGACAGCTCTAAGTTTGTAACCTAAGTCTGCATAAAGCGATCCGAGTTTAAAGGATTAAATGTAAGCAATTATCCCACACACGCACCAAGGGTGTATGCAGAGTAAGAGCACTATCATTATTGAAAATCTAAACTTTCATGATGCTTTAGGTTTCCTTTGAGTTGTTAAAATTCTATTGAGAGTTTTGAGACAAATTTAGCCTCATTCAGAAGCTCAGTTCATGTTATCTCATTGCTATAGTGAGTTTTGCAATTATTTTTCAGTTGTTCTTTTCATTATCTCAGCTCGAGGACAAGCTCTTGATAAAGTTTGGGAGAATTTGTTAAGGGGATTCTACACTTGACTTTACTATCATCTTGAGCTTAAGAATTGCTTGTCTTTAAGCCCTTTTTATCTGATTTTGTTGTTTTTGGTGTACATTTCAGGTGAGGAGTCTTTTACTAGAGAATACTGACTATTCAAGATAAATCAAGGCTGAAACAAAGAAATTCAATTTAATTTTGAGCGAGAACGAGAAAACGTAGTCTCAGGACAATGACAAGCGCCATCAGTTAGAGCAAATTTGGGCAAAGGAGTGGGCACTGCAGCGCCAAAAGCTCTAGAGGCCTAGCACCGCAGTGCCAATGAGGCGCCAGGTGATATCTTCTCTGGGCGCCGCAGTGCCACCTTTTACACTGCGGCACCGCACAGAGCGAGACAAGATGCGGAATTTTAGGATCGCGGTCGGACTATCTCTAGTATTTAATGTCTTCTGAAATCAGATCAAAGGGAGGACGAAAAAAAAGAGGAAAATCCTAGCGGTGACATTTAGAGAGAAGTTTCTGGAGAGAAGAACAAAAAAAAGAAGGAGACGAAGGGGAAACCCTGGTAGTAGAGTGAAGAAGGAGTTTTGAGAGAGTTTCTGAGGGGAGAACGGCAAAGGAGAAGAGGAGAAATTGAGAGGAAACTAGTCGACTGAACAGAACGACATCCAAAGAGTTTTTCTACCTTCTCTCTGTTTACTCTCTTATCTCTGCCATAGACGTGTATCAGTTACACCATTATTTTTGTGCTTTTCTCTGCTTAACTATGAACTAAATTCTTCTGCTAAGGATGTAATCAAACCTCGAATGTAATTATTTTACGTTGATTTTCTCATCTGATCTTGTTATCCATTGATGACTTAATTGTTCTACTTTGTACTTTATGCCTCTATTTAACTGGCCATTGAACGGTTTGGATTTGTGAAACCTATTTGAACTTGGAGAAGAGATTTTAGGTTTGAACGTAGGTTGAACAACATAGGATTGCTTAATTCAGGGTAAGTTTATATAGAATAGGAATATATCTATGTAACCTATGCAGCCTTATACAAGAATTACCATATTTAATGAGTTTAATCAATTTATGTTAGGAATAACATTCTATCTTGTTTAAGCATTTTCACTAATATCTTGGAAAGGAATTTGTGAATACCATTGAGTTCCGGTTGTTGATTCTAAATGGATGATTGAACGGTGAGGAAAACTAGTAGTTGAATGAGTTAGAGAAGAGATTACATCCTTAGGCTTTATATCATTGTTGCAAAACTACCGTTAGTTGTTAGTGTTAATTTCCATTATTTTCGTTTATATTCAACTCACATTGTCGCTTATATTGAATTTGCATTTTAGCTTTTGATCACAACATCTATTAATCGTCATTTGGATAAATTGCAAACTAGGTTTAATTAGTACTTAGCAATAGTAATTTACTTGCTCCTCGTGGGATTCGACACTCACTTACCTTCTATATTACTTGTTGCGTCCTGTATACTTGCGGTATTTTGTGTGTTAGAAATAGCCCCAACACCGACAAATAAAATATTATAAATGAGTCATATACATTGAATTAAAGCTATTTGATGTGTTAAAAGCTATCTGAAAAGCGTGAAAATTTCATTTTACCGAAAAACTACTATTTGACCAAGTTTGCAACAAACATGATCTTAATGCATATGCACATAGTATTGCTTTCATATTCTTTGTTATTGCTTTCATATTCTTTGTTCTTTTAGCACACTGAGCTCTCTCTCTGAGGGTATTGAACCTTTATACTATATTGGGACACTTCGACAAGCATTAGTGTAATAACATATATACAAATGCACATAACATGATGAATGAGCATATTACTACGAAATGGATATTAATGACTTTTAGATGCCTAATATGCAATTGGAGCATGTTTATTATTGGCTTAATATACATGTGAGAATCTTGGGTACCATAATATCTTTCGCCAAAAGTAATCTAACATGGTACACATATGTATTATGATACATAGAGTGGCACAATCTAAATCTGTATGGTATGTTTGACATTCATGGTGTAATAATTAAAGAGCATAAACAAACAATATTCAATTCATGGTTTCCTAGAGAAAATAAATAAGCCACAACTCAATTCTAGAAATTACAAAATCCTAAATTGCCTAGTCAACTCTTGTATTTTCTCCAATTTTCACTCTTTAAGTGTGTCGTTTTTCCATCCTTGTATTTTTGAGCTGTTTGGATGCTCGGGTTTATTCCAGGTCCAAAATCGCTCGATAAACTATTGTCGGGTCTTCCAAATAGGGCACAGGCTAAGATAGCCTGTAATGTCAAGACTTGGCCCATGCAGTGTCGCTCATGCGTGCCAGGCTAATGGCTTGGCATCTCAGCACTAGCAGCCAGCTCTCACTGGCTAACAAGCCGCCTAAGGTAGCTAGCATAGGCTAGATACCCATGCTATGCATGCGCACATATGTCATGAATATCGCATGCTATGAGCTAGCATATGCTGCTACATGTTGGGCCCTATGGCCCAGCTCCTTCCTGCACCTGCTAGGCTGCAAAGCCCAGATTCATGGCATGTTGGGCACTGCACGTGCACTATTGTTGAATCCCAATAGCTAGCGCACGACCAGCTGTTGCCATGTGCGACATGAATTTTGCATGCGCAGGTTGATGCCCCTTGGCTAGGGCCGTGGCTTCTAGGGTTACCCAAATAGTAACACTGGTTGCTTGATTTTTATTTGTTTTGCCCTTTTCCTCCATCTTCTTCCTTGTGTGCTTCTATCTTGTCTGGTAAACAAAAATAATCAAATTTCTTATGCCAAGATGACTACAAGTTTTCTAAGAAAATTAAAGAGTAATAAATCAAAAGGGAAATATGTTAACTTTGAACCACCGTTTTTATTATATTCTCAAAACACAAAATTTACAAGCAAATCTCTACCATAAATTGGATATCAAAAATTATTTAAATTAATTACTAACCAAGCCATAGAATATACATAACTATAATCAAATATTTAAGCATGAATAATAGAAATTCCGAGTGCTATCTCTCTTTATACAATCCGTAATACATAAAATCAAGAGAAGCACATGGGAAACATAATCTAACATATTGATTATGATCCACTCTGGTATCAATTATTGGAAAGATTAGAGAAAAATAATAGTTGGTAGTAATTTTAAATTTTGATTTTTCTTGAAAAACTACCAACAGTTTCTCTTTTAAACAATACAGCAGGAAACGACCAGGAGTATTATCAAAACTCATAATAACATAGTAGATATTATTTGTAGAATCATACCTCTTGCTGATCTAAGATGAGCAAGAGAATAACTTCAATCCCCAATTGATCTTCTAGTCTATCCTTATGTATAATCACACAAGAGTATGATCTTTGTATGCTACACAGAAAAAGATCAAATTAGTTTCTGTACTAGATTCATAAAGAAATCAAAGAACATAAAGATGATTGTTTACTTATAGTTATGAATCTATTCTCTCTTAAAAAGGTAGCAGAATTTAGTTACAATTTCTATCAAACCTTAAAGAGGTATCTAAAGACTCCTGTTTATAGATAATAGGAAGAAAGGCACAAATGGGCAACCTGAGGAGGGGCCACACGCCTACTGCTTTATGGCTGTGGATTTCCTAGTTACCCAATTATCTGTTTCATATAATTGACTATATTCAATAGCCTTTTTTGTAAGTAATCAGCCAATTATTATTTTGTCAATTTTTTCTTGATTTGTTAAGATCTAGTTAACAAAATTAGAAATATTATCCAATTATGTCTAGGTTTATTACAATAAATCAATAATGGGAAACACAATCAATCTATATATAGAATTAACTATATAGGAAAGATTAATAACTGATAAGTATATTTTACACTTATCTTTACCCCCATTTTGAGCTTAAGAATCAATCGTCTTTGAGCTCTTTTATTCAATTTGTTGTTTTTGATGCACATTTCAGGCGAAACACTATTGAGCGAAGAATATTGTGTTTCAAACCTGAGATAAACTGAGTCAAACACGTGATAAACATGTGCTACAGTGCCATCTATAGATTGAAATTGCTGCTGGGGCTAGAATTGGCACTGCAGTGCCAATTGTTCTAGAGAGCTGACACCGTAGTGCTACTCCCGTGGTACCATAACTACATGAATTGAAACCACATCACAATTTTCCTGGAGAGTGACAGCACAACAGCACCACCTCCTTGAGATTTATGGCGCCACAATGCCACAATCCGACACTGCAGTGCCAGTTTTAAACCCTCTATGTACCCTTCTAGTGCCGCAGTGCCAAAAGGTGCAGAACAGGTTATGGAAATCCTAGGTTTGATTCATGAAGCTCTTGTATTTTGCTCCTCTTTCACTCATCTTATAGGGAGTCGAAAACCCTACCAGTGAAGGGGGTTCATAGAGCAGTTTTTAGGGAGAAACAACACCAAGAAAAGGGATTCAAGTCCAAGAAATCAAATTGGAAGCTTCAAAAGAGATTTTCTTTCCTCTTGCTCTTGTCTTTCTCTTCTATTTTCTACAAATGAATATGTATCATTCTTGTTATATTTTTTGTAATTCATTTTATATAAACATGAGCTAAACTCAATTTCTAGGAGTCTCTAATGTAATCCAATTACTTGGTTTTCCTAAATTGTCATGATATCCGTTGTTGAGCAGATTATTCTATCTTGAGCTTAATGCATCTATTTTCTTGGCCATTAAATAGAGTTGTGTTTAAGAACATAGGAAAGGGAATTTAGGTTTGGACATACATAGAACAACATAAGATTCCCTAATATGAGGTGAATTTGCATAGAATAGGAATATATCAATGTGACTTGTGCAACTTCTTGAGAATAATCAAACTTAATGAATTTAGTCAATTTATGTTAGGAGAAATATATTATCTTGTCTAGGTATTTTCACCTAGCCTTGGGACAGAGTTTGTTAAGTCATTCAATATTCAGTTGTCATCTCATAATGGATTAATGAATTAAGAGGAAAACTAGTAATTGGAGGAGTTAAAGAGTAGATTGCATCCCTAGGTTCCTTATCATTACTTTAAGATCAAACTTTAGTTGTTTAGTTTTGATTTCAATTCTTGCATTTTACATTATTGTTTTACTTTTCAATTCTTTCATGAAACAATCATTTATTATTGTTTGGATAAATTGAGAACTAGTTTCGATTAGTAGTTAGCAATTGCGAATCAAGTATTCTCCGAGCGAATGATACTCTCTTACTATCTATATTACTTATTGTGATCCATATACTTGTAGTTAATGTGTTAAAATTAGCCCAATAGGTTGTTGGCGCTGCTACTGGGGAGTACGGTGATTTATTTTTTGTTAATACTAATATTAATTAGATTAGATTTAATTTAAACTTTACATTTCTCTTGATTGTTTCAGCTACTAAACCAGAAACTTAGTATATGAGACATGTAAGAGGCCTTGAATTCTTATCTTCAGATCCTGAAATTGAACAAACTTTGAGGGAGATTAGAAGACAAAGGAATCAAAGGAACAACCCTCAAGCTACCACTGCAGACAAAGATAATGCAGAGCTACTTTGAGGCTTTGTCGTTCCTGTTGTCAACAAGGTTAGTTCAAGCATCCGAAGACCAGCTATTAGTGCCAACAATTTCAAATTGAAGTAGCTGTTATTCAGATGATGCAAGGGTCTTATCAATTCAGTGGTTTGCGTAGTGATGATCCCAATTAACATATCATAAACTTCTTTGAGATATGTGATACCTTCAAACACAATGGGGTGAGTAATGATGCCATTCATTTGAGATTGTTCCCATTCTCTTTAGGAGACAAGGCGAAGGGATGGTTGAATGCTCTACCCTTGGGATCTATTACTACTTGGGATAAGCTAGCTCAGAAGTTTCTTGCTAAGTTCTTCCCTCTAGCCAAGATACCCAAGTTGAGAAATGATATTACCTCATTTGTATAGTTTGATAATAAGTCCTTATATAAAGCTTGGCAGCATTACAAAGATCTAATGCAAAGATGTCCTCACCGTGCAATTCCAAAATGGCTCTTGGTTCAAATTTTCTACAATAGTTTGATGGGGCACTTAAGAGTTATAGTCGATACAGCAACTAGTGAGGTTTTGATGGGTAAATCATCCGACGAAGCCTTTGATTTTTTAGACGAGATGGCTGCCAACAACTATCAATGTCCTTCAGAAAGAATCAATCCGAAAAGAGCAGCTAGTGTTAATGAGCCGGAAGTTATTTCTACATTGGCTACCCAAGACAATGCCTTAACCAAGAAGCTTGATTCTATGGTAGTTCGTAGAGTTCAAGCAATACAAAGCTTAACCGAAGCTTGTGAGCAATATGGTGACAACTATTTGAGTTCTTATTGTCCTATGAATACGGAGTCAGCCCAATTTGTGGGGAATTCCAATCAGCAACAATACAAAAATCCTTATTTCAATTCCTACAATCCAGGTTAGAGAAATCATCCAAACTTCTCTTGGAGTAACCAAAATTAGCAAGGGCAGAGTTCTAATTCAAGACCAATGCATCCTCTAGGATTTCAGATCTAAGTCCAATTATCATAAGAGAGGAAGCCACCTATAGAGGAGATACTTATGCAATACATAGCAAAGAATGAAGCCACCTTTCAAAATCAAGTGGCCACCATTAGATCCTTCGAGGCACAACTTGGCCAATTGGCCAATGCTTTAACCAACTGCCCTCAAGAAAGTTTGCCCAACAATATTGAGGTAAATCATAAGGGGGACATAAAAGAGTAATGCAAAGCTGCGACTTTAAGAGGTGGGAAAGAGTTACAAGAAACAAAAAGGCCTACCAAAGTTTAAAAAAATGAGATTAAAGGAGAAAAGCAAACTAAAAAAGAAAGTGCTAAAAGTTCTTCACCATCCCTATTGGAACCATCTCCTTTCAATACACCATTGTCTTTTTCCCAACGGTTACAAAAGAAGAAACCTGGTCAATAATTTTTTAAATTTTTGGAAGTACTAAGAAAGCTTCACATCAGCATTCTCTTTGCCGAAGTGCTTGTTGGGCTATTTTTAACACACAAACCGCAAGTATACGGGTCGCAATAAGTAATATAGAAAGTAAGAGTGTGTCAATCCCATGAGGAGTACACGATTCACAAATGGTAAGTACTAACCAAAACTAGCTTCCAATTTATCCAAACAACAATAATTGATGGTTTTGAGCAAGAATTAAAAAGTAAATAACAACATAAAAAGGCAAGAAAGGAAATCGAAATTAAGCAACTAAAGATTGTTCTCAAAGTAATAATAAGGGACCTAGAGATGCAATCTACCCTCTAACTCCTCCAACTACTAGTTTTCCTCATATATACAATTATCTATTTAGAATTGACAACCGAGAATCCTTAAGTATTCACAAACTCCTTTCCAAGACATAAGTCAAAATATCTAGAGAAGTTAATGTTACTCTAAACATAAATTGACTAGATTCATTAAGTTTGGTAATTCTCATACAAGGTTACGTAAGTCACATAAGTATATTCCTATCCTATGCAAACTCACCCTACACTAAATGATCTTATGTTATTCTATCTATGTCCAAACCTATATTCCCCTTCCCAAGTTTATATAGATTTCACAACACAATTCTATTTAGTAGCCAAGTAAATAAATGCATTAAGCTCAAGATATAACAATCAACACAACAATAGATATCAAAAACAATTGAGGAAAACCAAATAGTTAGATTATATTAGAGGTTCATTTGCCACCCTAGAAATTAAGTTTAGCTCATGGTCATACAGAATGAATCACAATAGATATATAAAGACTGAGACATACTCATTTGCAGAAAATAGAAGACGAAAACAAGAATAAGAGGAAAGAAAAAACTCTTTTGAAGCTTTCCAATCTGATTTCTCCTTTTTGAATCCTCCCCTTGCTATTGTTTTCTTCCTTAGAATGGCTTTAGAATCCTTTGGCAGCTAGGGCTTTCGTCCTCTCTCTCCCCTTTCTCTTTAGATGAATCGAAGAGAGGTTAAATACTGGAGACAAACCGGCCACAATCCAGGAATTCTGCAACATGTCTGCACTTTGTGGCGCTACAGTGCCAAATTTGGCATCGCGGCACGAAGACAGTCGAGCAGGTGGTGCTACAGTGATAGACTGTGGCACCGCTCCAAGGGACGACGCTGCAGCATAATGAAACGGCGCTACAACACGTCATTTATCACGCGGCACTGTGGTGCCCTAGAAGTGGCACCGTGATGCCAATTCTCTTGAACTTTTGGTGCTGCGGTGCCAACTTGGTGCTGAAGTTCCCAGTTCTACTCAGTTCCTTTCATTTTATTGGCGCTGCTACACACTGTTGAGACGTCGTTCGTCTTTCTTCGCTCGCAAATGATCGAAATTGCCTTGGTTTAGCCTCAGTTTCACTTGTAAAGCTGGAATTCTCCCCTCAATGACTTCTCACCCGAAATTTGCATCAAAAATAACAAAATAAGGAAAAATAGCTCAAGACGAGCAATTCTTAAGCTCAAATGGTTAGTAAAGATAAGTGTAAAATACACTTATCAAATTCTCCCAAATTTAAGCAAAAGCTGGTCCTCAAGCTAGAAAAATAAAAAAGAATAAGCAAGAATTAAGTAAAACAATACAGAAAACAAAATTAGGACACATAAATTAAGCTTTTGAGTGAGGTCAATCATGTCACAAAACTCTCTAAGAGAAATATAACTCAAAGGAAACTGAAAACATCACAACAGTTTAGCATTTCAATACTACTAGTAGCTTGGCTTTGTTGTCAACTCTTAGTGTGTGTATGTGTAATAGTATTCATATTTAACCCATCGTACTCGGATCGCTTTATGCAGACTTAGGATACATACAAAGAACTGTCTCAATAAAAGTGAAGCAGTCATTTCATAAGTCCGCTTTTCATGTCAACCTCCACTAATGTAGAATATTAGTAAATCGAAAATTAATAGGTCTTTAATCGGCTTGTAATGTAAGTCTTGGGTATGGGTGGATGGAATGGTATCATTTAGCCTTATTCACACCACGGATGCACATTTTGTTTTATGAATACAATTCTTTCAAACATATCACAACAATTTCCCCCAAACTTAATTTTTCACCTAATTTTCTTCCTTTTTTTTTTTGAACAATCAGCTACCAATTGGTAGCCAAAATACTTCCTTCAAAAAAACTTCCCTTCTTTTTTTTTTTATCGGTCAGGAGTTTGTAGGGCTCAAAAATTGAAAAAGCTAAGGAATCTGGCTCAATGGGGGTGACTTAAGATATTACATTTATGGGTAGGCTTGAAAGGCTCAATCGGTCCAAAATGGCCAACATCATTTCTTCAATATTCATGCTACCTAGGATTTCGCCTCGATTGACGATTAAACAGGTTCTAAGATGACATAAGTGTGAAGCCCAAGATTCTCACGTGCATAATAAGCCAATAATAAACATACTCATATTGCATAATATTTATATCACGCAATTAGTATCAATCTCATGGGAAATTACTCATTCTGATTGTTAAATGATCTATATTATTGTACTAATGTTGTGCTCCCATGTAGTGTAAAGGCTCAGTACCCTCAGAAAGAGAGCTTGGTGTGTGAAAGGAACAAAGAATACATTTATGAATAGTAATACTATATGAACGTGCATTAAAATCATATCTGTTGATAACTTGGTCAAATAGTAGTTTTTCAGTAAAATACATTTTTCACGCTTTTCGGAGCCAAATTCACTGTACGTTTAACACATCAAATAGCTTTAATTTAATTTTTAGGACTCATTTATAGCATTTTATTTGTTGGCCCCAAGTAAGCACGAGGTGGCAGTCACTGTACTAAATTGGTGTTTAGTTGCACTAAGCTAGCTTAGATTAAGCTTAATCGCGTAAAGTT
>JXTC01000133.1:498559-513099 GCA_002914845.1 Trema orientale | reverse complement strand
TGTGGTTTCCTGATAAGCTATTTTTGAGTGTGTACATTATGTATATTTTCCTGAGAGGTCCACTATGTGAGTATGTATATATGTATACATCAGACTACGTATAATTATGAGTGAGTAGAATTTCCCTTTTTCTCCCAGAAAGCATAAAAAGTTTTAATTTTTCCCGATTTTGTCAGTTCCAAGTCGAGTGGCTTCTCCTGATCTCACTAAATAATTTTACGAATATCCTCACGTATGTGCATGGGATCGGGGGAAGTCACAATAAGACTACGTACTTTTCTAAGCCACAAGCGTAAAACTACTCTTAGCAATTCAAGGTCAAACACTCATAACTATGTATAAAATGTTTTCAAGAGTTGTTCACAAAGCAAAACAACAAAAGATTTAAGTACGTAAACAGTCATGATACTAAATGTTTCCAAAGAGTTAATTCACACAAACTCAAAAAATATCATCCACTGTTAACCTCTATCAAAAGCTCCAAACAACACACAATCAAACCACTAAACAAAAGATAAAAACATACTAAAAAAGAAAGAAAGACACTCGAAAAACTAAAATAAAACAGAGGGAAAAATATTTTAGAAGTTTAACCAATTAAAATGCTCATTAAGCTAAAGCAGGTAAGTGCTAGACACTCCTCCTAAACTTAAAATATGCATTGTCCCTAATGCACTAAATATGAGATAACAAGGAGGAATAAGTACCTACCTGATCGAACGTTGCTCATTCGGCCTCTATGGCGTGGTGGTCGCCAAGTTGGTCACTTTCAGCCAATAGTGGTGGCGACGACAATGCCAAACAAAGGTTAGTTTTTTTTGTTTTCTTCAGCTAGTGGCACCATGGCACCAAAAAGTAGCACCGGGGTGCTAAAGCTTGGAAATCATTTGAACTTTTTTCTTTTTCAGCCAGATGGTGCCAGGGCACCACTGCCTGGGATTATGGCTGAAATTTGGTGCTGAGGCACCATTTTATGGCACTGGGGCACCAACACCTAGAAAATCAGCAACAATTGGTGCTGAGGCGCCATTTTATGGTGCTGGGGTGCTAAGTCTTTGTTTGTGGCATGCCAGAGTGACACCGGAGTGCCAAATTGAGCTTCTGGGCCACCAAAATGACAGCATTCTTCAATTTTTCTACACTCAAGCCCCTTCACCAACACCTTCATCACTTTGTCTTCAACACAAGAACTTCGAAACATGCTTCCCTCTTTATTAACTTTAAAAGCTTGCGTTGCCTCCCAAGTAGTGCTTGTTTAACGTCCCTAGCTTGGCATAACCACTCCTCATTGAGGATTGGCCAAGGCACTGGATGATTTAGCTTGAATGAGCTTTCCTCCTAGGTATTCTCTGAGTCGTTGAATATTCACCTTGATTCTTCTATTTGGGCTCTCATCGTCATCCATAATTGCACCACATGCAGGCACGTTAGTCTCTTTGAATGGTTCTAACCAACTAGACTTAAGCTTACCCGGAAAGATTTTTAGACAAGATGAAACCAAGCACACCCTTTGGTTCTGGCTCGAAATGATGGTCACCATAGCTTTTCTTCTTTGTCTTCCACTTCCTCATTTCATTCTTGTATTGCTTGTGGGTGCTGGAGATAAAGAGTGAAAGCTCTATGGCTTCAATTAAGGGGCTAGAGTTAGAAGAGAGTTGTAGTGCTTCCATCATATTGATACTCCCTTCAGCCTTCCATGCCTCTAGAACAACGGGATGAATGACACTAGCCTTATGACTGGTCAATGGAGCTTCCTTCAATGAATTGTCTTTAATGTTCTCCTTCACTAAGTTAACTCTATAACAGTCATCAATGTTGCTAGTAGAATCTACCTCTTTAAAGACATTAAAGGATATCACTTGGTCTTCCACCCTTATGGTAAGTTCTCCTTTATACACATCAATGACCATCCTTCTGGTTGCTAAGAATGATCTTCCAAGGATAATTGAAAGATTTTCATCCTTCTCTATGTTAACAACAATGAAATCAGCTGGGAAGAATGACTTGTCTACCTTTACAAGTACATTCTCAATGATTCCTCTGGGATATTCGATAAACCTATCTACAAATTAGAGCATTGATATAGTAGGCCTTGCTTCACCCAAACCAAGCTTTCGAAAGACAAAAAGTGGCATTAAGTTGATACTAGCTCCCAAATCAAATAAAGCCTTACTGAAGAAACGATCACTAATTGTGCAAGGAATGTTGAAGCTTCCCAGATCCTCAAGCTTAGGAGGAAGCATGTTTTGAAGAATTACACTACACTCTTCTGTGAGAGCAACGATCTCATATTCCCCCAATCTATTCATCTTGAAAAGGATCTCTTTCATGTACTTTACATAACTAGGCATTTGCTCAAGTGCCTCTGCAAAGGGGATGTTGATGTGTAGTTGCTTAAACACTTCCAAGAACTTGGAGAATTGTTAGTCAAACATTTTCTTTTTAAAGTGTTGAGGGAACAGTAATGGTAGATTGTAAGGACATGGCTTTGATAGTGATGTTGAGGGACTCCCAATACTCATATCTTCACTCGGCTTCTCTCCATCATTCTCTTTGGCTTGCTCTTCCTCAACAACTTTTTCAACCATTGGCTTTGAAGGGGAAGTGAGCTTCTCAATAGTCTTCAATAACTCTTTCCCACTTTTCAATGTAATAGCATTACAATGCTCCTTACCTTCATTCCTTGGATTGACTTCGGTATTAGTAGGTAAGGCTCCTTGAGGCCAGTTGGTCATACCGTTGGCCAATTAGCCAAGTTGAGTCTCCAAGAATCTCATAGTGGCCGCTTGATTTTGGAGGGTGACTTCATTCTTTGAGATGTATTTCATAAGTAACTCCTCCATAGATGGATTCTTCTTTTGTGGTGATTGCTCTTGATTCTGGAATCCTTGATGTTGCATCGATCCTGCGTTTGGATTTTGCCCTTATTGATTTTGGTTACTCCAAGAGAAATTGGAATGAATTCTCCATCCCGGATTGTGGGAGTTGGAGTATGGATTGTTGCATTGCTGATGGTTGTAGTTTCCCACGAAGTGAGCTAACTCCATATTCAAAGGGCAGTAAGAACTCAAGTGGTTGTCACCATACTGCTCATAAGCTCCAGCTAAGTTCTGCATTGCATGTACTCCATGGACCATCATAGAGTCGAGCTTCTTGGTCATAGACTCCAAATTCATAATCAATACATTAACTTAAGCTACTGTTAACTCCATAAAATAGGAGTTATCTAGTACTATATGTTCTTATTTATCTTAAGTTGTTTTGATGTTTTGCTTGTTTGTATACATAAGAGAATAAAACAAGGGTGTTTAATATGAATTAAGGTGAATTTGTGCCTTATAATTGGGTCTTTTAAGCCATTAGCATTAAAGTAGAATCTGATACGGTCGTAACGCAATAAAAATGAGGCAAATCGGAGCTAGAACAAAGAAATGGCACACTTGGGAAGCCAAGGTACTAGACCAGCAGAGAAGTGGCACTGCAGTGCCAACAATGGCGCCGTAGCACCAACTCCCGGGTAGTTTTGTTATTACAGTGCCAAAAATGGCGCCGCGGCACTACCTCCTACGTCCTAAGTCAATAATTGACGGCGAGATCAATTTTTTGACGATCCAAAGTTCCAGATTCTGCTTGCGTTAAGTTTGCACAAGCCACCTCTTCAAAACCCTGTCTTTGGGATTGAAAGAGGCATGTTAGGATAGAGAGAAAGACAGAGAGGCAGCAATGGAAGGAGAGGAAGAAGAGGAAGAAGAAGCTGAATATAAGCTCCAATCCTCCATTTCTTGATTTCCTCCACAACCTCAACACCACCCTTTGTTCATACCATCTTTTCTTCATTTTCTTGTGAGTTTTTCTTTGTATTTTTTATATTTAGAGAGTGATATTTTTGAGAGCAAATCTCTGAAGGAGGATTCAAGAGAGCAATAACCAAGTTTGGAGAAGGAGATTGACAACCTCCATGAACACCTTCAAGCTCTTCAAAGAGGGGGGATTCTAAAACTCTTTTTTCTTTGATATTTGTAATTCTTGATTTTATGGTATTCAGATGATATTTTTCTCTATTTATATTATGAACTAAATATTTTTTTATCTATTTTTACTATGTGAACCTATCTTGAATATTTTGTTTGTTTATTTCTCTCATATTTTATTAATCAGATCCATTGTTGAGCTATTTATTTTATCTTGTACTTATTGCTTCTATTTAATTGATCACTAAATAGATTGAGTGAAACCTTTATGAACTTAGGAAGGAGAATTTAGTTTTGGACATGGGTAGAATAACATAAGATCACCTAATGTGGGGTGAGTTTGCATAAGATAGGAATATACCTATGTGACTTGTTTAACCTTTGTGTGAGAATAACTAAACTTAATGAATCTAGTCAATTTATGTTAGGAGTAATATTTAGCTTGTCTAGGTGTTTTCATTTATATCTTGGAAAGGAGTTCGTGAATATATTTGAATTTTCGGTTGACAACTCTAGTAGATTAATTAATGTAAGAGAGAAATTAGGACATTGTGTGTTTAAAGGAAGGTTGGAGAAGTAGTAAACCTAGATAATTTTTTTTATTACTTGCTTTCATTTATTTTGCATGATAGTGTAGTTTGCTTTATTTTATTTCTTTAAAATCTATATCTCAGTTATTTGAATAAAGTTAGAATTGAGATAATTTTAATACTTGGCATTGAATTAGAAGTCAATCTTTGTGGGTTCGAAATTCTTAACTCTTAAATCTATATTATTTGTGACCGTGTGCACTTATATAGGAGTGTGTGAATTTATAGTTGCACATTCGAACCAACAAGTTTTTGGCGCCGTTATTGGGGATTGAAATGCTATTTCTTTGTTAATATTAATACCAATCAATTCTAATTTTACTTCGAACTTTTTTTTTCCACTAATTTTGTTTTTGTTTGTGAGGTTCATTATGCTAGCTAAAGCGAGATTTCACCAAAGCCTTCACAACATTTTCCCAATATGGCTTGGAACCTTTACACATGGCTTGGGAAAGATTCAAGATAAAGCTTAGTAGAGAACCCGACCACAAACTACCCAAGTGGTACCAACTCTAAGTGTTTATGAAAGGTTTGAATCCTACAAGTTGAAGTTGGGTTGAAAATAGATATGGCTTCCTAATTTGTGAAGAGAGACCTGAAGATGAAGCCTATCAAATGGTGGAGGACATGGCAAAGTTTGATTGGGAATATTTTTATTTTAAAGAGTCTTCAAGAGAACTTGAAGAAGAAAAACAACAAGACATGTTGGTGGATGAGGAAGTCCAAGAGACCAATGATTTGACCGCATCATTGGTCTACACACATCATTGGTCTACACAGGTATACCACTGATGGAGTTTTACTTGCCATTCGAGCCACTGTCTCAACACTACACTCTCTATAAGCTTGAACCAAAGGTAAAGTTTCCCTTAGAAGCCTATTATCTGAAAATAAGCTATTTTGGATTTATGAGCAACAATTGTCTTCATCCGGTCAAGCTTGAAGACTATTGCAATAAAGACCCATTTGTGGTGTTGTTTAGCACACTTTATGGGTGACAACCGCTCTTTGATGAGCGTTCACTTGAGTCAAGCTGAAGACTTTAATTCAAGAGCTTCTTGGGAGGCAAACCAAGTATCTTATTTTATTTTGATGTGTTGTGTTATCCAAGGTATTGGTACCACTTCAAGGAGATCACGCTTCATGGCTATATGCTAACATTTTAAAAAATATGCATGCTAAGTTTGGGGGAGGGAGTAAACCTTGTTGGATTATGCTTGTGTTAGTTTGTTTGTTATTGTGTGTTTATTTTCCTAGTTGTGTGATTATGTGTTTGAATAAATAGCAGTATTTTGTGCTTTCTTTGATGATTATCATATTCCAATGATAAGAACTTGGGGCGAATTTGTGCATAACTTTTTAAAAAATATGCATATTGGCTTAGTCTTATGGATAATTCTAGTGTTAGTTCTACTTTGATTATAAAAGTCTATATTGAGCACAATACCTTGATCTTTGATTTTCGTGTGAATCTAGAAAATGTCATGTGAATATGACATTTTGTTATCTCACAAGTGCTAGAATTTGCTTGATAATCTATTGAGGCAAAATCCTAGATAGCATTTCACCAAGGAAAGGATTTAGGCAATCTTTGGACCGTTTGAGCCTTTTAAGCAAAGTATTTATTTTGAGCCTTGTAAAACCTTTTCTTTTTCAACTACACACACATTAGCCTACCCTGAAATAATATCATTCAACTTTTATCCCTTGAGTATATTGATTTTTTTTATTAAATTATTTTGAGCTATGCTATATTATGAGAGGATGGGTAGAGTGAGATTGTAAACTAAAAAAAAAAAAGAGAGAGAGAGTTACACACTTGTTCATAAAAGAAAGAAAGAAGTTTGGGGGTATGTAACTCAACAAAAAAAAAAGTATAAATGTTTGGCTATGTGTTAATGGAAAAAAAAGAAATTTAGATTTTATTGGCGTATTACTTGGAGTGTAAGAGAATAGCTCTACATGAGTCCTAGAGTTAATGTGCTTAAGGCTGATTTGAGCTTACTTTATTCAAAACATCATACCTTCACTTAAGCCCACATTACAACCTTAATAAAGAAATTTTGATCCTTGGTGTTGTGTTCATCTACATTAGTTGAGATAGATTTGAATAGCAAACTTATGGAACTTGATTATTACTTTTGAGATTTTGTGCTTACTATATATTTGCATAAATTTATCCGAATTTTACACAATGATAAGAGAAAGGCATACACACATACAATCCAATTTAAAATGGGACATGCTCTTAAGTTATTCTTAATACCTAGCCAATATTTGCACTTTTCTTTCAGTTATGTTATTATGTGAGTATTGGGGAACTAATTGGAAATCAAAAGTGTTAGTACATTATATCTTGTATGTTTTTACATTTTTTTCTTTTTCTTTTGCTCGAGGACTAGCAAAATCATAAGTTTCGGGGAATGTTAACTCCATAAAATTAGAGTTATCTAGTACTAATTTGCCTTAAGTATTCTATGTTCTTGTTTATTTTAAGTTTTTTCAATGGTTTTACTAGTTGTTTAGATGTTTTTCTTGTTTGTGTACAAAAGAGAATAAAACAAGGGTGTTTGATGTGAATTAAGGTGAATTTGTGCCTTACAAATTGGTCTTTTAAGCCATTAGAATTGATGTTGAATTCAATACGGTCATACCGCAACGAAAATGAGGTAAATCAGAGCTAAAATGAAGAAATTGCGCACACAGAAAGCCGAGGCGCCAGACCAGTAGAAAAGTGGTACTGCGGCACTAACTCTCGGTTATTTTTGGTACCGCAGTGCCAAAAATGGTGCTACCGCACCGCCTCCTACGTCTTAAGTCAATAATTGATGGCTGAGATCAACTTTTTGACGATCCAAAGGTCCCGATTCGGCCTGCCTTAGGTTTGCACGAGCCACCTTTTTAAAACTCTATCTTTGGGATTGAAAGAGCCATGTTGGGATAGAAAGAAAGAGAGCGCGGCAACCATGGAAAGAGAGGAAGAAGAAGATGAATACAAGCTCCAATCCTCCATTTCTTAATTTCCTCCGGAACATCAACACCACCCTTTGTTCATACCATCTTTTCTTCATTTTCTTGTGAGTTTCTCTTTGTATTTTTCATATTTAGATAGTGATATTTTTGAGAGCAAATCTTTGAGGGATGATTCAAGCGAGCAAAAACTAAGTTTGGAGAAGCAGATTTGACAACCTCTATGAACATCTTCAAGCTCTTCAAAGAGGGGGAATTCTAAAACTCTTTTCTCTTTAATATTTGTACTTCTTGATTCTATGGTATTCAAATACTATTGTTCTCTATTTATATTATGAACTAAATATTTCTTTTTCTAGTTTTACTATGTGAACCAACCTTGAATATTTTGTTTGTTTATTTCTCTCCTATTTTTTTAATCAAATCTATTGTTGAGTTATTTATTTTACCTTGTACTTATTGCTTCCATTTAATTGATCACGAAATAGATTGTTGAGTGAAAACTTTATGAACTTGGGAAGGGAAATTTAGGTTTAGACATAGGTAGAATAACATAAGATCACCTAATGTGGGGTGAGTTTGCATAGGATAGGAATATACCTATGTGACTTGTGCAACCTTTGTGTGAGAATAACTAAACCTAATTAATATAATCAATTTACGTTAGAAGTAACATATTAGCTTGTCTAGATGTTTTCACTTATGCCTTGGAAACGAGTTTGTGAATACATTTGAATTCTCGGTTGACAACTCCAGTAGATTAATTAATGTAAGAGGGAAATTGGAAGATTATGTGTTTAAAGGAAGGTTGGGAAATTAGTAAACCTAGATATTTTTCTTATTACTTGCTTCCATTTATTTTGCATGATAGTATAGTTTGCTTCATTTTATTTCTTTAAAATCTATATTTCAGTTGTTTGGATTAAGTTAGAATTGAGATAATTTTAATATTTGGCGTTGAATTAGAAATCAATCCTTGTGGGTTCGATACTCTTAGCTCTTAAATCTATATTACTTATGACTGTGTGCACTTGCACGGGAGTGTGTGAATTTATAGTTGCACATTCGAACCAACAGCTGCCAATGAAGAGATAACTTCTAACTCATTGACGCTAGTGGCTCTCATTGGATTGACACTTTCGGAAGGCTATTGATAATTGTTTGCCACCATTTCTTCAAATAACTCAAATGTATCATCCATCATTTTTCCCATCAACACACCGCCGGCTACCGTGTCTACAATGGTCCTCAAATTATTTATCTGTTGGAAATATGCCCTAGAAAGTAATTTCTTTGTTTGGCATTTTAAACAATGTTCATTGGATTTAAGTATTATCCATTTATTATTAATAAATTCTATATTATGTCCCAATTATATACATGTGATGTTTATATTTTTTATTATGCAAATATCTAAAAGTTTTCATGACTAATAATCATTAATAAAGAATTATTCGTGTGAAGTATTCATATGTGGGAGACTAAATTTTTTATTTTATTATATCTAAATAAAGAGTTCATATTCTGCAGATAAAGATGGAATACTTTATTTTACCATAGAATATAGTGTTGACTATTTCAACGGAATTGATAAAGTCTCCAATCATCGAAGTGTCTGACTTCGGATAGAAATACTAGTACATTATAAGAAATTTATAAATGCATTGAACTAGGCCAAGTGAAAATAGAATTTGAGGTTAAGTGCCGTAATTTAATATTCTATCTTTCACTAATCTAGCACTATTGTAACATTACCTTAATCCTAATAATTGTCAGACTTGCTTTTATGAGTTTTACCTTTTTGACTTAATAAAGGATTAGTTCCGATTATATGGTTCGAACTCTGGTATCTTGGAAGATAAGATTTGTGAATTGACAATAACGCCCTTCATGATTTAGACACCATGCATATAATGTCACTTTGTGTTTTTTCAAGGACTTGGATAATAAAAAACTAGGCACCAGGTATTCACTTTGTGAATTGGACTATGTTTGTATGGGCATTTACAAACACCGTAGTTAATTATTATCCATTAGATGAAAAATGACAACTCAAAGGTAAATATGTACTAGAGGGGTAATACGGTAATTTCACCTCACTAGTACAATATTGCATCGGGATTAAATCTGTACGTATAGTATATACTAAGTGGATCAAGTTGATTAAAGTATTAATTAGCTCCACAGAAAATATATGACATATAGTCTAAGAGTACAATATTGGGCCTATAGTGGAGTGCCCCAATATTAACGGACAAGACTCAGTCATCATTAAGAGTTAATTATGACTACGGATAATTAGCTCATTGGAGTTTAGACTATTTGGATCCATAAGGTCCCCTGTCTAGCTCACATATAGCCCAATAACTAATTAAATGGTCAGTTGAGCCTGATAAGCCCATTAAGGTTTACATCACTCTAATACTTAAGAGAGAAGTTCTTCTAAGTCGCTGTAAGAAAGCTACACACCTATTACATCTACAGTAATTGTGCTATTCGTGTGGTAGAGAGAAAAGAGAGAGTGAGAGAGAATCGAGCTACTGCGGAAGAAATCCTGTGTTCGTTCATGGCCACTGAGGGAGAGATACCTATGGTCATACACATGTAGTCAAGGGAAAGGAAGAGCATCTTTCAGATCGTCTGCTCATCTCTCGTTGGGAATCAAGAAGGAGCCCACACACTGGATCAATCAACGGGCTCGGAAGGCTCAATGGTTGTGAAGCGCTTCTAGGTTTCATCTAAACTAAGATCCATGAATTGATTTATGTTAGATCAACAATCCTACATTTTGTTTTGTAAAGTTTCAAGAAAAATTTTAAAATACTTATTCCGTTGCATTCTTGAATTGTTTACAAAATTGCGGAAGTTATTTTCGGTAAAATCTTTTTTCAAAATTATTTTTCAGAATTTCCAGCAATTGGTACCAGAGCTAAGGTTTTCGATGATTTAGCATATCTTGTTCATGTTAATTCTCTTAGCATTTGATGATCTTTGATTTCCACAATGATCTCTATGGTTATGTTTAGTTTTGTTCATGTTTATGAGTATGCTCTATTATGTATGATGATTAATTGATTTAATAAGTTTAAATGATAATCAATTAGATATTACTATGAGTTTATAATCATATGTTTTTCGTTTTTTATTATGATTCTAGCATGATCTTGATTTTCTATGTATTTATGTTTTATGTTGTTGATAAAACTATATATAGAAAGTCGTTTGATCTTTAATTGTGTTTTAGTTTTTGAGAAAAACTGTTTAACAATTAAGTTATAGATTTTTTCAGATTCAGAAATAGTACGAGGCGGCTCACGCTAAGAGTCATGCATGTTGCCCATGTGTGCTGCGGCGGGGAGACCCGCTCGCTGGCTGCACGGGTGGCAACCCACTCATTAGCCGCGTGGGAGCAACTCCGTGTGCTTGCTGTGCGAGTGGCATCCCATGCACGAGCCGTGCGGGCTTCGCCCTGTTCTGGTGGCTTTACGGGCTTCGCCCCACTTCGCTGAGCCGCATTGGTATCGTCTTGCATGGTGGCTGCATAGGTACTTTGCGAGCACGTGGACGTACGAGATTTGTCCCATGCATGGCCATGCAAGCGCCGTCTTGCATGGTGGCCACATGGGCACTTCGCGAGCACGTGGATGCATGGAATTTAACCCATGCGTGGCTGTGTGGTGCCCGGAGGCCATCGTCTTCCATATGGATCCTAATCCGTCCTGTTTCGGCGTTCTAATCGGCATCCCAATGCCGTTGACGTTAGATTATCCATTTCAGATAATTTTTTATTTTAAATTTCCTTATTTGAATTTCGAATTAGAGATAATTTAGGAAATTTAAACTTGTTACCTTATCCAATTTTTGAAATTCAAATTCGGTAACTAATTTGATAGGATAAGATTCTATCAAAAAATCCTATATTCTCTAATTTTGAAATTTAAATATTTGAATTCAAATTAATGATAAGATCCTTAGTTTATAAAAAAGATTTAAATTAAGGATAAAATCCTCAATTTAAATCAAGGATAAGATAACTTGATTTAAGGAAATTTAAATGAGCATTTAAATGTGATCAAGATTACATATTTAAATAAATTTGATTTCAAATTTAAATATGGATAAGATCCCACTATTTAAGGAAACCAAATCTTGTCAGTTATCATTATCAGATAATGGTTATTTAAATTAAAAAAAGGGTAATTAATTTAAATAAATAGGAGATTACTAATTAGATACTATGTGATAATATTAAAAATTTTTTAAATTTTAATTTTGGTTAGATATTTCCTAAACTATTTATGTGCTAATTAGATGTTAATTTGAATTTGAATTTGAATTTATTTTGAATTCAAATTTAGAGATATTCTAAAAGATTTAAATAGTTAAATCTTCTGCTACTTAAATTTTAAATTTGTGAAGATTTCAAATTAAAATTAGATAGAATATCTTATCTACCCAAATCTATTTGAATTTGAATTTAAAATTAGTAGTTTATATTAATAAGATTTAAATGGATAATTAAAACTTATGAGATAATTTTATACTTGGCTAAATTTTGAACTTTCTATTTATTTTTAATGTGACTAAAATAATGATTAGATATTATGAGATAAATCTAAATTTAAATTTATGTAATTAGATAATATTACTATATTAATTATTTGAGAATTAATTTATAATTTGAAATTTAAATGTTGAATTTAAATCAAGAGATAATCTAGAAACTTTAATAAGATTAAATTTTCAAAAGATTATCTATATTAGTTATCTAATAATTAATTTAAAAATTTGAAATTCAAATGTTGAATTTAAATCTATAAATAATCTATCAAATTAATATGACTAAATCTTTTAAATAATCAATATTAATTATGTGATAATTAATTTGAGATTTGAAATTTAAAAGTTAAATTCTTATCTATAGATATTTGTAGAGATTTAATTTGATTAAATCATCTACATATCTAATTTAAATCTTGTGAAGATTTTAATTAGTAAATATCTACATCATTTAATTAAACTTAAATAGAAAGTTTACATTTTATTTTAATGAGATTAAAATAGTGATTTAAAATTTATGAGATAATTTCAAATTTTGAAAATCCAATCAGTGGGAGATATTTTAATTTTGAGATAATTAAATTTGTAATTCAAAATTTAAATTCAAAAGTTGAATTCGAACTTTAAAATATTCAAGGAGATTTAATTTGGATTAAATCTTTTAATTAAATAAATTAGATTTTATGAAAATCTTAATTATTTAAACTTGAATAATATCTCTCACAGTTATTATTTAATAATATCTTTTGTGAAAAGATTATTCAATTTTTAAATAATAATATATACTAGAATAAATGATAATCATTAACTTTTCTATGTTATGAAATTCTGCCAATACTTGATTATTATAAATAATATTGCAAGCATATTCTATATAGAGTATTTAAGTACATGATCTTAGTAATATATCATATAGGATAGTAGAGCTACTCACATGCAAAATATGAACATGCTTACATAACTGATTTTAGGTTACTAAGTAATTTAGATAACTGAGTGAAATCATTAAATCCCCAATTATAAAATATTGAGTGGGAGAAAGTATGAGATACCTACGGTCTTCATTTGTTAATTCATTATATACTAGGATGAGCCTCGCCTCAGAATCTTACTGAGCTTTCATAGAAGAGTTTTCGACCGGGTATTACTGGAAATAAATTTCTTATGATAAGGTATTAGGTGGACTATATGAGGCTGATCACCCGTAGGAGACTGTCTTATATGGAAAGCTTGATTACTGAAACAATGGTTATACACTCAACTCGAAATACTGATATGCTTCTGTAGGAGTTCTTGTTAGTCGAGTGGAGGACCAAATTAAATGGTAGTTAGAAATATGAGATATGCAATATTTGTCTTATTTTCTAAATGAAATTGTTTCAGTTTGACTTGTTAATTGCATGACTTCCCGTAGGAAGCTTGTAACTAATGGAAAGTTGAATTACCATGAATATTAGTGATAGTCCTAGGAATACTTTACTTTTATTGTAGATTTTATTTTACATTATGTTAATTATTCAAAATATTTGTTACATGATGTTTGCTATTATATGGATTATTTATTTTCGTTCAAGTAGATATGTTCTTAATTCCTTTACCCACTTTATTCATACACACATAACTTGTATAGTTAAACTATGTTGTCTGGATTAGTGTAACGTAGAGTTATTACTTAGGGCTGACATGTTATTGAGCTTTCACTCTTATATGTTCGTCCATATTCACTGGTGAGACTAATGAAGAAAAATATAGCATATATATAGTAAGAGAATTCCTAGATAATTCATTGATACATGTTGACATATGATGTCCAATATGTTACTACATGAAATTCAAAGAATTCAAACCACTATAATATTATGCTAAATCTTAATGAGATACCTAATTAACATCTTCACTAAGCTAAAGTAGCTAAAGGTGAATTTTTGAATTCCTAGCTGAAAGGAAAATGTTTCCTATATAGTACTAAAGGATATTAAAAGAAAATTGTTAGGGATACCTATACAATATTTGATTGGAAGGTTATAACAATATATTATTTATTAACTTATTTTAGTGGATGACCTAATGGATCTTGGATAGGATTCAAGAATCATTAACCATGTTTGCATATCTATTGCAAGGGGTTCGATGGAAAACAAAGGGTTTAGTGAAGGCAAGTTTACTAAGAGTAAGGACTACAATAGCTATAGTGTCAGTATATAAAATGACAAATATTTAAATTCATATTTGATGAATTTACGAATTAGGACATTAAAAATTATCAAATATTTAAGAGAAATTTGATTTTTGTTTCATATTTGATGAAACAATTTTATTCTGTTTGTCTTAACGGCAAAGTTATTGAAACGATGCGGAACTTACTTGTACACACACGTCGGTTAAAAAGCTAAGTTTAAATAATTTAGAAAGGATTAACGTAGTTTAAAATACTTAAAACAGAAAATAA
>JXTC01000133.1:473571-496960 GCA_002914845.1 Trema orientale | reverse complement strand
TTCATAACAATTAAAGTAACTAAACTTCTGGTCACATAATTATGCAATGCAACATTGTAATTATTGGCTATGATAATTCATTAAAAGCTTGGGTGTAACAATCCTCCCCTCCTAATAAAATTTCGTCCTCGAAATTTGCTTACCAGAAAGATCAAGGTATTTGTTCTGCATATCTTCTTCACGTTCCCATGTGGCTTCTTCTACTACCCAATTTCGCCATAATACTTTTACTGGTGGAATCTTTCTATTCCTGAGTTCTTTTTCTTTTCGATCGAGGATCTGAACCAGTCGCTCTTCGTAACTCAAATCTTCACTTAACTCTAATGGCTCATAACTCAAAATGTGTGAAGCGTCTGAAACATATTTCTTCAGCATTGAGACGTGGAAGACATTATGAACACTTGATAAAGCTGGTGGTAAGGCGAGTCTGTAAGCTACATTTCCAATTCTATCAAGAATATCAAAAGGTCCAATATACTTGGGACTCAATTTTTCCTTTTTCCCAAACCTCATTATACCTTTCACTGGTGCTACCTTTAAGAATACCTTATCTCCAACATTAAATTCTAAAGGTCTCCTTCTTAATCTGGTATATCTCTCCTGTCTATCATGTGCTGCTTGCATTCTCTTTCTTATCTTTCCAATAGTTTCAGCTGTGATTCTAACAAGTTCTGGTCCAAGATATCTTCGTTCGCCCATTTCGTCCCAGTGAATTGGTGATCTGCACTTCCTACCATATAACATCTCGTAAGGAGCAACACCAATCGTAGCCTGATAGCTATTATTATAGGCAAACTCTATTAGGGGCAAATACTTGCTCCACGACCCTTGAAAATCCAAAACACATGCTCTGAGCATATCTTCTAACGTCTGAATTGTTCTTTCAGATTGACCGTCTGTTTGTGGATGAATTGCTGTACTGAACTTTAGTGCCATTCCCATGGCTTTTTGAACACTCTCCCAAAACTTTGAAGTAAACCTAGAATCGCAATCAGAAATAATGGAAAGTGGTACTCCATGTAATCTTACTATCTCCCGGACGTATAACTCTGCAAATTGATCCATAGTGTAAGTCATCCGAACAGGAAGAAAATGTACTGATTTCGTATATCTGTCTACAATCACCTAAATGGCATCATGCTGTTTAGGGGTTCTCGGTAGTCCCACAACGAAATCCATAGTAACTTCCTTCCACTTCCATTCTGGAATTGGTATTGGTTGTAGTAATCCACCCGGCCTTTGGTGTTCTGCCTTTATCTGTTGACATGTTAAACATCGTGCAACATAATCAACAATTTTCTTTTTTATCCTAGGCTACCAGTAATGAACTTTTAAGTCATTGTACATCTTTGTAGTACCAGGATGAACTGAATAAGGAGTATTGTGAGCCTCCGTCAGAATCTCTCTTTTAAGACCATTATTATTAGGGACACATAGTGTATTCTTGAACTTCATAGCCCCATTAGATGAGATACTGAAATCAGTCTCTTTTCCTGTTTCTAACACCGACTTTTGATGAACTAAATAAGGATCTGTAAGCTGTCCTTGTTTAATTCTCTCAAGTAGTGTAGATTGAAGTGTCATAGCAGATAATTTTCCTGTGATTAATTCAATTCTTGACCTGTAAAAATCTTCTTGGAGTGGTTTCTGTAGTGTCTGTAAAACTGCCAAACTTCCTGAAGATTTCTGGCTGAGTGCATCAGCAACAACATTTGTCTTACTAGGATGGTAGTTAATCTTAGGATCGTAATCTTTCACTAATTCCAACCACCGTCTTTGCCTCATGTTTAACTCTTTTTGTGTGAATAAATACTTCAAACTCTTGTGATCGGTATAAATCTCACAATGTTCACCATA
Source organism: Trema orientale (assembly GCA_002914845.1). Classification (NCBI taxonomy): domain Eukaryota; kingdom Viridiplantae; phylum Streptophyta; class Magnoliopsida; order Rosales; family Cannabaceae; genus Trema; species Trema orientale. The sequence goes on along the minus strand of JXTC01000133.1, from coordinate 495,103 downwards.
TAAGTAATGCCTCCAAATTTTTAGTGCAAACACCGTAGCTGCTAACTCCAAATCATGAATAGGGTAATTCCGTTCATATTCTTTTAATTGTCTAGAAGCATAAGCAATGACCCTTCCATTTTGCATCAATACACACCCCAATCCTTTCTTAGAGGCATCACTGTAGATAACAAATCCTCTAGAACCTGATGGTATAGCTAACACAGGAGCCGAAATTAATCTCTGTTTTAGCTCTTGGAAACTCTTCTCACATGCATCAGACTATTCGAATCTATTATTTTTCCTCGTCAATTGTGTTAAAGGTATCGCAATCTTAGAAAATCCTTCAACAAAATGCCTATAATAGCCTGCTAGACCTAGGAATTTTCTTACTTCAGTTACATTGGTAGGTCTAGACCACTTACTTATGGCTTCAACTTTGGTTGGATCCACAGATATACCATCCTTAGAAACTACATGTCCTAGAAAAGATACTTTTTCTAGCCAAAATTCACACCTTTTAAACTTGGCATATAATTGATTCTCCTTTAAAATCTGTAAACTAGTCCTCAGATGTTCTATATGCTCTTCCTTGGATCGGGAGTACACTAAGATATCATCTGTAAACACAATGACAAACTTGTCTAGATAGTCTTTAAAAACTCGATTCATGAGATCCATGAAGGCCGCTGGGGCATTGGTCAAACTAAATGACATCACCAAAAACACATAGTGGCCATAACGTGTTCTAAAGGCTATTTTAGGAATATCGTCATCCTTTATCTTTAATTGATGGTAACCTGACCTCAAATCGATTTTCGAAAATATCGAAACTCCCTGCAACTGATCAAATAAATCATCTATCCTTGGTAGAGGATATTTATTCTTAACAGTTACTTTGTTCAACTCCCGGTAATCAATACACAGTCTCATAGTCCCATCCTTCTTTTTCACAAATAATACCAGAGCACCCCATAGTGAGAAACTGGGACGTATGAAACCCTTATCCAATAACTCTTGCAGTTGGACCTTTAATTCTTTGAGTTCTACTGGAGTCATCCTGTATGGAGTTTTAGAAATTGGTGCTGTACCAGGAGGTAGATCAATCACAAATTCAATCTCTCAATCAGGTGGTAATCCTGGTAAATCTTCTGGGAAAATCTCAAGAAATTCCTGTACAATTGGCATGTCTTCAGGACTTAGTTTTTGCTCTATAGAAACATCCACCATACTTGCTAGAAATCCTGTACAACCATTGTCTAATAATCTCCTAGCTTTCATTGCAGAAATCATAGGGAACTTTGACTTACCTCGATTCCTAGTAAACACAAATGAGTCCTCATCTGGAGGTTGAAATACCACAACCTTCTTTTTGCAGTCTATTGTAGCATGGTATTTTGACAACCAATCCATACCTAAAATGACCTCATAATCTTGCATGTCAAGAACAACCAGATTTACAAACATTTCTCTACCATCAACCATGACTACACAAGCTCTCATAATATTTTCTGAATATAATATATCACCAGAGGGTGTAGTAGTTCCAAATTTACTCATCATTCTTCTGGTTCTCGACCCAACCTTTTCACAAATGTTAATGATGCAAAGGAATGTGTGGCACCTGAATCTATTAACGCATGAGTACTAATGCCAGAGATAAAAATCTCACCTGATATTACTGAAGGATCGGCTGCTGCATCTTCTTCAGTGAGAGCAAAATGTCTAGCATTTCCCTTCTTCTGTTCTCCTCTCATCTCAGGGCAATCCTTTATACGATAACCTGGTTTGCCACACTTGAAACACAACCCAGCTTGTAGTCTACATTCTCCTGGATGAGGCTTCCCACATGATGAACATTTAATTTGTGAAGTACTTCCTTGGTCAATCTTGGGACGCTTGTTTTGTTCCTGAATATTCTGTGATACTGGAGCCCATTTTCTTTTATTATCTTGAGGACGAAAACCTTGAGCTTGGCCTCCTCTGTTAGACTAGAAGTTCGGTCTATAATTCTTTTGGTTCTCCCTATTTTGTCTTTCCCTCTCTTCTTTTTCCTCCTCTTTTTGCTCCTTTTCTGCCTGCTCAGAATCCAAAGCTCTCTCAGCTATCTAGGAGAATGGAACATTCTTTATCCCACCTGCCTTTAAGTCTCGTAAGATACCCTTCCTGAGACCTTGTAAAAATTGCTCCACCTTCAACTCATTAGTGGCAATCATATGCGGAGCATATCGAGACAGCTCATCAAACCTGCAGATGTACTCTGCCACTGACATTGTGCCCTATTTCAGATTCACAAATTCTGCTCTTCTACTTGCCCGAATAGCATCAGAAAAATATTTACTATAGAAAAACTCTTTAAACCTATCCCAAGTCATTGTAGTCACATCATGAACACTCCCCATAGTATCCCACCAATACTCAGCGTCATTACGAAGCATGAAGGATGCACATAGGACCTTCTCAGCATCTTGGACCTTCGCATAATTTAACATCCTCTCAGTTGTTCGAATCCATTGTTCAGCTATAATAGGGTTAACACCGCCCTCAAATGATGGTGGTTGTAGCTTCCGAAACCTTTCGCCTCCTGTTTCACTATTCTCTGTTCTTGGTGGAGGTAGGGGATTGGCTAAAGGTTGATTCTCTCTTTCAACATCTCTTTCTAATAATCGTTCCACCAGATTAGTAAGGCGATCTATGCGTTCATCCCTTAGATCCCTTTGAGAGAAGGGTCCCACTCTCTCAACGTTCCCTTGAGTCCGTTTATTCATCATAATTGTGTCCTGGAATTCCAACTTTCACATATAGTACGCACTTGTGGCCAATAATATACATATAGCATGCAATGCACTTATAGAAAAATAATATATATAACTAAAACCAAAAAGAAACAACTTACAAATGAATAGAGCCATTTTCCTTTCCTTACTCATGTATATGGACGGTCTTCAGAACTATTATAAACCTCCGCTCTGATACCAATAGAAACGATCCGGAACTTACTTGTACACACACCTCGGTTAAAAAGCTGAGTTTAAATAATTTAGAAAGGATTAACGTAGTTTAAAATACTTAAAACAGAAAATAATGTGGCAAAAAAAGAAATTTAAACTTCTTAGGTATATCTAGAAAAGTAGAAACTTTCTTTAGTTATTTTATGCATTACAAACGGCATTGAAAATAGATAAGTATTCCAAAATCACTCTGCCACTCTATTTACATAGCGGTATCAAAATATGGCCCTTCATCCACAGTTTGTCAAGAATGTACATATACACAACCAGGGTAGGAATTTGGCATCCATTCACGTGCCCAAGCATCAACCTGTAATGTGAGACTAGTGAGTGATAACTCAGTAAGCAACATTATGCACAAATTTCTGAATTTAAAACAGATTCATATTAGGGCTCTTTGTGTATTACACTGCTTGGTTAGAACAATAGACCTGTCACTGAGCCACATAACATAATATATCATAATTGGCCATCACATTAGCAATATAGGGGTTTTTATATGAAAACCACATTAACCCCAGTGTACACCAGAGGCCATCCCTATATTGTAGACATATTGATCCACATTAGGATCTAACCCGTTAAGGGTATACTTTCCACATAATTGGAACGTTCGCCCGCTACGTCCCGTGTCTATCCTAACTTTCCAGGCAACATGATACACCAAACATTTTGTTTCTTTTCAAAATCAACTTCTTACAATCGTACCTGAAATTTAATAACTTTAAGACTAAAAACGTTTTATTCCATGTATGCAATGATATGTATGCACTTTATTATGACACATATCATATAACCACATAACTAATATAATCCAAATAGTATTCTCACATTGTAGATGAAATGTTACTTACCTCAGAAAAACATAGAAACTAACCCTGTGAAGAAAAGGGTTATCCTCAACAACAGAACGTACTACACCCCTGAAAGAGGAGTTAATACAAATAGGAAACCATCACATCCTCAACAACAGAACGTACTACACCCAACGGTTCAGCTTGGTTATTCAACCGTGACTCTATTCTAGCCATCAATGGTCTTTATATTACAAAAGAGGAGTTAATACAAATAGGAAACCATCACATCAATTTAATGTCTATAAAAAGTACTCACATAAAATAAACAAGGATACCTTAGGAAGTTTTCTCTTGCTCCTTTCTTTCCTTTCCGATTTGACCTCTCACTAGTCACTTCTAAGATCCTCTAGGTCNTTCATAACAATTAAAGTAACTAAACTTCTGGTCACATAATTATGCAATGCAACATGTTAATTATTGGCTTTGATAATTCATGAAAAGCTTGGGTGTAACAGTTTCCATTTGAAAGAATAATATTCTTAACTGAACAAAATGGCATTTTTTTTAGCTTATATTATTCTCATTGTATGATACTAATAGTGATGAGATTGAAAATAATAAATCTAATCATAAGAAAGTGAGTAAGTACTAAGAATAAAACATATTTGGACTTCGATTATATTAACCTAAATATGATCCAAAGATTGGTTAAGGATAGGCATCTAAACTTGCTAGAAGCCATACATTCACCAATCTGCGAATCCTATCTAGAAGGCAAAATAAGTAAAAGGTCCTTTGTTAGAAAAGACCTAAGAGTACAAGAATATTTAAAAATAGTACATTTTATTGTCTGCAAGCCCTTGAGCAATCAAGCGCAATGAGGTTTTGAATATATTATTATGAATGATTATTCAAAATTTTATTATGTTTTCCTAATGTTACTGCTAATTGAATTCTTTTGAAAAGTTTAAAGAATTAAAAGCGAAAACCAAAAAATAACTACGAAAAGTATAAGGACTCATCGATTAGATCGAAGCGTTGAATACCTCTATAAAGAATTCTTAGGAATATCTCACGAACAATGAAAACTTTTGGCTATGATTAAGTTGGTGTTCAATTGTTCATTATTACAAAAACTTTTGTGATACATCTTGGAGACGATGATATGCCTACTAACAGAGTTCTATCTAAGTCAATACCTAAGACACCATTTTAAAATATGGAAAGGACATAAAACTGGTATATGTCATATCCATATTTGTGGTTGTCCAGCATACGTGCTAAAAGGAAAAATAACTAAGTTGGAATAACAATTTGAATTGTATCTGTTTATAGGAAACCTAAAAGAAATAGAGGGGTGTAACTTCTATGGTACTGAAGTAAGAAAGTACTTGTTAGAACAAATGTCTCTCACTTGGGAGAAAACTACATGAAGTATTTAACCCTAAAGTAAGTTATTTCTTGAGGAACTAACTGATGATGTAATCAGCCTATCTATGAAAGATTGAATAGAGTAAGCACTTAAGAAGAATAAATCACTGGAAAATCAACATATATCGAACTCTCATTGTAGTCGGAGGATTGTGAGATAATCTGGTAGATATTTGGGAATAGGAGAGTCCTATAACCTAGAATCTGATTACTTTATCTACAAAGAGACAATAGATGGTGTTGGTATAGATCTCTGGCAAAAAGTAATAGAATCCACATTAGAGTCTATGTACTCTAACAAAATCTGGGATCTTATAGATCTACCTTAAAGGGTAAAACTTTTTAGGTGTAAATTAGTCTATAAGAGAAAAAGAGGAATAGACTGGAAAGTAACGATATTCAAGGCAAGATAGTTACAAAATGATTATATAAAAAAAGAATGTCTATTTTGTTGTTATGATTAAGTCTATTGATATACTTTTTTTTCCATAGTTGTATCTCTTGATTACGAGATATAGCAAATGGACGTTAAGATAGCTTTCCTAAATAGCAATCTTAACAGTTGTATCTAAAAGATACAACCAGAAGGATTCATTAAAAAGAGCTAAGAAAGCAAAGTTTATGAAACTTTAGAGATCTAATTTATAGACTTAAGCATTTATCTAGAATTTTTTGATTTGATCAATACATAGACGAATCTTGTATCTATAAAAGATTCAGGATAGCAAAGTAATTTTTCTGGTTTATACATATTGATGATATACTAATCAATTGAAATGATATATGATAACAATCATTAATAAGAATTTTGTTAGTACAATAGCATGATATTTATTATATTGTCTGGATTGTAAACTATTACTAATCCAATTTAACCTGAACATAGAATTATAGTCAAGTATATCCTTAAGTATCTTCAGAGAAATAATAACTATATGCTTGTCTATTTTAGAGAAAGATCTGACTTATGTAAGATATATTAATTCGGATGCTCGATCTAAAAATATACTCCAAAAGATCAACCTTTTATTATGTGTTAACCCTTGTAGAGAGACGTTATAGTGAGTAAGATAGTCATTGCAAAAAACTTTGCTGATTCATTTATCAAATCTTTAACAATCAAAGTATTTGAGGATCACCTAGAAAGAATGGGACTGCGTAATATATTACATCTACTTTACAGGGCAAGTGGGAGATTATTAGAAATATGCCCTAGAAAGCAATTTCTTTGTTCGGCATTTTAAACAATGTTTATTGGATTTAAGTGTTATCTATTTGTTGTTAATAAATTCTATATTATGTCTCAATTACATACATGTGATGTTTATGTTTTCTATTATGCAAACATTTAAAAGTTTCCATGACTATATAATGACTAATAAGGAATTGTTCGTGTGAAGTATTCACATGTGAGAGACTAAATTCTTTATTTCATTATATCTAAATAAAGAGTTCACATTCTACAAATAAAGATGAAATACTTTATTTTGCCATAGAATATAGTGTTATCTATTTCAACGGTATTGATAAAGTCTCCAATCCTTGAAGTGTCTGACTTTGGATAGAAACACTAGTGCATTATAAGAAAGTTATAAGTGCATTGAACTGGACCAAGTGAAAATAGAATTTGAGATTAAGTGTCGTAACTCAATATTCTGTCTTTCACTAATCTAGCACTATTGCAACATTACTTTAGTCCTAGTGATTGTCGGACTTGCTTTCATGAGTTTTATTTTTTTGACTGACAAAAAGACTAGTTCCGATTATATGATTTGAACTATGGTATCTTGGAAGATAAGATTTGTGAATTGACGAGAACGCCCTTCATGATATGGACACCATGCATATAATGTTACTTTGAGATTTTTCAAGGACCTGAATAATAAAAGACTAGACACCAGGCATTCACTTTATGAATTTGACTGTGTTTGTAAGGGCAGTTACAAACAATGTAGTCAATTATTATCTATTAGATGAAAAATGACAACTCAAAGGTAAATATGTACTAGAGGAGTAATACGGTAATTTCACCTTACTACTACAACATTGCATTGGAGTTATATCTGCAGGTGTAGTATATGCTAAATGGATCAAATTAATTAAAGTGTTAATTAGCTTCACAGAAAATATATGACATATAGTCTAGGAGTGCAATATTGAGCCTATAGTGGAGTGCCCTAGTGTTAATGGACAGGGCCCAATCATAATTAAGAGTTAATTATGACTGTGAGTAATTGACCCATTGGAGCTTAGACTATTTAGATCTATTAGGTCTCCTGTCTAGCTCACATATAGCCCAATAAATAATTGAATAGTCAGTTGAGCCCGATAAGCCCATTAGAGTTTATATCACTCTAATACTTAAGAGAAAATTTTTCCTAAGCCTCCGTAAGAAAGCTACACACCTACTACCTACAGAGTAACTGTTCTTTTCTTCTGATAGAGAGAAAAGAAAGAGTGAGAGAGAATCGAGCTGCTACGGGAGAAATCCCATGTTCGTTCATGGCTACCGAGAGAGAGATATCCATAGTCGTAGGCGTGTAATCAAGGAGAAGGAAGAGCGTCTTCCGGATCGTCTGCCTATCTCTCGTTGGGAATCAAGAATCAAGAAGGCGCTCATATATCGGATCATTCAACAGGCTCCAAAGAATAGACGAAAAGGCTCAATGATTGTGAAGCACTTCCAGGATAGACGGAAAGGCTCAATGTTTGTGAAGCGCTTCCAGATTTTATCTAAACCAAGATCCATGAATTGATTTGTACTAGATAAACGATCCTACATTTTGTTTTGTAAAGTTTCAAGAAAAATTTTAAAATACTTATTCTGCTGTATTCCTGAATTGTTTACAAAACTGTGGAAATCATTTTCGGTAAAATCGTTTTTCAAAATCATTTTTCGATATTTCTAGCGCCATCAACCCATTATATAATGCTTGAACAAGAATCCACTTTGTTATCCTATGGTGTGGGCACTTCCTCATCAACTCCTTATAGTGCTCCCAAGTCTCGTACAAGGATTCATTGTCAAATTGCACAAAAAAAGTGATGTTGTTCCTCAATTTAGCAGTCTTGACTGGAGGGAAGAACTTGGCAAGAAATTTCTGAGCTAATTTATCCCATGTAATGATTGATCCTGAAGGTAAGTCGTTCAACCAATTCTTAGCCTTGTCCTTCAAGGAGAATGGGAACAACCTCAAGTGAATGGCATCCTTACTAACTCCGTTGTGCTTGAAAGTGTCGCATATCTCCAGAAAGTTCATGTTGTGTTGATTAGGATCGTCACTAGGAAAAACACCAAATTGACACATGGCTTGTATCATCTGAATGATTGCCGGCTTCAACTCAAAGTTACTAGCATTAATAATCGGCCTTTGAATGCTAGGACCAAACCCATTAATAACAAGAATTGCAAAATCCCTCAACAGTCTAGCGTTGTCCTGGTCCCTCATGGCTACTTGAGGGTAGGTGCCTTGATTCCTCTGTCTTGGAATTCCCCTCAAAGTATGCTCAATCCTATGATCAAATGGCAAGAATTCTGCACTCTTTATGCATCTCATATAGTGAAATTAAGTACCTGAGATCCACAACAAGAACAAAAAGGAAACAAGTTCGAATGAAATCAAAACTAATAGATATTAATTTTAACAAGTAGTAAATCACCGTACTCCCCAGCAATGGCGCCAAAGACTTTTTGGGTTATTTCTAACACACAAACCGCAAGTATACGGGTTGTGACAAGTAATATAGAAAATAAGAAAGTGTCGATCCCACGAAAAGTACACGATTCACAAATGCTAAGTACTAACTGAAACTAGCTTCTAATTTATCCAAACAATAATAATTGATGGTTTTGAACAAGAATTAAAAAGTAAATAACAATGTAAAAAGGCAAGAAGGGAAATCGAAATTAAGCAACCAAATATTGTTCTCAAAGCAATAATAAAGGACCTTGAGATGCAATCTACCCTCTATCTCCTCCAACTACTAATTTTTCTCATAATACAATTATCTATTTAGAATTAGCAACCGAGAATCCTTAAGTATTCACAAACTTCTTTCCAAGACATAAGTGAAAATATCTAGACAAGTTAATGTTACTTCTAATATAAATTGACTAGATTCATTAAGTTTGGTAATTCTCATACAAGGTTGCACAAGTCACACAGGTATATTCCTATCCTATGTAAACTTACCCCACACTAGATGATCTTATGTTCTTCTATATGTGTCCAAACCTATATTCCCCTTCCCAAGTTCATATAGATTTCACAACACAACTCTATTTAGTGGCCAAGTAAATAGGTGTATTAGGCTCAAGATATAACAATTAACTCAATAATGGATATCAAAAACAATTGAGGAAAACCAAATAGTTAGATTACCTTAGAGGTTTAATTGTTTTCCTAGAAATTAAGTTTAGCTCATGGTCATACAAAATGAATCACAACAGATATATAAAGATTGATACATCTTCATTTGCAGAAAGTAGAAGATGAAAACTAGAACAAGAGGAAAGAAAAAACTCTTTTAAAGCTTTCCAATCTGATTTCTCCTTCTTGAATCATCCCCTTGGTGTTTTTTTCTCCCTTGGAATGGCTTTAGAACCTTTTGGCAGCTAGAGTTTTCGTCCCCTCCCTCTCCTTTCCCTTCAGATGAGCCAAAGAGAGGTTAAATACTGGAGGCAAACTAGCCACGATCTAGAAACTCTGCAACATGTCTGTGCTTTGTGGTGCTGTGGCGCAAAATTTGATGCCGCAGCACCAATATGGTCGAGCAGGTGGCGCTGCAGTGTCGGACTATGGCACAGCGGTGCCACAATCTCCAGGGGACGATTCCGCGGCACCATGAAATGGTGCGGCGGTGCCATGCCATTTATCATGCAGTGCCGTGGAGTGGCACTATCATGCCACCGAAGTGGCAGCGAGTGCCAAGTCTCTGGAACTTTTGGTGCTGCAACGCTAACTTAGCATTGCGGTGCCCAATTCTGCTCAGTTCCTTCGATATTATTGGCGCTGCTACATGTTGGGCTATTTCTAACACATAAACACTTCAAGTATATGAGTCGCAACGAGTAATATAGAGTAAAAGAATGTCGAATCCCACGAGGAGCAAGTGATTTACAAGTGCCAAGTACTAACCGAAACTATTTTGTAATTTATCCAAACGATAATAAATGGTTGTTGTGAACCGAAAGCAAAATATAAATTCAATATAGACGAAAATCATGAAAATTAACACCAAGCAACCAATGGTAATATTTCAACAATGATATAAAACTTAGGGATGCAATCTCTCCTCTAACTCCTTCAATTACTAATCTTCCTCACCATTCACTCATCCACTTAGAATTAACAATCAGGAACTCAATGATATTCACAAATTCCTTTCCAAGATATAAGTGAAAATACTTAAACAAGATAATATGTTACTCTAAATATAGATTGATTAAACTCATTAAGTGTGGTAATTCCCATACAAGGGTACATAGGTTACATAGATATATTCCTATTCTATGTAAGCTTACCCTATATTAGGTAATCCTATGTCGTTCAATCTATGTCCTAACCTAAAATCTCGTTTCCAAGTTCATATAGGTTTCACACATCCAATCCATTCAATGGCCAAATAAACAGAGGCATTAAGTACGAGATAGAACAATAAACTCATCAGTGAACAACAAGAACAAATCAGGCAAACAAAGCAATTGAATTACATAGAGGTTTGATTACATCCCTAGCAAGAGAGTTTAGCTCATAGTTGAGCAAAGGAAAACACAACAGAGAAGATAAAGCTTCTACACGTCCATAGCAGCAAAATAAAATAGTAAACAGAGGAAAGATATGGAAAAAACTCTTTGAAGTTTGCTCAATCCCCTTGTCTCCTCTTGAATCCTCCAGCCGCTCCTTGTTGTTTCTCCCTCAGAAATTCTCAAACTCTCTCTAAAAATGGTTGCTAGGGTTTTCCCCCCGTCCTTATTGACAGATGAGCTGAAAAGGGTATAAATACAAGAGGCAGACCGACCACGATCCAAAATTTCTGCAACATGTTTGCACTTTGCGGCGCTGCGGTGCTAATTTTGGTACCGCAGCACTAAGACGAAGAGAAGGTGGTGCTGCAGCACCAGGCTGTGGCGCTGCAGTGCCATATTACCCAGCGAACAGCGCCGTGGCACCACGGGTGTGGCGCTATAGTGCCACAACATTAACCACGTGGCGCTGTGGCCCTAGCATACTGATCCTGCGGAGGGGCACCGCGATGACAACTTACTGGAACTTTTGGCATTGCGGTGCCAATTTGGTGCCGCAACGCCCAGTTCTGCTCAGTTTCTTCCACGAAATGGGTGCTGCTATACACTGATGAGACGTTGTTCGTCCGTCTTCGCTCGCGAATGATAGAAATAGCCTTGGTTTAGCCTCGATTTTACTTGAAAATTCGGAATTCTCCTCTCAATGACTTCTCACTTGAAACAAACATCAAAAACAACAAAATACGTAAAAAGAGCTCAAAGATGAGCAATTTCCTAAGCTCGAAAGGATAATAATGATAGGTGTAAAATACACCTATCACTACACACTGTTGAGACGTTGTTCGTTTATCTTTGCTTGCAAATGATCGAAATTGCCTTCGTTTAGCCTGGATTTCACTTGAAAAGCTGGAATTCTCCTCTCAATAACTTTTTACCTAAAATATGCATCAAAAACAACAAAACAAGTAAAAAGATCTCAAAGACGAGCAATTCTTAAGCTCGAAAGGATAGTAAGGTTAAGTGTAAAATATACTTATCAGTGCTTAAGTAAATACCTAGCTATCCGAAGTTGATGAAAGAGATCCTTTCTAAGAAGATAAGAATAATTGAATTTGGGGCAGTAACTCTAACCGAGGAATGTATTGCTATTTTGTTGAAGAAACTACCACCAAAATTTAGAGATCCGAGAAGTTTCATCATTCCATGTACTATTGGTGAGTACTTCAACAGGCATGCTTTGTGTGACTTAGGAACAAGCATCAATTTGATGCCACTCTCTATTTTCAAAAGGCTTGGTTTAGGAGAATGTAGACCAACCACGGTGACTTTGCAACTAACGGACTGATCATTGATATATCCTAAAGGCATTATTAAAGATGTTTTAGTGAAGGTATATAAGTTTATTTTTCCGGCAGATTTCATTATGCTTGATATAGAGGAAGATAGGGAAATTCCATTAATCTTAGGGAGATCATTTTTACGCACGGATAGAACTTTGATTGACGTCCAAAAAGGTGAATTGACCATGAGAGTTGATGATTAAGAGGTAAAATTCGATATCTTTACGATAATGAAACTTAATGATGATCTTGAAGATTGCTATAGAATTGATATTTGTGATCACTTGGTGATAGAAACTTTTGAGTCTACTTGTGTGAAGGATCCACTTGAGGACTCGGTTCAAAATAGGAGCAACATGGTCTCAACGGAAGCTAGGAAGTGTCTGCATGCCTTAAATGCATCCCCTCACTTTGATATAGTGAATATTCAGTTCGAAGCTCTCGATAGACCAGTGGAGGCTAACCTAATCATCAAGCCATTGATTGAGACCCCAGTTGTTATTGAACTTAAGCCACTACCAAGCCATTTAAAGTATGTATTCCTTAGAAAGGATTCAAGCTTGCTAGTCATTATTTTAGCATGTTTGAATGAGGTGCAAGAAGAAAAGTTACAGAGAGTGTTGGGGTAATACAAGACCACTTTGGGATGGACCATCATAGACATTCAAAGTATTAGCCATTTGTATGCATAAAATCTTGTTAGAAGAGGGGTCACAAAACCTCTATTGAGCATCAACGGAGATTAAATACTATTATGAAGGAAGTAGTGAAAAGAGAGATAATCAAATGGTTGGATGCCAACATCATTTATCCCCTTTCAGATAGGTTATGGGTGAGCTCGGTTCAATGTGTTCTAAAGAATGGAGGAATGACGGTGGTGACCAACAAAAACAATGAGTTGATTCTAACAAGAACAGTAACAGGATGGAGAGTGTGCATGGACTACCGGAAGCTGAATAAGGCCACTAGAAAAGATCATTTTCCACTGCCTTTCATTGATCAAATGCTTGATAGATTGGTTAGCCATGACTTTTATTGCCTCTTGGATAGGTATAATGGTTACAATCAAATTGCTATTACTCTGGAACACTAGGAACTGACCACTTTTACTTATCCATATGGTACATTTGCCTTTAGAAGAATATCTTTCAAGTTATGCAATTCTCCCGCTACTATCCAAAGGTGTATGATGGCTATCTCCACGGATATGGTGGAATAGGTATTTATGGATGACTTTTTATGTTTTTGTGATTCATTTGATTTGTGTTTGCATAATTTATCCCTTTTGTTGAAATGATGTGAACACATAAATTTTGTGCTAAATTGAGAGAAATGCCAGTTCATGGTACAAGAGGGAGTTGTTCTTGGCAATTAAATTTCTAACATGAGTATTGAAGTTGACAAAGCAAAGCTAGAGACCATTGAGAAGCTTTCTTTTTTAGTCAATGTCGAGGGAATTTGTTGTTTCCTTGGGTATGCTGGGTTCTATAGAAGATTCATCAAGGACTTCTCCAAAATTACCAAGCTATTATGCAATCTACTAGAGAAGGATGACATATTCAAGTCTGACGATGCTTGTTCACATACTTTTGAGATTATGAAACTAAGACTTGTGACAGCACCTGTTATTGTTACACTGGATTGGTCTTTACCTTTTGAATTCATGTGTGACGCCAGTGACTGTGGTTGGAGCCGTTTTTGGACAATGGAAGGATAGAATGTTCCATGCCATATACTATGCTCGCAAGACTCTAAATATGCACAATCCAACTACACAATAATAGAAAATGAGTTACTTGTTATGGTGTTCGCTTTTGACAAGTTCAGATCTTATTTAGTTGGCACTAAGGTGATAGTGTACACAGACCATGCAGCAATCAAGTGTCTCATTGCCAAGAAGGATGCCAAACCTCGGTTGATTTGATGGATCCTTTTACTTCAAGAGTTTGATTTGGAGGTGCAAGATATAGGGGGATAGAGAATCAAGTAGCTGACCATCTTTTGAGATTAAAGGGTGAGAAAAATGAAGATGATGCTTTGATGATCAATGAAGCCTTCCCTGATGAGCAGTTCCTTGTGTTAGACAACAATGTACTATGGAATGCATACTATGTGAATTATCTTATGTGCAAGCAAATGCCTATTGACCTTAGATTGTGATGTCCAAGATTCTCATATGCATATTAAGCCAATAATAAATATGTTCATATTGCATAATAGACATATCAAGTAACTAGTATCAACTTTATTGTAAATTGCTCATTCCTTATTATTAAATATTTTTGATATACATTATTATACTAATGTTTGTCGAAGTGTTTCCATGCAATATAAAGGCTCAGTACCCTCAGAGAGAGAGCTTAGCGTGTGTGAAAGGAATAAAGAACATATCACATCCCTAGTTTAACTATATTATCATATACAGTCAAACTATCAAAAGCACGAGGTGTCAATTCAACGCACGAGGTGTAAAGTTCGAAAGCATGAGGTGTCAGTTAGAAGCACGTAGTGGAATGGGACAAGCTAGGTGTCAAGTATGTAGATGAGGTTAGTGGCAACTAGGTGTCAATATTTGGGTAAGCTAGGTGTAAAGCATGCAGATGAGCTTAGTGGCAACTAGGTGTCAACATTTGAGATGAGTTAAGTGGCTCGATGTGGATATGGCATGTGGCACTAGGTGTCACGACAGGGGAAACTTTAGGTGCTGAGTAAGCTGCTAGCTGAAGGAGCTTAGTAAAATCTATAAATAGGCCTTGAGAATTAGTTTTAGACATACACTGCTCCACCCATATTTCTAGTAAAATTTAGAGAGAAAAGAAAAAAGAGGACAAAAAGATAGAGAGAGGTTTAGGAATAGAGCCGAAGATTAAGAGGAATATCATCTAGAGGTAAGTAAAGATAAATGTTTTTATAGTATTACAAGAGCATAGTAAGTACAAGTATTTTCTAAATGTTACGTGAAGCACTTGCTTATTTATATGTACCTACGTATACTATTATGTTGTTTATGGAATGGTATTCATGGCATATGCATAAGGCATGTTTATAAAAAAAATAAATAAATAAAGTGATTTTAACAAGTTCATATTTTTAAGAAAAGGTTACCATTGTACTTAAGTTTCTAAGTTATTTTGTTTATGAAGTATGGCTCCTGGCTTAGTGATTGTGTAGAAAAGAGGTGGTAAAATCCCTTGAGGCGAAAGGGCCAAGACAGGGTAAGCCACAAATGATATTTATTAAGAGGTCTACTATGTTAGTAAGTTAGAAGTTATGCTTAAAATGGGGCCCAAAATGATGTTTAAAGAAAGAATGTTTTCTAAGAAAGTTGTACAATGGGTAACAAATATTTTTATAGCATATCATTATATGCATGCATCGTCTTTACTTACTGAGCGTTAGCTCATTATAGTTCTTGTAATACAGGTTTTAGTTGCATCAGTAGATTTTTGAAAGTTGGCTGAGCTGCAATTCTATTCATCCCATGATATGTTTATATTTTATTTCTAAAATTTTTAATTGTAAAAAGAAGTCTTATGCCCTTTTTAGTTATTCCGCTTTCAAATGCTCCGTTTTCAAAAAAAGTTACGAAGGCTTAACGCGCCTTGGCCTAGCTGGTTACCCTTTCAAGCAAAGTTCGACCGGCTAGGTTGGGGGGCGCTACACTCTCAAACCAAGAAGGTGCAATTATGTTGTGGCACTTTAGATTAGGACATCCTAATTTTCAGTATTTGAAAAAGTTGTTTCCTACTTTATTCAAAAACATTAATCCCAGACTTTTGCAATGTGAGATCTGTCAGTTTTCAAAACATGTGAGAAGCAATTATCCCATTCAAGGTTATAAATCATCTCATCCTTTTGCAATGATTCACAGTGATATATGGGGACCTTCTAAGGTAAAAACTATATTAGGTACTAGGTAGTTCTTAACCTTCATTGATGATGATACTAGATTGACGTGGGTATACCTAATGAAAGAAAAATCTGAAGCTAGTACCAGATTTAAAGACTTCCACACCATGATTCAAAATCAATTCCAAACCAAAATAAAAGTCTTTAGATCTGATAATGCTAAAGATTATTTTAATTATATCCCTGGGGAATATTTCACAACTAATGGGATAATACACCAAAGCTCTTGTATCGACACCCCACAACAAAATGGGGTAGCCGAAAGGAAAAATAGACACTTGCTTGAGGTAGTCAGATCTGTTTTATTTACTACACATATTCCTAATCAGTTCTGGGGGGAGGCAATTCAGACAGCCAGATATCTCATAAACAGAATGCCATCTAGGGTGCTAAATTTCTACACTCCATGCCAAACTCTTCTTCAGAGTTATCCTACTACACAGACCATTTCATCATTACCACTAAAAGTTTTTGGTAGTACAGTCTTTATTCATAATCATTCTCAAAACCAAAGCAAACTAGATCCTAGAGCCATCGAATGTGTTTTTCTAGGCTACTCATCAACCAAAAAGGGTTACAAATGTTACTCACCCAATACCAGAAAATTCTATACCTCTATGGATGTAACATTCTTTGAAAACCAACCCTACTATCTAAAACATCCCATCCAGGGGGAGAACCCACAAGAAGAGTGCAATATTTGGCTCGAAACCCCTCAACTTTCTTTTGAAATCACTACCACTCATTCACCTGAGAACCACACAGCCGAGGTCACTATAACCAATCCACTGACAAACACCACTCCAATCACTTTACCAGATACAGAGTTTTTTGGCCATACTGAACATACTAACAATGTACACAACAATGAGTTACGTGTTTATACAAGGAGGAAAAGACCCCAAGAGGAGACAGAGACTCCAATTCTTCCTGAGGTAAACCATGAGTCTCATCCAATTTCAAGTCTAGGTAACGACTCTCATAGTGATTTCAATAACACCACTGCAGCTAACTACACTGATCTTGATGTTCCCATTGCAATAAGAAAGGGTGTACGAGAATGTATGAAACATCCTATTCATATCTTTATCTCATATAGGAACTTATCTCTAGAATACAGGGCATTTACCACAACTCTATCCAGTATCGAAATTCCTCAAAATATTCATGTTGCACTAGAAATCCCAGAATGGAGGATGGCCATTGAAGAAGAGATTCAGGCCTTAGAAAAGAATGATACCTGGGAACTAGCTGACTTGCTAGGAGGAAAACGACCAGTAGGCTGTAAGTGGATATTCAACATCAAACACAAGCCAGATAGGAGCATAGACCGCTACAAAGCAAGGCTGGTTGCTAAAGGATTCACTCAAACATATGGTATTAACTCTCAAGAAACATTTGCTCCAGTTGCAAAACTCAATACTATTCGTGTTCTTCTATCCTTAGCAGTAAATCAAGACTGGCCTCTCTATCAGTATGATATCAAAAATGCATTCCTCAATGGTAATCTAGAAGACGAATTGTACATGGAAATTCCACCTAGTTTTGAGACTAAAGCTAATGCCAATAAAGTTTGCAAACTGCGAAAGTCTCTATATGGACTTAAGCAGTCCCCTCGGGTATGGTTTGATATATTCACCAAGGTGGTGAAGACACAAGGGTATACTCAGGGTCAATCAAATCACACTCTGTTTACAAAGTTCTTGATGAATGGAAGAATTGTTGTTCTCATCGTGTATGTTGATGACATCATTATAACTGGAGACTTTGCGGAAGAAATAGTCAGGTTGAAAGATATGCTTGCCAAGGAATTTGAAATCAAAGACCTAGGAAATTTGAGGTACTTCATAGGAATAAAGATAGCTCGTTCCAAGAAAGGAATTGTGATGTCACAACGCAAGTATGTCCTAGATTTACTTAAAGAAACTGGCATGTTGGGATGCAAACCTGCAGATACTCCAATGGACTCGAACTACAAACTTTGTTTCAAGGAAGACAGTTCTCCAGTTGACACGGGAAGATATCAACGTCTGGTTGGTTGGTAAACTCATCTACCTCTCCCATATAAGACCTGACATTGGGTTTTCAGTAAGTGTGGTGACTCGGTTTATGAACAAGCCTAATGAAGATCATCTTAAAGCTATCCACAGAATTCTCCGGTACTTGAAAATGACTTCTGGGAAGGGTATATTTTTTTTCAGAAAAAGAACAAATAAGAAAGTGGAGATTTTTGCCGATGTAGATTGGGCAGGTTCGGTTACTGATAGAAGGTCGACAACGGGCTATTGTACTTATGTTTGGGGAAATCTTGTCACTTGGCGCAGTAAGAAACAGTCTGTTGTTGTAAGAAGTAGTGCTGAAGCAGAATTTCGAGCTTTAACTGAAGGTATTTGTGAAGGAATGTGGCTGAAAAGACTTCTTAAGGAACTGAGATTTCCAACAGACGAACCTATGATGGTGTTTTGTGATAATCAAGCTGCTATCAGTATTACTAAAAGTCCTATTCATCATGATCGGACTAAACATGTGGAATTAGATCGTCACTTTATCAAAGAAAAAGTGGAAGAAGGGATCTTGGATTTAATTCATACCCCAACCCACCTTCAAGTGGCTGATATCCTCACAAAGGCTTTTGTGAGAATAAAGTTTGAAGAATTGAGATCCAAGCTTGGAATGATTAACATTTATTCGAAGCTTGAGGGGGAGTGTTGAAAGTCTGATTTTTTACAGTTTTATGGCCATTATTTTTCAGTCTATTTTTCCTGTTTTTATGGGACCGTTTGCTCCATGTTTTAGGGCAGATTGTTGCCTTACTTTATAGAACTTTTTGCTCCACGTTTTAGGGTAGTTTGCTGGCAGATTTTATGGGAACAATTGTTCCATGTTTTATGTGACTGGTTCAGCTACTTGCTACCTAGAAATGCCTATATAAGTCCTATAGCTGTAACTTGTTTGAGGATGAGAAAGAATACAGAGTTTTTCTCTCTGTTCACTTCATTTGTAGCCAAGAGTGATTTAAAATTGGACACATGGAAAGTTAGGGTGTAAAATACTGAAAATACCCCTTAGACTTTAAGTTATGCATTTTCTTAGTCATTAAGTATTAATTTCAGACCAAATCTAGTAATTTCCTTCCTCTTTCTCTCCAACCACGACTTGAATCACTCCAGCCACTATCTAGACTTCTCCCAACTCCCCTTAGCCATACTCAGGAGTTTCCAAGTGGTAGAACTCAAGTTGGAGCTTCAGAAAGCAAGATAGGTGTAAAGTAGTTAAGGTGAGTCTACTAGTTCTTCTTCGTTAGTGTTATTTTTTAATTGAAATTCTCTACTTGCTGCAGCTTAAAAAAGAGTAAGTAAGAGTTTTTCTGGATCCTCTTGAGTCTTAAAGTCTATTTATAAGCCTTATAAATTAGTTTTGTGGAAGTAGAAGGCAAGAGCTTCAATAAAAGTTCAAACTAGTCAAGGTGAGCTTTTTGTGGAATTTAGAATTAGTAATTTATTTCTTTTGCTTTAGCTCTTAAATCAAAACTTTTATTTGATGAATAAAGGTCCTATGAAACCTTTTATATTGCTAGAAACATAGAATTTAAGTGGAGGACTGAGGTTAGACTTAAAACCTCAAAGTTTGCTATTTGTGTATTCAAGTATTTTTATTGTTGGAATAAGTCATCTATACTTGTAATTTAATTTCTTTACTTGGAATGTGTAAGACATTAATCTTTTTATGTATATTACATCTATTTACTTGCTGGTTGTGATGGCATACAAGTCTAAAAATGGGTTTAAATTTTGTTTAAACCGAAAGTAATTCAAGTGCATTTAAGTTGTTCTAAATGATCCTCTTTAATGTGCATATATAGGAATTGGCTTGTCAATTTTTATTGCAGGTCTAAACCATAAACATCTCAAGAGGAAATGAAATGCCTCTTAACTCTATCTTGGAGGTTGAGATTTTTGATGTGTGGGGAATGGTCTTCACGGGTCCGTTCATTCCTTCTTTTAGCGATCTTTGCATCTTGGTGGTAGTAGACTACGTCTTGAAATGAGTTAAAGTTATGGCTTTGCCGACCAATGACTCTAAGGTGGTGCTCAAATTTCTCAGGAAGAGCATTTTAAATCGATATGGCACACCAAGAGAAATTATCAGCGATGAAAGGTCTCATTTCTACAATGAGTACTTTGCAAAGTATGGTGTCACTCACACGGTGGCAACTACCTACCATCCTCAAACTAGTGGGAAAGTTGAGATTTCTAATCGAGAAGTGAAGCACGTTCTTTAGAAAAATAGTAAGTCTTACACAGAAAGATTGGCCTAGCGGCTTGATGATCCTTTATGAGCTTCCCAGCCTGCTTACAAGATTCTAATTGGTTTATCTCCTTATCGACTCTTGTTTGAGAAAGCTTGCCATCTCTCGAATGAATTAGAGTATAGAGCATACTGGGCAATCAAACAATTAAATTTTTATTTTAAGGCAGCTGGAGAGAAATGCCTTTTGCAACTTAATGAGATGGAAGAGTTCTGGAACCAGGTGTATAAAAATGCTAAGTTATACGAAGAGTAAGTCAAGAAGTGGCATGATAGGAAGATTATCAACCGAGAATTTAGACTGGAGCAAAAGGTCTTACTTTTCAAGTCTCGGGTAAGATTCTTTTCAGGCAAGCTCAAATCAAGATGGTCAAGACCATTCACAATAGCCAATGTGTTTCCACATGGTGCAATTGAGGTGGAAGATGCTAGTTCAACTAGATTCAAGGTTAATGGGCAGAGGCTCAAGGAGTAATTGGGAAGAGAGTTTGATCGAATAAAGTCCTCTATTGCTTTAGCTGATCCTCAATAAGGAGTTGCAATATCAAACTAGGGACGTTAAATGTTAAGTCCATAACAATGGAGTTATTTAGTACCATTTTGCCCTAAGTTTTGTTATGTTCTTGTTTATTTTAAGTTGTTTCAATTGTTTTTCTTGTTGTTTTGATGTTTTACTTGTTTGTGTAAATAGTAGAATGAAACAAAGGTGTTTGACGCAAAATGAGGTGAATTTATACCTCTCAAATGGGCTTTTCAAACTATTGGGATCGAAGTTGAATCCGATACGGTCGTAACACAACGAAAATGAGGCAATTCAGTGTAATGCCCCCTAGTTTAACCATATTGTCATATACAACCAAACTAGGAAGTGTTATTCTTTCTTAAACACTATCTTTAGTTTTATAAAAAAAATGAGCAAATTTGAACTTTCTAAAACCTTTAAACAAAGCAACTGCATGGCATTTCTTGTTAAAAGTGTCTTTACAAAATGCACAATCAAAAGAAGTTTTC
>JXTC01000133.1:460861-472594 GCA_002914845.1 Trema orientale | reverse complement strand
AGTTGGTGAATCCTAGTTTAGAAAGTGAAAACTAGTCATACTTTGACTTATGATCCTATATGGCCAATCTTATTGTAATTTGGTGGAACCTAGCCTCATAACCAATCATTAAACATAAAAATAAGTCAATTACACTCCAATTAACAATGTAAACATAGTATTAGCACTCAATTATTAAAATGCACAAAAACGACATTACGCGATTAAGCTTAATGTCCTAAATGCCATCTCGTGCTTACTTAGAGCCGACAAATAAAATGCTATAAATGAGTCCTAGACATTGAATTAAGCCTATTTGACGTGTTAAACAGACTGTAAATTCGGCTTCGAAGTGCATGAAAACTGCATTTTACCGAAAAACTACTATTTGACCAAGTTATCGACAAGCATGATCTTAATGCATGTGCACATAGTATTGCTTTCATAATTATATTCTTTGTTCTTTGAGCACACCGAACTCTCTCTTTCTGAGGGTATTGAGCCTTTACACTGCATTAGGACACTTTGATAATCATTAATGTAATAACATGTATGTAAATGCATATAACATAATGAACGAGCATGTTACCATGAAAATGGTATTAATGACTTCTAGATGCCTAATATGCAATTAGAATATGTTTATTATTGGCTTAGTATGCATGTGAGAATCTCGGGCGCCACATTCAGAGCTCAAAAGAAGAAATAGTGCACCCGTGAAGCCAAGCCACCAAACCAGTAGAAAAGTAGCGCTGTAGTACCAAAAGGTTGTGCTGCAGCACCAATTCTCGGGTAGTTTAGGTGCCGCAGCATCAAAAATGGTGCCACGACACCACCTCCTGCGTCATAGGTTAATAATTGATGGCTGAGATCAACCTTTTGACGATCCAAAGGTCCAGATTCGGCTTGCCTTAAATTTGCACGAGCCACCTCTTTAAAATCCTATCTTTGGGGTTGAAAGAGGCATGTTGGGATAGAGAGAAAGAGAGATAGAGGCAGCCATGGAAGGAGAGGAAGAAGAGGAAGAAGAAGAAGATTACAAGCTCCAAGCCTCCATTTCTTGATTTCCTCCCCAACATCAACACCATAGTTTGTTCTTACCTTCATTTCTTTATTTTCTTGTGAGTTTTGCATTTTATTTTTCATATTTAGAGAGTGATATTGTTGAGAGCAAATCTTTGAGAGAGGATTCAAGAGAGCAAAAACTAAGTTTGGAGGAGGAGATTAATAACCTCCATAAACATCTTCAATCTCTTCAAAGAGGGAGAATTCTAAAACTCTTTTCTCTTTGATATTTGTATTTCTTGATTCTATTGTACTGAAATATTATTGTTCTCAATTTATATTATGAACTAAATATTTCTTGTCTAGTTTTACTATATGAACCAATCTAGTAACTTGTGTTTGTTTATTTCTCTCCTCTTTTATTAATCAAATCCATTGTTGAGTTATTTGGTTTACCTTGTGCTTATTACTTCTATTTAATTGATCACTAAATAGATTATTGAGTAAAACCTCTATAAACTTTGGAAGGGGGATTTAGATTTGGATATAGGTAGAACAACATAAGATTACCTAATTTGGGGTAAGTTTGCATAGGATAGGAATATACCTATGTGACTTGTGCAACCTTTGTGTGAGAATAACTAAACTTAGTGAATATAGTCAATTTATGTTAGGAGTAACATATTAGCTTGTCTAGATGTTTTTACTTATGTCTTGAAAAAGAGTTCGTGAATATATTCTAATTCTTGGTTAACAACTCTAGTGGATTAATTAGTGTTAAAAGGGTATTAGGATATTGTGTGTTTAGAGAATAGTTAGGGAATTAGTAAACTCAGACATTTTTCTTATTACTTGCATTCATTTATTTTGCATGCTAGTCTAGTTTTCTTAGTTTTATTTCTTAAAAGTCTATATATTATTTGTTTGGATATAGTTAGGATTGACCAATTTTATTACTTAGCTTAGACTTAGTAATCAATCCTCATGGGCTCGACACTCTAACTCCTAAATCTATATTACTTGTGATCGTGTGCACTTGCATGAGAGTATGTCATTTTATAATTGTGCATTCCAACCAACAAGTTTTTGGTGCCATTGCCAGGGATTGAAATACTAATTCTTGTTAATATTAATACCAATCGATTCAAGCTTTAATTCAAACTTTTTATTTATTTATTTAGTTTTTGTTTTAGGTGTTTTTCGATGGCATACTATGGTTACTATGGTGGTGGAGACATGATGGACATCAATGTCCAATGGCACGAATCTCTCATGGCTTTGAACACTCAATTGAGTAAATTAAACAAGAAACTAGAAATTATGGAGTTGACCACCCAAGTGAGTGAATTGACCAAGAGAATTGATGCTTTGGATGCACAAGCCTCCCAAAGAACCTTTGTGAGTTGCCAATTATACGGAGGAAGCCACCCAAGGGAAGGATACCTATACAACTTGTAATCAGTATACTTTGTTGCTAATGGCCATATGCAACAAAGTTGCCCGCACTCAAATTTCTATAATCCAAGTTGGAAGGCATATCATGATTACTCTTGGTGCAACAATCAAGGCCCGTTATCGTACTTTTATGATGAGCTTATATTGTCATCAGAGTTTCCTCATCAACCGCCTAAGCAAGAAGAGAGGCCATCGTTGGAGAAGGTACTTAAGCATTACATAAGAAGAATGGATGCGTACCTCCCAAAGCAAGAGGAAAAGCAATCCATAGAAGACTTAATGATAGAACAAGTGTAAAGAATGGACGCTTTTCTCCAAGAGCAAGATGCCTCAATCCGAAATCTTGAATATCAAGTAGGTGATTTTGCTACAATCATCAACAATCCCAAAGGCACCGTCCTTAACAACACCGACTCAACTCTAAAGGAGAAATTTTGCACTACTATAACTTGTAGTGGTTTATATGATGATGAGTCGATTTTTGAGCATCAAGAAGGAGATAGGAGAAATGCCACCATGCAAAGTGAAGTGGAGCAACATGTGAATATCAATATAGCATCCTTTGATGAAATTCCAATCCCAAGGCCACCATTAATAAGAAAGCTTCAAATTGAAGACCTTGGAGAGGAATTTTCTTGTCCACAACCGCTAAATCAAACAGTTTCTGATAAATGGACTATTGGTAACTCATTCTCATCATTTCTTCTCTCCTAATTATGAATATGAGGTATTGCATTCTCAAAATAGGATCCCAAAAGATCATATTCATGCATTGGGATGGTCTATTAATGATATTAAGGGTAGACCTCAATTGGTCTAAACTTGTGGATGAGCCACAAGTAAAAAGGCAAGCCGAAGCCTTTAATTCAAGCGCTTCTTAGGAGGCAACCCAGGTATTTCTTTTCACATTGGTGTGTTGAGCAATCCAAGGAGTTGGTGCCACTTCAAGGAGATCAAGCTTCATGGCTATGTGCTAACGAGAAGAGTATCCCTAAACTCATTCTTTTGTTCTTTAAATTTCTAATATTTTGCATGCTAACTTTGGGGGAGGGAGTATAACTTATTGGATTGTGCTTATGTTAGTTTGTTATTGTGTGTTTATTTTTCTAGTTGTGTGATTATGTGTTTGAGTAAATAGAGATATTTTGTACTTTCTTTGGTGATTACCTTGTTTTAATGATAAGAACCTTAGGTGACTCGGTGTATAACTCGTTGAAAAATATAGATATTGGCTTAGTCTTATAGATAATTCCTGTGTTAGTTCCATTTTGATTGTAAAAGTTTATATTTGAGCACAATGCCTTGATCCTTGATTTGTGTAAATCTAGAGAATATTTATATGAACATGACATTTTGATGATCTCACAAGTACTAGAATTTACTTGATAATCTATTGAGACGAAATCCTAGATAACATTTCATCAAGGAAAGGATTTAGGTAATCTGTGGACTGTTTGAGCCTTACAAGCTAACTATGACATATTTTATCCCTAGTACACCCATTTTGAGCCTTGCAAAGCTTTTTCGTTTTCAACCACACACATATTAGCTTAACCTAAAATAATATCATTCAACCTTTATCCCTTGAGCATATTGATTTTTCTTATTGAATCATTTTGAGCTACACTATGCTATAGGAGGATGGGTGGAGTGATACTGTAAAAAAAAAAAGAAAAAAGTAAAAAACAAAACAAAAAAAAGAGAGAGTTACACACTTGTTCATGAAAGAAAATAAGTTACGGGTGTGCAACTCAACAACAAAAAAAAAAGAATAAGTGTTCGGCTATGTGTTGATGGAAGAAAAAGAAATTTTGATTTTATTGGCGTGTTACTTGGTGTATGAAAGAATAGCTCTACATGAGTCCTAGACTTAATGTGCTTCAGGGTGATTTGAGTTACCTTATCTAAAACATCATACCTTCACCTAAGCCCATATTACAACCTTAATGAAGACCTTTTGATCTTTAGTATTATGTTTACCTACATTAATGGAGATAGATTTGAAAAACGAACTTATGGAACTTGATTGTTACCTTTGAGAGTTTATGTTTATTATATATTTGCATAAACTTATCTAGATTTCACACAATGATAGGAGAAAGGCATACACACACATGCAGAAAACCTAATTTGAAATGGAATGTACACTTGAATTATTCTTAATATCTAGCCAATATACGCACTTTTCTTTAAGTTATGTTATTATATAAGTTTTGAGGAACCAATTAGAAATCATTAGTGTCAGTATAATACCTCTTGTAATGTTTTTAGGTATTTTTCTTTTTCTTTTGCTCGAAGACTAGTAAAATCTTAAGTTTGGGAGTGTATTAAGTCCATAACAATGGAGTTATTTAGTGCTACTTTACCTTAAGTTTTGCTATGTTCTTATTTATTTTAAGCTGTTTCAATTGTTTTCCTTATTATTTTGATGTTCTACTTGTTTATGTACATAGTAGAATGAAACAAAGATGTTTGATGCAAAATAAGGTGAACTTGTGCCTTTCAAATGAGTTTTTCAAACCATTGGGATTGAAGTTGAATCCGATATGGTCGTGACACAATAAAAATAAGGCAATTCGGAGCTCAAACGAAGAAATAGTGCACCAGGGAAACTGAGGCACCAAACCAATAGAAAAGTGCAGCTACAGCACCAAAAAGTGGCGCCACGGCACCACCTCCTGTGTCTTGGGTCAATAATTGACGGCTGAGATCAACTTTTTGACGATCCAAAGATCCAGATTTAGCGTGCATTTGGTTTGCACGAGCCACCTCTTTAAAACTCTATCTTTAGGGTTGAAAGAGATATGTTGGGATAGAGAGAAAGAGAGATGGAGGCGGCTATGGAAGGAGAGGACGAAGAGGAAAAAGAAGAAGATTACAAGCTTTAAGCCTCCATTTCTTGATTTCCTCCCCAATATCAACACCATAGTTTGTTCTTAGCTTCTTTTCTTTATTTTCTTATGAGTTTTGCATTTTGTTTTTCATATTTAGAAAGTGATATTGTTGAGAGCAAATCTTTGAGGGGGAATTCAAGAGAGCAAGAACCAAATTTGGAGGAGGAGATTGACAACCTCTATAAATATCTTCAAGCTCTTTAAAGAGGGAGAATTCCAAAACTTTTTTCTCCTTGATATTTGTATTTCTTGATTCTATTGTATTAAAATATTATTCTTTTTAATTTATATTATAAACGAAATATTTCTTACCTATTTTTACTATATGAACTAACCTAGTAACTTGTGTTTGTTTATTTCTCTCTTCTTTTATATATCAAATCCATTATTGAGTTATTTGTTTTACCTTGTGCTTATTGCTTCTATTTAATTGATTACTAAATAGATTGTTGAGTGAAACTTTTATAAACTTGGGAAGGAAAACTTAGATTTGGACATAGGTAGAACAACATAAGATTACCTAGTTTCGGGTAAGGTTGCATAGGATAGGAATATACTTATGTGACTTGTGCAACCTTTGTGTGAGAATAACTAAACTTAGTGAATCTAGTCAATTTATGTTAGGAGTAACATATTAGTTTATCTAGATATTTTCACTTATGTCTTTAAAAGAGTTTGTGAATACATTCGAATTCTCAGTTGACAACTCTAGTGGATTAATTAGTGTAAGAGGGGAATTATGATATTGTGTGTGTAAAGAATGGTTGGAGAATTAGTAAACCTAGAAATTTTTCTTATTGCTTGCTTTCATTTATTTTACATACTAGTTTAGTTTTCTTAGTTTTATTTCTTAAAAATCTATATATTGTTTGTTTAGACAAAGTTAGGATTGACCAATTTTAATACTTAGCTTAGACTTAGTAATCAATCCTTGTGGGTTCGATACTCTAACTCCTAAATCTATATTACTTGTGACCATGTGCACTTGTAAGGGAGTATGTGATTTTATAGTTACGCATTCCAACCAACATTAAACAAACACTATTTGGGAGGCAACCCAATTTTGTGATGTTAATAAAGAGGGAAGCATATTTTGAACTTCTTGTATTGTTAATTATGTTGAAGACTAGGTCATGAATATATATTTAGAGGGGCTTAATTGTAGAAAAAGAAGAGAATTCTCCTTGCCTTCATCTAGTCTCTGTCCATCACTATATAATCTATACTATGGAAATAAAAAAAAATAAAGCACAAACTTTAAACTTAATACCAATCATACTAATTTTACTATGTACTTTATTTCGTATAAGTTATAATTTCAATATCTAATAAGCTATAAATTTTTAATTCTAGTATTTACATATAAAGATTTAAAAGTTAATCATATTTAGAGAATATAATTTTATTACTATATAATACCAAGCCTAATAAAATTACTATGTAGTTTACATTTGCATAGGCTACAGTTTCAATATCTAGTAAGCTATAAATTTTTAATTCTAGCATTTATATAAAAAAAATTTAATAGTCAAATCACATTTAGAGAATATAATTTCATTATTTCGCCTCAAACATATACAAATATAGTGATTTCACTCTCTTAATAATCTCTTACGTATTTTAACAAATGCATCCTATGTATAATACGATTTCCTCAAATTTATGCTTAATGACCAAGCCTAACCAAAAATATTCTTGTCTTCCTCAAACTTAAGCTTCAAATGACAAAATCAACAATGAAAGAATCAAATAGATAGTTAAATATGTATTCTAAGAAAAATATAAGAAAAAAATCTAAAATTTAATATACATTAATCCACACATAGGACCAATAAAAATAATAGCTTGACATCAAGTTACGTATGTTGGCCCCGTAAGTGCCACTCCAAAGTTCAAAGTAGTTATAAGAATGAAAGTCTAATTTTCAATATAATACCATCTAATCAGTACCTTTATCTATAAAATAAAAAATAATAAAGATTAAAACTAACTCATTATCACAATATTTCAGCAATATTTACTCAAATAAAATAATTGACTTACTGAACTTTTTCAATGATGTACATATATGCAGTTTTTAATTAAATATTCTGTAATATAACAATTAACTTCTAATTTCGTGAATCTTCTCTAATAATTGTTTAAAGAACGGCCACTTAAAGTGTAGAAGAACTTGCAAAAATTTCACACGATTAAAAGAGAGATACATATTAAGAAATATCTTCTAAATCAAAAAAATTAAGAGACAAACATTTATATAGCACCAAAACAATTTTTCGGAAATTAATAGATATTAACTAGAAAACTACCTTCCGAAGACCTGGTGAGTGAGCTAATACTATGCTTTGATAATGGGTGATGTTGATTCTTTTTTTTTTTTTTAAGTAAACAAATGAAGATAAAGGAAACAATAAGAAAATAAGAGTTTAGTCGGTTACTACTAATTCTTAAGAGATAGCCGTGACTTGGAGACTTAAGATGGTTAAAGTAGTAGTCTAGATAGATCAAAGGGTTGCCGACCAAATAATGGTCTATTCTAGAATTTCATACATATAAATTTTCTAATTTAACTAATAAAATATTGATTTAATTTTACGTGGCTATAAGAGTAACAAACAAAGATTTAGCTCTATCATAACATATAGGTATACATAACAAGAATAAAAAACTCTATAAGAAATATAACTAATCAATTTCGTTACTCAAAATTTATTAATCAAATTTATCTTAACAGGGCAAATGCTAATGAGTGACAAAATGGAAGTGTATGAGGTTTTAATAACAAACTCAATATACCTCAAACTTGCACTAATGAGCGTGTCTCGTGAATTTCACTACAAAATTACTTACTAATTAAGGGTTAGTAGAATTAACCAAATTCTAATACAAGAAGTCAAAATTATAAGCACATATAACAATTATGTACAAAAAATGCCTATATATCATATTATTATTAGCTATCTATGTATATGAGGAATTAAGTGTCACAGGAAATTCATGAATAAAATTAAAGAAAATAAAATGTTATGGAATGATATTATTATTGGCTATTCAATGTTGTGAGGAGCTGGGTGTCATATAATATTTTAGGATATCACACTATAAATTTTTATTTATAATATTTACATAGAAAAATTTAAAAGTCAATCACATTTAGAGAATAAAATTCCATTATTTTGCCTTTATTATATACTAAAATAGTGATTTTACTCTACCATCATTTTATCAAAGACATAGCATGGATAAGCTTCAAATGACCATCTCATATCAATTGGATATATAAAACCTAAGTTTAAGATAAGCAAACCCAATCACAATATAATATTCTTTACAATTATCAAAGGATTACAAGAAAATTTACCTACTTTCTCAAAGACTTTCTCCTGGATTTAAGCCAACTCTAACCAAAATTTGGTGACACAATCTTCAATATCCTACTCCAAACAAAACTCATATCTCCATAAGAGCTACATCCGTGAATTAATGAGGGGGGAAAAAAGGAAAGAAGAAGGCAAAATACCTCTGTGAAGAAAAGTATAGGTAGTTTGGCTTGGAGTTAAGGCCGCAAAGGAGGAATTGAGGTGTGGATGTGGTTCGGCTTGGAGTAAAGTAGCAGAGAGAGACGAGCGACACACAGGGCTGAGCCATACACAGTTCGATGGCGGAGGAGGCTGAGCAAGAGATGGTTTGGAGGCATAGGATTCAACCCGTGGAGGAGCTGGGTTTTCGAGTCAAGAGGCCATGGGGTTTTTGAGTGAAGAGGCCATGGGTTTTGCAGTGAAGAGGCTGTCGAAATCGGGAATTGATGGTAGATTTGAGTAGAGAGAGCTGCTCCTCGAGAATGGGAGGCTCAGGCTTGAGAGAACAGGGTAGACGCTGGGGGGATTCTGTCGAAGTGGAAGCCGGAGATCCGAGCTAGAGACATAAGAACACGTAGAAAAAATGACGGGTTTCATTACATGTTATCTATTTAGAGCCGACCTTTCGTGAAACATTGCGTTTCACTTAAGATGCTAGAAAATGGCGCTATTTTAAAAAAATTTAATTAAAAAAATAGAGAGAGTGAATAGACAACGGGTATCCCTTAAACCCGTCATTTATTCTGGCCATTCGTCTTAATTTTTTTTTTTTAAAAAAAAAACCAAAAGGAGAGATAGAATAAACGAAGAGTTTCACATAAACCTGCCATCTATGATGCTTCAAAAATACCTTGCGTCGCCCACATTTTTTGAAACGACTTGTTTTTGTGAAAGTGTCATCTCTATTACTCTGCCCATGTCTTCTAAAGGTATTTTTGTAGTAGTGTTTTATATTTATACTAGTCTTCTGAAGCTTTTTTTTCTCAACTGCAGCTCACAATTAGCATTGGCATAGCTCGTTTTCGTGTCTTAAACTTTTTTGGTTAAAATTACCTTAAATAATCAAGGTCCATTTGAGCCTTTAGAACAATCATTCCAAGTTTAAAAACTTAGTAAATCAAAGGTTTTACTTTGATCTCACCAGGCCTTTAAAATTCCTACAAACCACCCGTAAGTTTTTAAAATTTTCTAAATCATGGAAAACCCAAAGCCTTACAATCATTACTTACAAACCTATATACCCACTATACACCGTGGCCACCATTCTGCACGCCACCATTTAAAAGTAAAACCAATCTATATCAAATTAACACCATATCAATAATCTATAACCAATAATCCATCACTTATATATAAGAGTTCATTAATAAAATCTAAGAGTATAATTAAGATATATATATATATGGAGGACTTCTCAATGGTTACAATTTTTTTGTGACCATGAATGAATACTAAAAAAAGTAGTGATAGTATTAAATTTTTTTGATGGTAATAAATAGCATTAATTTTTTTTGGTCAACTACCAAACTAATCACTACCGTAGGATATTAGATCTAACGGCTTAAACCATTGTAACCATCAACTACCAAACTATTGTACTACATTATCTTACATTATAATAATTATTTTTGTGATATTATTAGCATAGCATAATTGTTTTTGTTATTTATAACAATTAAGTTATTTCTTTTTTAAAAAAAAAAAAGAAAACTTTATTATAAAATTTATATATAAATTAGCCTAACTAGGAACTCTCCTATATACACACAGCCCCCCCAAAAGTTCTAGACTAATTGAATAAGTTAGCCTCAATTAGCAATAATCTAGATATTTCTTTTTCACCCTTCAAATACTCTCTGACCGATTAGTATATTTTGAAATCTCATATCTCTTTTATCTCATCTCTTTCAACGTATGTTTCTTCCTTCTTGAAAGGACCAACCACAAATAACGAACAATGCTATTAATGTAAATCCATCAAAATTGTTGCAGTAAGCACTAGAGGGATATTCTAATAATTTATAAGAGAAAAATAGAAGAAGAGAAGCCTTAAAATCTATTGTTGGAAAATTTATTAATTTCTTATTAGTCCATATATTTATTTCAATTATATTAGCTGCCATATTATTTCATGTGGACCCTATCTAGTGATCTAATCTGAGTTGGGTCATAATATCATTTGGATATGGATCATAGTATCAATATCCTATTAGTTGACCCAGTTAGGATTGATGGATATCCTAACTATATCAACTGTATAAAGCCACTTATTTGGGTTATGGTCTCCATGCTAAAATAAGTATGTACACTATTCTCTCTCAACTACCATCACTGAGAGAGAAATTCATTGAGTAGACCTTTAATATTTTGGTTATGAAAGACCTTTAACTCTCGAACTCTCTATTGTTTTGCGCTTCCACTATCATAATCAAATCCTCAGCCGAGTTTTTCTATGAACTCAGGTTAGTCACAGTTTCTCAATGATTCCAATTCTTGACTATTTGGTATAAATGATCCTAGGATTGTATTAGGTTGATTTCAATCCATATTTATATCTAACATCTATTTGGTATCAAAATGTGTAATTGGATAATTTTTGGCTGAAAATTGCCAAAATTCATGGTTTTGTTCTACCTAAACATGGTAATTATGGAACATTTTCTGAATGTAAAGATATCATTAACCCAACTTCTTCATTTTCATTAGGTACTCTTTTTTTGAAACTTTTAATGTTGTTCAACTGTAGGAATTAAAAACGATTTTCGCAGCGGAAGATTGGCCCAGAAACATTCAAAAATTTTCTCAAAACAATTGACTATATGAGTGCATAGCATTAATACATAGCAAATAGGAACACACAAAGAGAATAGATCTAATACCTCTTGTAGCCTATCAGTGGATCCTAGCTTTATTATCTTCTAAACCACGATCTTCCAATCCAAGCTACAAGCACAACTGGATGAACGTGTGGGCATTGCGTACAATTTCTTAAACTCACACTTTAGGCACTTGCAATTTTCTCAACATATGAGATTGCAAGA
>JXTC01000133.1:444333-457561 GCA_002914845.1 Trema orientale | reverse complement strand
CCCAAGATACAAGTATTTCGATCTGTTTAAAAAACAAACCTTTAACAAGTATGTCAAAGAACATAATATTATAAATAGGAGTCTATAACTATTCAGGATTAAGATTGATTTACATATGATCATCTAATGACATTATTTGAACTCTCAACAGTTAACAGAATTTATGTGAGATTCAAATTATGTCTGGTCCAGTCCTATATAATCAAATTATATAAAGTACCTCCATTGTGATGTCAACACATCAATAGTCCGGATAAGACTAGTACATTTTCAATGTTAATGGACAGTACTAATAATATTTAATTAAAGATCTCAAACTTTAATTAATTATTACGGACTATATTTAGTTTATTATCCATAAATTTAATCTTCATGTATATAACACTTATATACTAAATTTGTGGTCACATAAATAAACTATGAATTTTCTGATATTTAAAGACATACCAATTATGCACAAATTCAAATAAAAAAATGTCATTTTATTAATTCAGCAAATATCCAAAATATACATACTTTTAGGGCATAAACCCTAACATCGACATTATGAAAGATTATATAAACAAAAAGTGACAAAATCAAACTTACCTTTTTTGTAGTCTTGATGATTTGTTGTTCAGAGAAATGCTCCAAATAAATTATAGAGTATATAAATTATCTATTGAAGTTGGGTCGTTATAGTACTCTAATTTTATACATTACTGCGTATTGTTGATATTGAAGTAACCGAATTAAAAATATGAATATAAGACAAAAGAAAAAAAAAAAGATGTAATAGATACATCTATGTATTTATATATTAACATGTATGAAATATGTATTTGTCTACGTGGGTGATAGAGATTTTTGTTTTATTCTATGGATAGGTATTCTAATTTAGACCTTTAGATTTTGATCTGATGACTATAATAATATTAATAATTTTATTAAAAATTAATTATAATTAATATATATAGAAGTATAGAAAGTTATTTAAAACATCAAAGATGGTAATATGATGAGTTAGTCCATTTTTTTCCTTTTTTTCTTTTGTTTTAAGAAAATAAAACTAGTAAAGAATACTTAATATTTGCAAATCACTCTCAGCTATCTTATTCGTTGGAAAAAAAAGTGTGAAACCTTATCCAACTATATATATCACAATTTATAATCTTTTTTAATTCAATTTACTCCCACGTTTTTGTACAAAAATTAAAAAATATATAAAATTTACTAGCAACTAGATGCTACTGGAATTTTTTTTTTTTTTCATTTTTCCTCGTTAAGGGTTTTTTTTCTCCAGTTGTTAACATAAGTGATATAATATAGTGTTTTTCCCTTTATTTTTAGGTAACATATACTCTCATCGATTTCAAAAACAACAACAAAACAAAAAATTTATGTAGAAAAGAAAAAGTAACGTATTTGAAATAATTAAATTAAAACATCAATTTAGTAATTATTAGAAGTTCCAGAGTTATTAACCCATAGAAAGTAGGAAGTCCTTTTGGGTTATTTTTTAGATAAAAAAACCTACACCAATTAAAAAAATTATTATTAAAAAAATTATTGTCAATAAAATATTTTCTTTTATTTGCTGCTCGATCGGAATACAATGTTACAAATTTAGTAGATAAAATCAAGCCATCAATAAAATATTGGCTTTTCATTTGAAAGAAAAAAGAATATTGGTTTTGTTTTAAAATATTTTCTTTTATTTGCCGCTTGATCGGAATACAATGTTACAAATTTTGTAGATCAAATCAAGCCATCAATAAAATATTGGCTTTTCATTTAAAAGAAAAAAGAATATTGGTTTTGCTTTTCCCTAGCAAAACCACATTACGAGTGTAAAAACCTTAAATTATATTAACGATATTCTTGTCTTTTCATAAATTGAAGGGAAAAATAAATAAATTAATAAAAAGTTGGCTGAAAGTTAAATTAAAATTGAAGGAGGGGTCAAAGTAGGAGAATTTGTCGAAGTTAGGGTCAAAATTGGATCTTTGAGGATTTAAATGAAGATAAAAATTGAAAATGGGCCATACTACAATTTTAAAAACTTATTTTTGGCCAGCCCATAAGTGACACACATCACAATTCCCCCAAATGCCCCAAATCCCTAATTCCCTCTCACTTCCACGTGTTCTCTTCTTCCCTTTCTTCTTCTTCTTCTTCTTCTTCTCGCACCCTTCATTTTGCAACTCTTCCGCCGGCAACCAGAGCCCACCCAGGCCACGAGCTCTAGCCGACCTTGAAGCTCACCGACCAGAGAACCAGCGCTGGCCTTCCCCCGCCAGTGTCGCGCCGCCTAGTCGCTGGAAACTCGGCGCAAAGTCGCGCCAGTCACACGCACGAGCCGCGTGTTTCGCGGCCAAAATCCGGCGTCTCACCACCCTTAGCCACCACCCTCCGCAACCAAATCGAAGCCCAAGCTTCCTCCTACGTGGGTCGACCCTCCACCGCCACCAATTTCTGGCCAAAAGGCTCCGGTGAGCATTTAAAAGTTTTTATCGCATTTTCGTCACAAAAAATGGGTATTTGCGCAATTATTTTGTTATGCTCATCCAATGCTCATGAAACTTTGAGGGATGGAAATGTGGTTTAAGATAGGAGAAAAAGTGGTGGATTTGTGGATATTGGATGTAAGGATTGAGAGAAAAACTAATCTGAAATTTGAGGCGTTTATCTAAATATTTTCAGAAAATAGTATTTTTGTAACTTTTCTAATTAGTTTCTAATTACGCCCAAATTTGAGCTAGAGGCCTCGAAACTGAAATTGGACTTCGGAATTGGACTAAGTAAGGTCAAGAGACAAGTTTCGATATAAAACATAAATAAGTTTTGAGTTGGCACGAAATTCGAGACACGAGGCTCGGGATCTCGCCTCGATTTACGTGCCACGAGCACGGGGCCCAAATTAATCGAATTATAGGTCTAACACAATATTTTTGGGTGCTCTGAATTCAGTGGTGACGTTCTTTCGCAATTTGAGGCTTCGTTTGGAAAGTCACCCCTCAAAACGAGCTCACGGGATCCCGAAACGACTTTTCGAGGGACCGTGTGACCAACGGGAGAATCTACGGGTGCTGATAGCTTGGTGTAGCTATCCAGGCGAGGTAGGGGTTCAATGATCAAGTTTTAAACTTATTTTGATTTAAAATGTGCATTATGACCTATTTCTGGAAAATATCGATTTTCATGGATTTCAATGGTTTGATTGGGTATTTGATAAACTTGTGAACTGTTGAGATATATTGGATTGTTCTGGGATTGGTTTGTATAGTTTTTATGCAGGTTTAAAATTTTAGTTTTGGAAAAATACAGCTGTTATGCTGCCCGATTTTTTGTAAATCCCAGAATAATACCAAATGAGTTTTAAAGCATGATTTCTTGATATACTTGATGTATGGTTATTACATACTCTGTGAAATATTGTACCTACCATAGGATCACACACTTGAGTTCTATTTTAGCATCATAGTATTTTAGATCGCTGGCGAGTTGCTGCAGCGCTAGGTGAGAGACCTAGGCCCCTGCGCAGGATTTGCTGACACACCTACAGGTAATGTTAGGATGCTGGGTACCTCTGTTCAGGAGGTATTACAGGACCGTGATGAAAGGATGGGAGCTCATATATGTATTTGTACTTAGTTGATTTATGATATGTACAACATGGTGAATTTGGTTTTGATTTTGAATTTAAATATGTGATTACTCTTGATCATTTACTAACTTGTTTTATAACTGGATTTTGGAAAGGTACTAACCATACAGATTTCAAAAGTTGCATTCGTAATAAAAAGGTAATTGAATTCCTACTGAGCATGTGAATGCTCACCCCTCTATCTTTTCCCTCTCATATGGTGTACAGTGTCACTTGGGCAACTCCGGAGCGGAGTGACTATGATTGGACGATTATTCTAGTTTAGGAGTTGGTAACTACTTAGTAACTCACTTTGGATTTGTAATAACATTTAAGGCTCCTACTTTGGATTTAGCCTGTATTCTCTATTATGCCTACTTGTGATGACAATGGTGATACATATGTATGTTTTATTACTATTATTTACAGTATATGTCTAGTGGTGATCACAAACTGTGGGAATTTACATATGAACTATTTTTATAAACTTTTACAGAAGCTGTCGTTTTTCAACTAGCTATCGTTTTTCTGAAAAAGTAAAGTTTCTAAAATTTTCTAAAATAAATTATGAATTTCCACTTGTGAAATTTCTCTTCTGCCACTGGCCCGGGGTTTGGGTCATGACAGAAAATTAATGGTATCAGAGCAGAGGTTTAATTACCTCGGATGTGACACCATTAAACTAGATTGTGACTTCTTTTCAAAAATACTTGCATCACTGTTTCATTAATATTTTGGCATATAAATATAGAACTATAATGCCTCCAAAGAGAAGAATACCGAGGCAAGAGCCTAGGGCTGAGACTTCCCCGCCATATTAGCAAATCCCTGACCCCCTTGCAAATTTGTATGATGCTTTACGAGCATTACCGGGTCTAAGGACGGAACGAAACCCTGAGGTCTATCAGGCTAGTTTCTTCAAGGACTTCATGAAGCTCAATCCACCATCATTTGATGGGAGACCTGATCCTACCTTGGCTGAGAGATGGCTTAGAGATGTCAAGAGGACTTTCACTACTAATGGAATACCGGCTGAGTTCCAAGTAACCTTTGGTACTTAAAAGCTGATTGACGGAGCCATAAATTGGTTGGAGATAGTCAAGTTAACTCAAGATGTGACCGACATGACTTGGGATACTTTTGAAGGACTGTTCAGAGACCAGTATGCTATTGCTAGTCATAGAGCTGCTATGATTAGAGAATATGAACGGCTCAAGCAGGGTGACATGACGGTGAATGAATACTACGTGCAGTTTATAGAGTTAGTACAATATGCCTATGCACCTGGAACATATCCTACCCTCCAGATTGTCAAGTTCATATAGGCTTTGAGGCCAGCCATCTTGGAGAAGATCGTGACATAACCCTTCAGCAACCTTGTTGACTTAGTTGCTGCAGCCCAAAAAACTGAGACTTTTCTTGATGATCGGTTAACAACGAGAGATCATGCAAGAAACAATGGCAATGGGAGAAAGATAAATAAAAAAGACCAAGGACAATGGCAAGGGCAGAATTATCAGAACAGTGGAAGTAGCAACAGTAGTGGCTCTTCAGGAAAAAGTCGTTATGGACCTTATGGATTCTTCAATTGTGGACAGCAAGGCTACCAGAAGAAGGCTTGCCCCTACCGTAAACAAAAATCTCCATTGTCTCAGGGAGGATCACAGGGAAGTCAAAGTGCCTCAGTTCCCTTTTAGGGTAATCAGAGGAGACCAGTGCAATCTCAGACCCAGTCTCAAGCATTACCTTCCACTCCTTACCAGCAACCTTATAGTTCTCGGTACCAACATCAGTATAGGCCACAAGTTTTACGCTACAACCAGGGCTATACTCAGAATTTCTAGATTCCACAAAGTTCTGGGAACCAAGGAAGACGTAAATATGCTAGTACCGGTCCAGAAACTAGTAGCAGTCGCCCAGGTCAAGCAAGAGGAAACAAAGAAAAAGGCAAAGCTTCTGGTCAAGCTTATGCAGTTGCGGAGGTAGATGAGGCTCAGGACCATACTAGCAGAGGTGTTGTTGATGGTATGATTCTTATTTCCCACTCTTGAGCTCATGCCTTATTTTATACTGGTGCTTCTCATTCCTTTATCTCTATGTTGTTTGCACAAATGTTACGATTGGAATGTTATGTGTTGGATCATGTGTTGACATTGGAAACACCTATGGGTGGAGTTACGGATGTTTCTACTATTTGTTGTAGTTGTCTTATTGTGATTGATAGTAGGAAGCTACTAGTAGATTTGGTAGTGTTGCGGGTATCCTATTGTCTACCAAGCTCATTTGAATCTTTTGAAACCGAGTCCTATTCTGAAAGCTTGTATAGGTAGAAGGAAGAAACTAGAGTGCTAAGGGAATTTATTTGCCATCGATGGTGAGATGAGAACTGTCGATCAGTACCCTTGGATATCAGTAGTTAGCGAATTTCCAGATGTTTTTCCCGAAGATTTACTAGGGCTACCACCTGATAGGGAAATCGAGTTCTGCATTGAGTAGATTCCCGGGGCTCAGCTAGTTTCTATTCCAGCCTATCGCATAGCTCCAGCAGAAATGACTGAATTGAGAAGTCAGCTAGATAATCTCTTATCAAAGGGATTCATTAGGAGTAGTACCTCTCCATAGGGTGCTCCTGTCCTATTTGCCAAGAAAGCTGATGGAACTTTTCGGCTCTGTGTGGATTACAGAAGACTAAATCAGCTAACGCTGAAGAACAAATATCCCTTACCAAGGATTGATGAACTGTTTGACCAACTTAGTGGATCTGGATTCTTTTCCAAAATTGATCTTAGATCCGGTTATCATCAGTTAAAGATTCGAGAGGAGGACATACTGAAAACTGCATTCAGGATTCGTTATGGACACTTTGAGTTCCTAGTTATGCCGTTTGGTCTGACTCATGCTCCAGTAGCGTTCATGAACCTTGTGAACAGAATATTCAGGCCTTATTTAGATCGGTTTATGGTTGTCTTCATCGATGATATCTTGATCTATTCTAAAACTCGAGAAGAACATGCTAAATACTTGAGAATTGTGCTTCAGACCTTGAGAGATCATCGACTTTATGCCAAGAGATCCAAGTGTGACTTCTGGATGACGGAAATGAAACTCTTGGGGCATGTTATATCTCATGAAGGAATTTCAGTTGACCCTTCTAAGATAGAATCTGTTCTAGAATGGGAGAGCCCGAAAAGTGTAACCGAGATAAGAAGTTTTCTTGGTCTAGCAGGTTATTACCGCTGTTTTGTGGAAAATTTCTCAAGAATCGCAATGCCTTTGACAAAGTTGACGAGAAATAATGTCAAGTTTATTTGGAATGATGATTGCGAAGCAGCTTTCATAGAATTGAAGAGAAGATTGACAACTGCACCTATTCTTAGTATTCCTAACAGTAATGAACCCTATGTTGTGTACACTGATACTTCTAGTTCAGGATTAGGATGTGTTTTAATGCAAAATGGCAAGGTAGTGGCTTATGCTTCCCATCAGTTAAAGTCACATGAGAAGAACTATCCCACTCATGACTTTGAGTTAGCAGCAGTGATCTTTGCTCTTAAGATTTGGAGATGCTATTTATATAGTGTGATGTTTGAGATTTACTCTGATCATAAGAGTCTGAAATATCTGTTTACTCAACGAGATTTGAATTTGAGACAAAGAAGATGGGTTGAGTATATGGAAGACTATGACTTCGAACTTCAGTACCATCCTGGAAAAGCCAATGTTGTAGCTGATGCCTTGAGTAGAAAGTCTCATAACATACTTGCTTCCTTGATACTAGAAGACTGGAAGAATTCGGTTACCATTGGTGACTACAACTTGGAGTACAGCGAAAATGGAAAAACTGCTTGTATCAGCAACATTGTGGCTACGCCATTACTTCTCCAGATAGCACAACAAAGTCAGTGGCAAGATCAAGAACTGAGAACAATCTGGAACTAACTTCAGAATTATAAGCAGTTAGATGGTTGGAGTACCAATAGAGAAGGGTTTATGCTTTTTAATGGAAGATTAGTTATAGCCAATGACCCTCATCTTAGAGAAACTATTCTAACGGAGGCTCATAAGTCCAAATTTGCAGTACATCCTGTTAGCACTAAGATGTACCATGATCTGAAGAGGCAGTACTGGTGGAAAGGCATAAAACGTGATGTAGCTACTTTTGTGGCTAAATGTATGACTTGTCAGCAAGTCAAGGCAGAACACCAGAGACCAGCTGGACTACTTCAGCCTTTACCTATCCCAGAGTGGAAATGGGATAAAATCACCATGGATTTTGTAACAGGTCTACCAAGAACTCGAAGAAAGAATGACGCTATTTGGGTGATAATTGCTCGGATGACAAAAACCGCTCACTTTATACTGATCAGGATTGACTTTTCACTCACACAATTGAGTCGTCTTTATGTGGATAACATTGTTCGCTTATATGGGATACCATCATGCATAGTTTCTGACAAAGATCCAAAGTTTACATCAAAGTTCTGGAGAGCTTTGCAGAGAGCTTTGGGAACAGAACTAAATCTCAGCACAGCTCATTATCCTCAGACAGATGGCCAATTTTAAAAGACTATACAGGTTCTAGAGGACATGCTTCGTACATGTATACTGGATTTTGGTGGAAGCTGGGATGATCATCTGTCATTGGTGGAGTTTGCTTACAACAATAGCTACCAAACCAGTCTTAGCATATGAGGTACTATATGGGAGACCATGTAGATCACCCTTATGTTGGGCTAATGCAGAGGAGCGTGTTACTCTTGGGCCAGAACTAGTACAAGAGACTACTGAGAATGTTAACAAGATCAGAGAGAGACTTAAAGTTGTTTAGAGTCGCCAGAAAAGCTATGCAGTCCCACAAGACGCGAGGTAGAGTTTGACGTTGGTGACAGGGTATTCTTGAAAGTCTTGCCAATGCGTGGAGTCACAAGATTTGGAGTTAAAGAGAAGTTAGGTCCAAGGTACATTGGACCATTCGAGATTACCGATAGAATTGGGCCTGTTGCTTATCGTCTAGATCTACCACCACCAGAGCTGACCCAGGCTAAGAGCCTTGGCCGACCTTGAAGCCCATCGACCACAGAACCAGTATCGGCCTTCCCTCGCCAATGTTGTGCCGCCTAGTCACCGAAAACTGGGCGCAAAGTCGTGCCAGTCACACCCGCGAGCCGCGTGTTTCGCAGCCAAAATCTGGCGTTTTGCTGCCCTTAGCCGCCACCCTCCGCCACCAAATGGAAGTCCAAACTTCCTTCTACGTGGGCCGACCCTCCACCACCACCAATTTCTGGCCAAAAACTCCGGTGAGCGTTTAAAAATTTTTATGGCATTTTCGTCACGAAAAATTAGTATTTGTGCAATTATTTTGTTATGTTCATCTAATGCTCATGAAACTTTGAGGGATGAAAATATGGTTTAAGATAGGAGAAAAGAGTGGTGGATTTGTGGAAATTGGATGTTAGGATTGAGAGAAAAAATGATCTGAAATTTGTGGCGTTTATCTAAATATTTTCAGAAAATGGTATGTTATAACTTTTCAAATTAGTTTCTAATTAAGCCCAAATTTGAGCTAGAGGCCTCGAAACTGAAATTGGACTTCGGAATTGGACTAAGTACGGTCAAGAGACGAGTTTTGATATAAAACATCAATAAGTTTTGAGTTGACACGAAATCCGGGATCTCGCCTCGGGATCTCGCCTCGATATGCGTGCCTTGGGCAAGAGACCCAAATTAATCGAATTATATGTCTAACACAACGTTCTTGGGTGCTCTGAATTCAGTGGTGACCTTCGTTTCGCAATTTGAGGCTTCGTTTGGAAAGTTACCCCTCAAAACACGCTCACGGGATTCTAAAACGACTTTTCGAGCGACCGGGTGACCAACGAGAGAATCTACGGGTACTGATAGCTTGGTCTAGCTATCCAGGCGAGGTAGGGATTCAATGATCAAGTTTTAAACTTATTTTGATTTAAAATGTGCATTACGACCTATTTCTTGAAAGTGTCGATTTTCATGGATTTCAATGGTTTGATTGGGTATTTGATAAACTTGTGAACTGTTGAGATATATTGGATTGTTCTGGGATTGGTTTGTATGGTTTTTATACAGGTTTAAAATTTTGGTTTTGGGAAAAATACAGTTGTTATGCTGCCCGATTTTCTGTAAATCCCAGAATAATACCAAATAAGTTTTAAAGCATGATTTCTTGATATACTTGATGCATGGTTATTACATACTCTGTGAAATATTGTACCTACCATAGGATCACACACTTGAGTTCCATTTTAGCATCATGGTATTTTAGATCGCTGGCGAGTTACTGCAGCACTAGGTGAGAGACCTAGGCCCCTGCGCAGGATTTGCTGACACACCTCCGGATAGTATTAGGATGCTGGGTACCTTTGTTTAAGAGGTATTATAGGACCGTGATGAAAGGATGGGAGCTCATATATGTATTTGTACTTGGTTGATTTATGATATGTATAATATGGTAACTTTGGTTTTGATTTTGAATTTGAATATGTGATTACTCTTGATCATTTGCAAACTTGTTTTATAACTGGATTTTGGAAAGATACTAACCCATTACAAGAAAATTGATTTTTCGCTACCGGGTTTTTAGCTACAAAAATCATTTAGTAGCGAAATGTGAGCTGTTGCTACCAAATTTTTGTAGCAAAAGATATTAGTAGAAAATTACATTAGAATGAGACCGAAAATTATTGCTACTAAACTTTTAATAGCAAGCCATCATCATTTGCTACTAAATGTTGATTCAGTAGCAAAAGTTAGTGGCGCCAAAAGTAAAATATTAGTGGGTCCGTTAGTTATCTGCTACCAAATGAATTTTGTAGCAGAAAAATACTTTTTGCTACTAAGTAAGCTACTAATTTATTTAGTAGATTAAGACATTTTGCTGCTAAATTCTTTTAGCTGCACAAAGTAAGCAAATATTCTGCTATCAAAAATTTTGTAAACAAAGATGTGCATAGTGAGGATATTCTTTATACTACCAAGAGATTTTGATAGCAAAACTGTATACATTTGGTAGTGAGAAGATTTAAAAAGTTTGCTACCAAAATTTTGATAGGAAAAAATTATAAGAAGTGTATATAGACATAAAATGTATAAAATATATGCATACTTTAAGTTGACTTAGAATATATATATATATATATGATTTAAGCTTAATATTTGACCATTAGTATTAATATTGTAAAGATATATGGTTAATTATCAATAATATTAAAATATTAATAATCAGTTTTATTAAAGGAAAATAACGTGATATATAATTATATATAAATTTTAGAAATAGATATATAATCAAATATAAATTTTAAAAACGGAAGCATATGAATCATTTTATTACTTTCTTCAAAAATAGAAAATGTTTTTATAAAATACTATTTATACCAATTAATTAGACTAATTCATCAATAATCCATAAAAATTCTTATTAAAAAATAATCCTTAAATATTTTAAAGTGACGTATGTCAACGTTTGTTATAGAAGTCCCAAAATTTTAAATTATAATTTTGAAAATCTTATTATTTTCTTACAACACACGATCTATCAGTTAAGTTTCAAATATTAAACGTGTAATGTTTATTTGGGTAGATAACTAATTCATTGATAATCTTATTTTAAAGAAACATAAATAAAAATAAAAAAAATAAAAAATCCTGCACGTTTGTTTCTCAACTGACTACCTCTCCACTATCTCTACCGTAGCAATTTATAGTTCTCTCATATTTTTCTCATTTGCTCTGCCTAGAGTTAGTCTAGTTTTCCTCTCCTCTATGTACTTTGTTCTTTTATCAAAGAAACTGAAGTTTAATTTGATTGTTGCTAAGGTCTAAGATTTTTTT
The DNA here is from genome assembly GCA_002914845.1 of Trema orientale. Classification (NCBI taxonomy): domain Eukaryota; kingdom Viridiplantae; phylum Streptophyta; class Magnoliopsida; order Rosales; family Cannabaceae; genus Trema; species Trema orientale. Next base: position 446,070 of record JXTC01000133.1, on the reverse strand, counting down.
TCCCCTTTTTCACCACCTATGTTTCTCATCCGCCGCACCAACAGAGTATAGCCATTCTTTCTCGTTCCTGACCTCGAGCAACCTCCTTCGTGATTGGTAATCTTTCTTAGTTGCTGACGATATTGGTGCATTCTTTCCTAGGCAGGCTGTGCTGTTTCCTTGATCAGAATCATTATCTCTCATGATGTGTGCTCTCTGGAGGTCTATGAGATTTGGATTGATGATATCTCAATGTTCATTTAATTTGCTATGTACTGTTGGATCATCTGTGATTTGAATTACAGTGTGAGCGATCATCTTTCTTTCAAGACAATCTAGAAGCTCCTAATATTATCGTTTAAATGTTTTATGTTAATTGTATAATTATGTAAATAATTCACTTTCTTTTATCAATATATTTTTCTCTTTCATTTTTTTTTGGTAGTGATATTTCATTTTCGTTTAATTGTTATAATATAATGCATTTTTTTAACATATATGTCTCGTATCAATTTAGCATTCAACAACGGAATAATAATTAATTTAATAAATAAATAATATAGAATTTTATTTGTAGGCCCAATCAAAGAAATAAAACTAAAATAAAATAACCGCTCTCATACAATTTGGTTTAAGCAGTTTCTATTTAATGAAAATAAATATTATATTAATAACATAAAAACAACAATTTGGCTCTCATTAAAAGTAATAAATTTGAAGAGATTTTACTACTAAATAGAATATAGATTTTGGTAGCAGTATATTAATTTTGGTTGCATTTGACACTAAAAAGTTGATATTCTTGCTACCAAATTACTAACATTTTGCTACTAATTATTAGTAGCAGAAAGTCAAGTTTTTGGCTACTGATTTTTCTTTGGTAGCAAAATAGATTCTGCTACTAGGCTATTGCTACCAAGTGGGCACCAAATTTTTTTAGTAGCAAAAAATATTCTGCTACCAAAATTAAAGTTTTAGCTACTAATTTTTTCGTAGCTAAAAGTCAATTTTCTTGTAGTGTACCATGCAAGTTTCAAAAGTTGCATTCATACTAAAAAGGTAATTGAATTCTTACTGAGCATGTGAATGCTCACCCCCTTATCTTTCCCCTCTCAGGTGGTGTACAGTGTCACTTGGGCAACTCCGGAGTGGAGTGACCATGATTGGAAGATTATTATTCTAGTTTAGTAGTTGGTAACTACTTAGTAACTCACTTTGGATTTATAATAATATTTAAGGCTCCTACTTTGAATTTAGCATGTATTCTCTATTATGCCTATTTGTGATGACAATGGTGATACATATGTATGTTTTATTACTATTATTAACAGTTTATATCTAGTGGTGATCACAAATTGTGGGAATTTACAATTTGAACTATTTTTGCAAACTTTTACAGAAGCTGTCGTTTTTCAACTAGCTGTCGTTTTTCTGAAAAATTAAAGTTTCTAAAATTTTCTAAAATAAATTATGAATTTCCACTTGTGAAATTTCCCTTCTGCCACTGGCTTGGTGTAAGAACCGACTTTTTTTAAAGTCAAAAGTGGTCTTTGACCAGCTAAAAGAAAAAGAAAAACAATTTATATATATACATATATGTTTCTGTCTTCTCTCTCTCCCCCTCTCGTCTCTCACTCTCGCCCTCTCTGTTTCTCGCTCACGACCGAAGGAAGAAACCGCCGCTCGCCACCGCGTCGCGCCGTCGTCCGGCCACCAAGAAGTAGGCGGAACTCACCCAAGCCACCACGAGTCGACGCC
>JXTC01000133.1:407645-440699 GCA_002914845.1 Trema orientale | reverse complement strand
TTGGACTTATATTTGATTTTACGTTTTCTAATTATTATTCAGTCTATGTTTAATGGTGTATACGAACTGTGGGAGAGGTTCACGGGATGAAATTCCAAATATTTTATTTTAATGGACTGTTTACAAAACCAAAACTTTTTAAACATTTTTCAAATAAATCAAGGAATTTCTCATCTTTGTGAAATTCTCCTTCTGCCACTGGCCCGGGTTTTGGGTCGTGACACCTGGGGTTTGGGTCGTGACAACGAGATATATGGTTTTTTTTTGCCTCAATTCTTAAGCTGATTTCGATTTTGATTTCCTTTTTCTCTTTCCTTACTATGTAATATCAAGTCTAGTAATATAAGTAGCTTTTATATTCTATTCCCTTAAAAATTAATTTTTTTCTTTTTTGAATTGTTATTCTAAGTGAGATTACTTACAAGAAATTGAAATGGAATGTGAATAGGTAAACGTGACTTACTACAATAAGTTAAAGAAACACATCCATCCATAGAAAAAAAACAAAAATCTCAATTGAAAATTCTCCCTATATAGATGCCTCGAATAACTTTACGTAATAGAGAAATCATTTCACTGTTGTAGAAAGATTGCAACTCTATAAAGCTTCATTAAGTAAAATATTTAGAATTCATGTGGCCACCTATTTGTAAGTGAGCATGGAAAAAAAGAAATTAGTCAATTACATACAATTAATGCCAATTATTTTGTAAATAATCAAATTACTATTTATGGTTCCGATTAATCTTACATTTGAAGTCAGTTAATAATCTCCCATCTGATTACCCAAAATGATCTATCGGACTTTGATATAATTTCATTGAAAAAAATCTTGCTTTCCACTTTTTTTTCCCTCCCTTCCTTGAGCAAGTAGTGGCTTAGTTCAAAATAAAATTTCGGTAAAACCAGAACCGTATGTCATGTTGGCCAATTAGTAAAGTATGTCACGATCGAGGGTGGACTAATATAGTTTATGCTTATATATATAACTCATTTACTTTTTCATATTCCTCTAACCTACTAATTAACGAAATTAACGCTAAATTGAATCCCATTTAGACGATAAGCTATAACCTATAAAGAGACATCTATAAACAAATAAATATATATATAATTGTGCCCTCTAAACACAATTGTTACATGTATCACTATCTTTTTTTTTTCCCCCCTAAAAAAAGTGGCTCTTAACTAATGACTTCCACTTATTACAAATTAAAGGAAAATACCTACTACTGCTCAATTCTCACCCCACCCCATTAAGGATAATAGGTTTTCACGCCTATTCCCAGTTCGACTCGAACTTAGGACCGAGATTTCAAATAATGGATAACCAACCGTTAAATATATAATTGGGCCCTCTAAATACAATCGTTATATGTATCACTATCTTAAGCAAAAGATAAGCAACTAGTATATAGTTAAAACACAAAAGGAAGCAACTCGTTTCCATAGACTTCAATATTTAACGAAAATGCAGCTCACAAGTTGGTCGGCAATAATCAATTGTCCACATTCTTTGTGTTTATTTACAGCTAGACAAAGCATATTCTCGATTTTATATTTTACAGAGAAAAGAAACAAGACACACATATCTTATAGCCTCATCAGGAGATACCCCACAAAAACACACCACTCCACGGTTTCTAGATCTCCTTAATTAATGAAGAATTTTTACAAAACGACCAAAACCATACTCAATATATCTCCATTTTCTATCATGTACTACATCACAAACCTAGCTATAAATAACTGAGAAATACTATTCATCACCACTGATAATGACCTCACCGCACAATTGAAAACATGTTGAGACATGTAGTACTATTTCATTATCCATAGTGTTACGTAGTGTTGCACTAGAAACAAAAATGCCACCACATGTGTCCGATAGCCGCATTACTCTTATTCAAAAGAAGGTGACACTTTCTCGAAAGACCGTTCCTCCCCTCGATCATCTGGTGAGGTAATTCCTTGGTGAGAAGAGGCGGCGGGGAGAGAACATACCCATATATCTAGGGGAAGCTAGACCGTCGATAGAGCGATACTCAGGCATGATGAAGCTTTCCCCATCGGTGGCCCGATGACCGGTATTACTAGATGATCTAGAGCGTCCATTGAAAGTTCCATACTTAACAAGCCTCCCAACCCAAGAGGTTCTCTTACACTTAGGGGAGCTCCTCGGATGGGTCCCACCATTATTCATTCTCTCGCTCATGTACTCCTTCACTGCATGTAACCCTTGCTCAAAGACATCCATTGGGGGTGACACTAGCGGGTTGCCCTCCACGCAGAGCTTTTGGAGCTTCCGGAGGCACCCAATGGAGTCGGGCAAGGTGGTGATCTTGTTGTAGCTAACATCGAGCTCGACGAGCGAGAGGAGGAGGCCGACTGAGTAAGGTAGGGTTTCGAGGTACTGGAAGTTCTGGCTGACGTTGAGGATTTCGAGGTTGATCAGGTTTTCGAGGTCTTCCGGTAGTGACCGGAGGCAGTTGAGTCGGGCGTCGAGGATGCGGAGGGAGGTGAGGTGGCTGAGGGACCGGGGAAGGAAGACGAGCTTGTTGGAGTTCACTGATAGCTTCTTCAGATTGGTCAGCTCAAACCCTATGGTGTCCGGAAGCTTGCTCAGTTGGTTGAAGTTGGCGTTCAGCTCTTCTAAACTTCTGCATATGTAGAATAGTTTGTTATATAAAATCTCATGTTAAGAAAAAATGTACAAAATGATGAGTCAGAAAAATTACTAGATTTACAAATTTAAGGCGGGCGCAACAATTGTATAGTTGCACATAAAATAATAAACGATTACTTGAGTAAAAAAAAAAAAAAAGTGGTTATATAATACAAGTTAATTATATACTAGACATGTTATGTTAGAAATGTATAAATAGGGATCAGAGGAGTATTAAACGGCATCTTTTCTTAGTAAAAGTAGCAAAATATTGATAATCGTTTCCGATGTAACATATAGGTGCTCAATACTATTTGCATAGCATCTTTTCAAATAATAAATATATATATATATTTTAGTTACGTCTTCGGATAGGACAGTCAAGTTTGGTCACTTTCTCTCGTACAGGGAAAAAAGAAGCGTACATGTCTCAAACTTTTTCTGATATTTCGTATGTCTGAACTCTCATTAATGTCCTAGTGCATGAGACTTCAAGAATATGCATTAGTATATATTTACGTACGGATATGTGTATAAATAAAAGAAAATTATTAACATATATAATGGAACTTGAGATTTAATGAAAAACAATAAAAAAAAAATAAAAAACAAAAGGAAAAATTAATCCCAATATTTTTGAAATGATAATTGTAATAGGAAAAGAATTCACAGCCACATAAATATATTTTTATGATCGCACTATAATGATTAGTAAGGCGAGACTATCTCCATTAAAGTTTGACCAAATTAAAGTAAATTATTTGGCGGTACTGTATTCTTTAAGTGAATAATGAGCAGTTAGACGGTCTTATTCTGCCGCCACGAAGTGAGCCCTTTCTTTTTGCATGCGTGTCTAGCCATATGTGTATGACTATTTTTTTACATGAATATATATATATATTTCCTTTTCCCTACAACATACCATTAACTCCCGTTCGCACAATAAGTCGACTATACCAATTATTACACCTTTAGGTGAAATTACAACATTATCATACGTTAGACGATTTATTTACACTTATAGAAAGGTGCAAATTAAAATCGTCCAACGGTTCTTTTTGGGTCTACTTTTGAAAGAAATAAAGAACAATTACAAAGGAAAACGATTCTAAATATCTAATATCCAAGCCACGTATTCTAAATATTTTAAGACTTATGTTGTTTTGCATTAATTCCACACATGTCTAATGTGTGTTTTCATAATTTATTTATGGTGGGGTGGTATGACACAGACACACATATATATATATATTGACATTTAAAATTTTACTCCCAATTATTTGAAATCTTAGAAGTGACACAATCTTTACTAATTAATTTCGATATTACAATTAGTTTTTCAAATCTTATTAATTAAATAAATTTGATATTCTATTCAATATTTATTTTGATATTACTTTCCAACTAGCCAAAAGAAATTTCTTATTATGAACTCTTTGTCATAATATTCATTAATCATAGACGACTCAGAATTTAGAACGCTTTAAATTTTATAAATTAATAATAGTAGTGGTCAACATTTGCAAGAAAATTATAACATAATTGTTTTGACCGTTACGCTATTATCATGATGAGAAGACAAACCTGCAATTTTCAATAGTTTTGGGGAGTGATTCAATGTGGTTTCCAGAAACGTTTAAAACCTTAAGCTTGGACAGACAGCCAATTGAGTTCGGAAGAGTTCTAAACTGATTCGAGTGCACGTCCAACACTACCACATTCAATAATCTTGCAATTAAGGACTCCGGTATGATCTGTACATGGATTATAATTGAAGAGTATCTATAAGTACGCTACGTTACATACAAAAAAAATAAAAAAAATAAAAAAAAGTACCATTTGTCAATTATAATTACACTAACATGCACCCCTAACTTATAATCTTAATATTATAGTTAAACTCCCTGACTTTTTTTATTGACTTGTGATTTCCCCAACTTATGTCTATATTAAAAGAGAGAAGAATTTTAGAATTTTCTTTTAAGATATAGTATACAACAAGTGGCTATATATGAACAAAAAAATACGTTGCAGAAGTTGAGAGAGAGAAAGAGCCAGGGGTTGAAATTAATGGCAACTATATGATATACGACAATAAAAGGGACAAAAAAGTCAAGGAATCTTAATTTTGATAAACTTAAAATAGAACAAATAAATACGTATGTAATACCGCCGAACAGAAAGACAACGATAGCTATATACAAAATTTGATACCTAGTGTACATTCCTTATCAACAGAAGATATTATATGTACAAGAAATGTGACCAAAATGGAAGAAATATGATCTTCAAAGAAATGAAAACCATAGAAAAAAAAAATTGTGAAAGCGATTTGTTTTTTTCAGAAAAAGACAAATTATTATAATGATTCATGATAAAAAAAATTAAATAAATAAACCTGCGAAATAGGAATCTCCTCCAACCAAAATAGGAAGATCGTCAAGAAAAGAAAAGATAATTGGGTAAAACAAATGAAATAGAGAAACTAAAATATTTGTACATGCCACGAAACATGTAAAAGCGAGAAAATAGAAAGAGAGAAACTTTAAGACAAAATACAGAACGAAAAGAAGACAGCTCAGGAAACTCAAAGAGAATTAATTATCCCTCAAAAGAATACCAGAGAGACCGGCAGTGACAATTAATAAAAGAAAAATTAAAAACAAAATTATCCCAAATCTTCTTCTCAAGAGACCTCTGTCTGGGAGCTGAGATCGAAAAAGAAGGAAAAGATAAGAGAAAAGCTCATATGGACCAAAAAGCTACAATGGAAGGCATTAGTACTTTAGGTTTTCTTTAAAGTCACATGGATACTTGTCTTTTTATGATTGGTAATTTTTTTTATATAGCTCTCATTAATATGAATATGTAGATATAAATATATAAAAAGGAATAGTAAACGGCCATGCCACAAAGACTAGCTAGGATACGAAATAGAAATTCTATTTCTATTCTTCCTTTTCTAAAAAAAGAAAAAAAAAAAAAAACTAAATACCTCGTTGTTTTTGTTCTCATGGCATGGAGGTGAAAAAAGAAAGAAAAATACGGGGATTGATAGACATTTAAAAAAATTTCCGAAAACGAAAAGAAATTTTAGCATTTAATTAAAGCCGATCAATGTTTTTCCGAAGGTGAAAATCATGATAGAAATATGTGTATGATTATGAAAAAAATAGATAGAATATATATATATATATATATGTATATATATAAGCTGTATATTCCAATATTTAAGTACCTGAAGATTATTGTTGGAGAGGTCAAGCTTACAAATAATACCGAGATTGAGAGTAGGATTAGGGAGAGATTCCAAAGACAAGCCACTCAAATCAACTATTTCAAGCCTCTCTTCTTCTATAGATTTTCTCTTATTCTCTCTAACATTGTTATTAAAACTACTACTGATCTTATTCTTCATATCCTTCCTCATTTGCACCTGTTGCTTTTCATACATCATCTTCAAACCAAAACCAAAATCAAAACCAATTTCCCACTTTCCCAGAAAAATTTTCCCGAGAAAAGAAACTAAGAGATAGAGAGAGAGAATATTGTATAGGTGGTTTATGTGTGTGTAAATTTCTTATGGAGAGAAAGACCGTTAAATATATTGATACGAGAGAGAGAGAGAGGGAGAAAGAAGGACGTACGGAGAAGAGTGATGAGGTAGTTGACACGTGGAAATGACGTGGGTGGGTAAAGACTAAAGTACAAGAGGCCGTATACATTGGGATTAGAGCTTAGGAAAGCCAAGCCACGTAGCCCACATGAGAAAGTCAACTCTTCCCCTCTTTTTTTTTGTTTTTTTTGTTTTTTTGTGTCAAACTCAGGCCGGCCGCGAATCTCGCCCGGTGGATGCTCTCTCTCTAACTAAACTAATGCTCTCTCCTTGCCTATTTGATTGCGTTGTCTTATTGTTTTTGGTTTGGACCAAATCCAACTTGGGATTTTATTTTATTCCCCTAAATATTTAACTTCCCTTCTTTTTATTTTTTATTTATTAATTTTTAGAGTTTGCTAGGTCGGTTTATGATAAATTGAAGATAATTTGTGCATTATTTTTATTAGGACAACTTTTTTATTCTCTTTCCTTTTTTATGTCTTTGATCATTTGGGGACATTTTAATTGTGAGAAGCTTAGGGCCCGTTTGGCACAGCTTTTAAAGATCTTTTAGGACTCAAAAGATCTTTTAGGAGTGTTTGGATGAATTTTTAGAAGATCTTTTTTTATCTAAAAGATCTTTTTAAAGAAGTATGGACCTACCATCTTTCTTAGGAAGATCTTTTTATACTTTTACTTCAAGAAGTAAAAGCTATCCCAAACAGGCCCTTAGAATTGCAAATCTTGTATATAATATACATTTAGATATATATATATATATGGAAGACTTCTCAATGGTTACAATTTTTTTGTGACCATAGATGGGTACTTAAAAAAGTAGTGATAGCATTAAATTTTTTTGGCCAGCATTAAATATTTTTGGCCAACCACCAAACTAATCACTACCGTAGGATATAGATCTAACGGCTTAAACCATTGTAACCATCTATGGGTAAATATTGTTGTAACCATTTAAACCAAACCCATATATATATATATGCATGTTACTAGGACATTAATTAGGGTAAAATATACTATTTTAAATTATTAGAATGTTTGGTGGGTTTATTGCCACCCATTTGTTTGTTATTCCTATACTTCTTCTAAAACTATCTATTAGTTAGGATTTTAAATCTAATTACTACTTACTATACCTTAAATTTTTTTAAAATTATCTTTTAATTTAGTTTTATCTTTTTTTTCCCCAATCCACACACTTATTTACACCTCTCTCCTTCTTGCTTTTTCTTCTACTTGTACAGCCATACCCAACTTATCAGGACCGGAAATCCAAACCCAAAAAATGAAAGTATTCTTTCTCCTCATGAACCTTCTTCTTTTTTAACCTCACAAACCCATGAGTTTGCCTTATTTTTTAACCTCACAAACTCACAAAATTCTTTTAATATAATTTTACCCTGTTTTTAAAGATTGTGTAAGAGGATTTAAATTAAGGCACCCTATGTCAAAATTTAGAGAAACATAAAAATAAAAAATAAAAAACCTTGCATGAAAATACCACAGAGAGGGTCTTATTTTTCCCTCTAAACCAACGAAAAACAAAAACTAGTTGTTTGTTACCGGATAGTGGGGGTACTTTGAGATTTATTATTCTCCAAGTCTTTTATCGTTTGGGCAAATATTTTATTAGAACACAAAAATTTATAGAGATAAAAGAAAGATATTCAAAAGAAAAAAGAAAAAAAAAAACATATATTGTAGATCATTGTCACTGTTGGAATTTGGCTAAATATTAAAAATGTGAAAGAAGCCTAAGTCCTACATCAGTAGAAGATGGAGAGGAATGGAGGCTAGAGCCCTATATAAGAAAGTTATCTCTTTGGTTACTAATCACCCCAATATGTAGCATTTCAAATATTTTCGTTTTCTAAGGAAATTCCTTTTTAGTCTCTGTGTGTGTTTCCTTTCAAGGAGAAGGGAAGTGTGAGTTCTCTTGTTTTTCTTATGTAAGAGGGATAGTTATTCAAAGAGAGGAGAAAGGTGTGAGGAGGGAATATTTGTAAGAGTGCTAGGTGTATTGGGGTCATTGGGTAGAAAAGAGAGAAATCTATATGATTGTAGAAATTTTTCATATAGTGAAATTCTTTTTTGAGGACAGTGATTTTTCTCCTGTTTTAGGAGTTTTCCACTTAAATTCTTAAGTTGTGGTGATTATTTCTATTCCCTGTTTTTATTTCTCTGTTATTCTAATATTCGTTGAAGTGAGATCCCAGAAACAGCAATTCTGGGTTAGTCAGATTTTCAACAAGTAGTATCAGAGCAGGTGCGATTCTTCGGTGCGCTAGAGCTTGGTGGTAGTCTAAGAAATTTTTCTAGAAATTTTCTTAGTGGTGTTTCAAGCTATAAGTGTGGAAAGAGATACTAGAATACGAGTTTCAATTCTGATGAGGATTGATGTGGAAAAATTAGATGGGATGATTCAATCTGGTTAGCACAAGAGTTTGAAGGCAGAGATTCTGAGAAATTCAATATGAGTGATAAAGACGGGGAAGATCTGGAAGCAAGAGTTATAAGTGATCGTCTAAGTATCTTGAATAATATCATTTCTGAATTGGATAATAATGTAATCTGCTAGAGGTGTGGACAATCTTGACAACTAAAAGAAATTAGCAAAAAAGTGGAGTGAGTTCGGCTAAAAGCTCCAAATCTAATGATGCTGCTAATCCTTATGGCATGTCGATGATCTCCAAAGTTGACATGGAAGAAGATGATATACTGGCGGGTTCAGAGTTCACAAGTTTTCACATGGGCATTGGTGGCATTGACGCAAGGTGTATGATGGATGATGTCGATGGATGATGAGCTTCCAGGGAAAGCCAAACGGTAGGAACTGCATCATAATTTTTTAGCAAAATTTTTTCGACATGAGTCGAGGTGAAATTCTTAAAATTCGTTAATTCTAAATGTGTACTCATATGGTGGAGTATGACTATCGGTGAAGACAGTGTTTGCAGTGGAAGCTACGGATATTTTTATTATTTAGCCAAGGTGGAGATTGTTAGAATTTTGCTGAATATTAAAAATATGAAAGAAGCCAAAGTCCCACATCAGTAGAAGATGGAGAGGAATGGAGGCTAGAGCCCTATATAAGGAAGTCATCTCCTTGGTTACTACTCACCCCAATATGCAGCATTTCAAGTATTTTCCTCTTCTGAGGAAATTCCTTTTTAGTCTCTTTGTGTGTTTCCTTTCAAGGAGAAGGGAAGTGTGAGTTCTCTTGTTTTTCTTGTGTAAGAGGGATAATTGTTCAAGGAGAGGAGAAAGGCATGAGGAGAGAATATTTGTGAGAGTTCTGGGTGTATTGGGGTCATTGAGTAGAAAAGAGAGAAATCTATGTGATCGTAGAAATTTTTCATATAGTGAAATTTTTTTTTCTGAGGGCAGTGTTTTTTCTCCTGTTTTGGGAGTTTTTCACTTAAATTCTTGTATTGTGGTGATTGTCTCTATTTCCTGTTTTTATTTCTCTGTTATTCTGATATTCGTTGAAGTGAGATCTTAGAAACAGCAAATCTGGGTCGGTCAGATTCTTAACAGTCACCTACCTTAATTCTTGGAAAACACTATCCACACAAAATTGAAATGGTAGAAATTTAATAATAAGATCTAATTTATTCACTATTGGAATATAAAATAAATAAAAAAGAATACTACGAAAAATAAAGGGAAGATCGGTGAAAAGATTAAAAACATGAGATAGAGTAACACTTGGATTTGTGGGAGAGATTAGAAGAGGAAAGGAGGGAGGAAAAAAAAAAGCTTGGCTTGAAGGTCGAGTCTTGAAATAGAATGCAATAAGTATTTTAAATCTTATGAATTCTGAATCTATTATTAGTTTGTCTAAGTTAGTTATTTTGCAACTTAATGGTGCCTTTACGCCACTTAGGAGTCCAAGCTCCTTGGAGATTATATTGACACCCCTATGTGATATTTATGCACCCATCTTCTTTATAAAAAGAAAAAAAAATGTCTAAATTAGATCTAGTAAAATACAAGGACAAAATTATCATCTTATTCTTGAGCAATCCGTTGATACCCTTGATATTCTCACTCTTCATCTCCTGCGACTCTATGATCTATATTTTAATTTATCAATCAGGTTCTTTAGATCTTGATCTCAAATAATTTAAAAGTATTTTTTTTTCCACACACGTCATTATTTTGCTAATTTTTTTATTTGTTTATTTCAATCTTCTCTAAGAGTTATTTTTTTTTTAAATAAAAACTTCTCTGTACTTTTTCATAATCTCCTCCTTTTTAGCGGCCTTTTTTCTACATTATGCTTTTGCAATTTCTTTTTTCTAATGTTTGCACCTTCCAAAAATCAATTGAGAAATATTAGTAGAAGAAAAAAGCTACATTCAGATCGTAGAGAAGCATTAAGAAAAGCGAATAAAAAGGAAATAAATAGATTTATCACTGAACTTTATTTAGAAAAAAAGAACGGATTAATTTTAGCTCATTGTATAGAATGATTTTCAGGACTCTTCCAAGACAGAATATTTCTATCCTTAAAAAAAATGTTTCTTAATACCAAATATTGAAAGAGAAACGGAAGAGGGCCTTGGGGTGCATTGTGGAGTGGGAAAACAAATAGCGTCTTTTAATTTTGAAGTTTTATCAAATTGTACCCTAATTAGTAATTTTATTATGGGTGCTTTAATATAATTTTTTTGGGCACAAATAAAACTCTCCCTTTTCTCGGGGTTCTTTATAAAATACACCTTTGCTATACTGTATTTTAGGAAATACACTCCTCTTAATAATGTTTCGATGAGTACATCTATTTAAGTTTTAAATTATTTTAAATACAAAAGTACCTCTAGTACTTAACTCTTTAAGGGTCCACATCCCGATTAGACAAGGGAGGTCAAGTTGCTAGATACTTTGTCTAGCACCTCTCGATATCATGTATAGCACTCGACGCTATCTAGTACAAAACTCAAATATATATATATATTTTTTTTCTTTCGAGTTATTAGGCATCTTGTTTAACGTCACTTGACACTCTGTCTAACGCAGCTCGACACCATGTCTAATACTCTTGATATTATGTCTGGTGCTAAACACTTAGATTTTTTTTTTTTTTTTTGGTTTCTATCAAGTTCCTAGATACCTTATCTAGCTCTCGACACCCTTGTCTGATACTCTCAACTTAAGGATATATAAGTTTGTTTATATCTCTGTTTTTCAAAAAGGATGTATTTCATCAAAAAAACAATTTAAAGGTGTGTATTTTCTAAAACTCACTATTAAAGAGGTGTATTTGACCTAATTTCCCTTAATATGTATAAATAGCAGACAAAGGGATGATAATAGATCCACACTTTAAGAAAGTGTCTATAACCGAAATAAGCTTTAATGAAATTATACGTAATTTTATTAAAAGCAAATCTCTTCACATAAAATTACTTTTTAAGTACATAATTTTATTAAAAGCAGAACTCTTCGTATATAACTCTCTAAACAACACAAAAAAAAAACATAGAGTTCATTTGCATACCATTCTTAAGCCTAATTCCTAAATATGATCATCATAAGATAACAATTACAAAAACAAGATTCTAAATAAATGTTTGACAAATTAATTTCCCACCTTTTATGCTAATATTGTGAATCGATTCATTTTCCACCCTTTTCTTATTTCTTTGTTAGTCGATTAAAATATTTTCTATTCTTTTGTAGAATTCCTCTTAAGTCTACCTCAATGCCATGCATACTCACTTTATAATTACCATTACATTTTATATGGAAGTGTGGATTCTTTCGGAAATTAAACAGACAGTAAACTGGATTAAAATGAAACCCATGATACATGTCTTTCCCAACAAAACCAGAAGGCTTCGAGATTTTTCCCTTTCAATGCTAGGAATGATTTTGGGATTTGTGGAAAGGAACTAGATGATTTTCATGTCTAGAATAAAAATTAGGAAATTAGGTGAAATACACCACTATAATAGTGAGTTTTAGAAAATATACCCCGCTCAATAGTTTTTAGATGAAATACACCCCTCTTAAAAAAAAAAAGAGTACAAAAAGACTTATATACCCTGTTGCGCGATGTTAAATCTACGTCATTGGTCAATGCTAAAGAAGAAAAGTCAATGATTGAGGAGAATGCACCATGTCGAATGTTAGAAATAACCAATAGTGCGACCTGCTCCATATAGTTAAACGTGCGGCCAGTAGAAAAGAAACTAAGTCAAGCTTCTTCATATGGGTAACCCGCGAGGAAGGGGAAATAAGCTTTTGAGTGAAAATCAGGCAATCTGTTTATTAGTTATTGCCCAATCTTATTTAATTATCCGAAATTATATTTTCTGATTATATACTTTCCCATTTTCACAATTGGGAAACATGGAGCTACCCTTACCTATATAAAGGGGGCTCAATCTCATAATTTTTCATCTGACAATCACTTCACCATATACTCTCTTTGTAATTCTCTCTTTGCTCTCACCTTGAGACTTAGAGAAACTCTTGTAATTCTCTAGAAAATAGTGAAGAATAGTGAACGTAGGCTCATCTTTTTTGGGGCTGAACTATTATAAAATTCGTATCCTTATTTATTTTACTTTATCAACAGTTTTCATATACAAGCTATATCTTGCAAATTCCAAAATTAATTGTTGACAAATCCTCCGTCAACAATTGGTGCTAGAAGGAGGCTTATTCCAGTAAAAAGTCTGTCAATCTCGTCCAGACAACAATGGCAAATACTAGAAATACCACCAGAAACGTTAGAGTCAGCCAAAGTCAACCTCAAAGTGCTACTGCTACGCAGGTCAATCCCACTTAGGATCAACCAGCTGTGACCGCACCTTGGGAGAACATCGTTTAAAGACAAGATCGCATAGAGGAAGCTGTAGCAAACCTTCAGCAAATCACCAACTAGATTAAGGATTCACTGAGGCGACATGCTGAAGGACAGATAGTGACTCCACCACAACAAGAGCGTCCAAGAGATTGCCCTGCTTGATGACTCGAAAGAAGAATTCACATCCGAGAGGTATAAAATTGCGACCAGCCCAAAACCCAACAGGAGCGCCATGCAAATCGCGATTCTAAGAGAAAACGCAAGGCCGCAGACTTACCATAGGAGTTCGATAATGGAAGTTCGAGCACAGACCATGATCATGGATAACCCTCTAGGATAGCCCCTACCAGCCGCAACCATCAGAACGGCAAATAGAATCGTCAATCGAGAAGTGTCTTCGAGAGGATAAGCAGGGAACCGAGGCAAAACTCTACAGACCTGAGACAACACTTGGAACAACGATGTCGAGATAGTTATGAGTGATCCACATCGCATCATAACAATCAAATATCATCACGTCAAATAGTTTCAATAGAATCTTCTCAGAAGTCGCTGCAAACTCTGCTCGAACAACCTGTCTCACATCGTGATAATAGCGACCAAAGACCACCTTTACCACCAGCAAGAGATAATGCTCTTCTGCCTAACATCGATGTTCATAATTTAAGGATCGCATCAGATGCACTTGCTGG
Source organism: Trema orientale (assembly GCA_002914845.1). Classification (NCBI taxonomy): domain Eukaryota; kingdom Viridiplantae; phylum Streptophyta; class Magnoliopsida; order Rosales; family Cannabaceae; genus Trema; species Trema orientale. The sequence goes on along the minus strand of JXTC01000133.1, from coordinate 426,909 downwards.
ATTGGATGATGAAATCGTAGATAGATATCGTCAATCGCCATTCAATGAAGAAGTTCGAGCTACTGCATTACCCGTTGGATTCAAACTTCCCACTATAAACACTTTTGATGGGAAAACTGATCTACGGGACCCCATGGATCACTTCAACGATCTAATAGAGCTCCACTGGATCGATTATGTCGCACGTTACAGATGTTTTGCTGTAACCCTCACAGGTGCGGCAAAGAAGTAGTTTCGAGGACTTCAGCCTAGTTCGATATCGTCCTGGCAGCAGCTTCAGACTGCATTCTTAAGACAATTAGAGGCTGCGAAGAACTTTATGTTCTATTAATCAGCTTGTATGCTATTCGTTAAAGTCTAGAAGAAATTCTGCGATCATATCTCAACCATTTTACTTCAGAGTTGGCAAAAGTCAATAATATGCTCGAGGGGGGCCTGACTCTAATGATGGCTGGAGCGCGACCTGAGATAAAACTCTGGGAAGAGTTATTGAAACGAGAATATAGGACTCTAGAAGACTTCTATCAGAGAGTTGGTCTATATCTAAGGGTGGAATCTTCTCACGACCACAACAATTAACAATAATAAGAAGTCGAAAAAGAGGAAGGACGAGTAACCAGCTAAAAAACAGCCCGAGCAGAAGAAGCAAGAGATTCCAAGGGCTCTCTTATAATTCATTAATTATACCGAGTTAAGTGCACCCATAGTCATATTTATGCGGTCACGAATCAATAGGAACAGTATCGTCAACCGGAGCCAATCAAACAGGATAGGGCAAAACGTGATTACAATAAGTTCTGCCAATATCGCAATGATATTCGACACCACACCAACGACTGCTATGTCCTAAAAAATGAGATCGAGAGGTTAATTAGAGAAGGGTGGCTGTGGCATTATACTAGGCAGCATGGTGGAAGGAGAGAAGAAAACCAACAGCAACCTCTAGAGATTCAACGCAAAGTATGAACCATCTTTGGAGGACCGCATGTTGGTGGAGATTCAAGGAAGGTGTAAGATAGATATGCACGAGAAGCTCGACAGTAGCCATTGACTAATGTAATGCACCTCGAGCAATGACCACAGAAGCTTCAGTAAGTATCGGACATGGACATTACCTCTACAGAGCAGGATGCGAGAGAGGTCTATTACTTACATAACGATGTACTTGTTATAAAGATCAACTGTGGTAGCAAGCAATTGTGGCGAGTATTAGTCAACAATAGGAGTGCTGTCAATATTCTATACTATGATGCCTTAAAAAAGATGGGGTTGAGTGATAGCGATCTAAAACTCACTGTTAGTCCACTCTATGGATTTACAGGTGATGGCATAATGCTGAGGGGCATGATTGAGCTGATGGTGAACGTTGAAACTTATCCTAGAGTTTCAACAGTAATGACTCAATTTTAGTAGTAGATTGCCCTTCAGCATTCAATGCCGTATTAGGAAGACCGACCTTGAGGGAACTGCAAGTTGTCACTTCAATTTATCATCTGACCATGAAGTTCCCAACTCAGCATGGAGTAGGCAAAGTGCGAGGCAATCAATAAGATGCATGGTCCTAAAATAACAATTCCTTGAAGCTCGCAACGAGAGAGATAACACCTCGTACAATGATGGTCCAGTAACATAAAGAAACGTCAGGCGAAATGTCAATCGAAGACCTCGACCCACGAGTGTTAAAAATCGGAATGAAACTTCAAGAACCCATGCGAGCTGAGTTGGTCGCATTCCTAAAGGCAAATTTGGATGTCTTCGCATGGCAACATTCATATATGGTGGGGATTGATCGGAATGTTATGTGCTACCACCTCAACATTGATACAACGAAGAGGCCCGTGCGGCAAAAAAGAAGAGCGATGGATCCAGAACGCTACATTGCATTAAAGGAAGAGGTTAAGAAGCTGCTTGAGATCGGGTTCATCAGGGAGTCTTTTTGTCCAAATTGGCTTGCATATCCGATTTTGGTAAAGAAACCTAATGGAAAGTGGAGAAGCATCGATTTCACTGATCTTAACAAAGCATGCCTGAAGGTCAATTTTCCAGTTCTAAGAGTTGACCAACTCGTAGATGTGATGTCTAGACACGAACTGTTGAGTTTTATGAACATGTATTCTGGATGCAATCAAATTCCCATGTATGAGCTAGATGAAGAACATACCTCATTCATAACTGATCTAGGATTATATTGCGACAAAGATGCCCTTCGGACTCATTAACGCGGGAGTGACTTATCAACATCTTGTCAATATGATGTTTACAAAACAAATCGGCAAGACAATAGAAGTGTACATTGATGATATGTTGGTGAAGTCAAAAAAAGCTGAAGATCACATCAAGCACCTTGATGAGATGTTCAAAATTCTTCAAAAGTATCAGATGAAACTGAATCCCCAGAAATGCGCATTTGGGGTCGGATCTGGGAAGCTTTTAGGATTCATGGTTAATCAACGAGATATCGAAGCTAATCCTCAAAAGATTCAAGCATTGATTGACATGCAGTCACCTCACAAACCTAAAGATACGCAGAGCCTAACGGGAAGAGTGGCTACACTGAACCCATTTGTCTCAAGATCAATTGACAAATGCCAACCATTCTTCGAGGTGATAAAGGGATTGAAAAAGTTTAAGTGGACCGAGAAGTGCGAGTAAAAATTCCAAGATTTGAAGAAACACTTGGGTTCTCTTCCACTCTTGTCGAAGCCAAAATCGAGGGAAAAGTTGTACTTATACCTTACCGTTTCCAAGTATGTGACAAGTATTGTATTAATTCGAGAAGAAGAAAATATACAGTGACCTGTATATTATGTAAGCAAAAGAATTACTCGATACTAAAATGAGATATCCGGAGATAGAGAAGTTGGCACTTGCGCTTGTCATCGCATCTAGGAAGCTTCGACTATACTTCCACGCACATTCCATCGAAGTTTTCATGAATTTCCCATTAAAACAAGTTTTGCAAAAGCCTGAAGCATCGGGATGATAACTCAAGTGGGCAGCTGAGCTAAGCCAATTCGACATCAATTTTTGACCTCGCACTGCGATTAAAGGTCAAGCTCTTACAGATTTCATTGCAGAGTTCACTTACGATGTCGATCTTCTCACAGAAGTAATCGAGAAACCTACAATAAATTTAACTAAACTGTGGAAACTCTATATTGATGGGTCGCCAAACGAGAATGGTGCTGGGGCGGGTTTAATGTTAATAAGTCCATAAGGGCATAATATCCATTGTGCACTCCGCTTTGAATTTCCAGCATCGAATAATGAAGCGAAATACAAGGCATTGATAGCTGGACTCAAGCTCACACAAGAAATGAAGGTTGAAATGATCAAGGTATATAACGATTCCAGTTAGTGGTTTGTCAAATGATTGAAGTCTATCAGGTCAAAGGAGAAAAGATGCTAGCCTATCTATGAAAGGTGCAAAGACTTCTTTCAACATTAACTACCTATAGCATTTAGCTACTTCCTCATACTAAAAATACTCGAGCAGATGCTTTAACCAAGCTCGCCTCAACAAAACATGCGGAATTGCTAAAGGTGGTACCAGTCGAGTTCCTCACAAAACTAAGTATCGAAGTAGAACCTCAAGTAACAATGCCAGTCGACCAGAAGCCTTCGTGGGTGGATCCAATAATGATGTATCTACTAGATGGCGACCTTCCTGAGAATAAAGACGATGCGAAGTGACTTCGAATAAAGGAAGCTCGTTATATCATCTATAACAGGAAGCTCTATCAGAGAAGTTTTAGCTCGCCATTGTTGTTTTGTGTTAATGAAGAAAAAGAACTCTACATTATGAGGGAAATCTATGAAGGAATAATGTGGAAATCATTCTGGGGGACAGGCACTGGCGAACAAAGTTCTCAGACAAGGCTATTTTTGACTTATTATGAAGAAGGATGCGATGGAATTGGCCAGAAAATGTGACAAATACCAGAGATTTACAACCATTCCTAGATCATCTCCTGTTCCTCTTACTTAGATGACTAGTCCATGGCCATTCGTAGTATGGGGAATCGATATTATTAGAATACTCCCATTGGTGCGAGGTGGATTAAAGTATGCTATCGTCGCAGTCGATTATTTCTCTAAATAGACGAAAGCTGAAGCCTTGAGTACTATTTTCGCAAAGAAGATGATAGATTTCCTTTACAAGTCTATAATTTGCTGATATGGTATATCGCATACGATAGTTTCTGATAATGGGAAACAATTTGACTGCGATGAGTTTCGTAACTTCTACGATAGCTTGGGTATCAAGAAAAGCTTCTCCGCTATTGTTTATCCATAAGCCAATGGTCAGGTCGAAGCTACACACAAGGTACTTAAACAGAACCTGAAGATGAAGCTAGAATAGTATAAGGAAGCTTGGCCAGAGATATTTCTCGAAGTACTATGGGCTTATCGCACCACTCAGCGAATAACCACTTAAAAAAGTCCATTCGCTCTGACCTATGGATATGAAGTAATGGTCCTAGTAGAAATTGGTAGGAGCTCCTTAAGACGATCTACTTATAAGCAAGATCAGAACTAATGCATTAATGAGAATTGAGCTCGATCTTTTGGAAGAAAGGCACGAGCAATCTTAACTACGAGTTGCGTAATACTAATAGCGTACTGCTCGGTATTACAATTTTAAAGTCAAGAATAGACAATTTCACGTTAGTGATCTTGTTCTTCGACAAGTTTTCCCTAATACTAAAGAGCATGACGCTAGTATATTTGAACCCTCTTGGGAATGACCATGTGTTATTGACGCCATTATTCGAATTGGGATGTACAAATTAGCTCACACTGGAGGACAAAAAATCGAGAATGCTTGGAATGCTGAACAGCTTTATCATTATTATCAATAAAAATCTTCATGTGTATCTTCATATAGCTTCAATGGCCAAGAGGACAAATCTTCATGTAATCTTGTTATTTGTCATTTGTGCTTATCAATGAAAGGCATTATTTGATCAGTTTTGTCTTCATATGTGTCTTCAATTTCTCGTATAATCTTTTTATTGGTTCGTCTTTTATAGTTTTATGGCCTTCCTCGAACACTATAAAACTCGGGGGGCAATAAGATCAGATCGCTATCTCCTACTTGCTTCCTAAGGAACTATGCAGACGTTCATTTTGAAGGGTTGGAATTTTGGATCGATGAATTCCCAAAATTTCTAAAAATCTTAGAATTTTCTCTTTGCTTCATGCCTAAGCATGTTGTACTATGCGATATCCCTTCTCGAATAAAAAAGTGACTAAGTAAAACATCCATAGTTCTATGTGATATATTGCTATAAATTCTATTTTGACATAGAACTTTTAAAAAACAAATATTGTGTTTGTATACTCACGCTCATTCTTTTTCTTAAGTGACCTAACCTATCCTAACGCTTAAAATCCGTTTTAAGTTAGTTGGATTCGAATCGCAATAGCGTACTGATCAATTACTTAGTGATTGACTACTTAGTTAAATTCTGCATTTATATTATTATGCGATATATGTTTTAATTCTGTCTTGCAGGAATAAAAATGCGGTAAAAGAAACTCCATAAATATAAGCCCGCACCCACGTGCAACCAAAAGTGTTACATTATATAGTGGGATAAGCTCACATTTGTCTTAAATTTACAAATTTGGTTTTTTTTTTAAAAAAAAACAACAGTCTATTCTTTTGCTGCACCCTCGCCCCTGTTAGCAGCTTCTTCGGGAGCCTCGTCAGCTTTCTAACTCTCTACAAGCTCGATTATATCCGTCCCTATGAAAGAGAAGTCAAACTTCAGATGTTCACAGAAGATATTGTATATAATGGTAGACGTGGTGATGTCGCTAGCCTTGTCTTCGAGCTCTTTGCCTTCAATAGCCTTGAACTCTTTAACGGATGGTCCTCTTCAACTCTCTGACCTACTCTTCGAGCTGTCCTTCTCTAGCTTCTCCTTCGCTAAGGCCTCCTACAGCTGTTTCTTTTCAAACTCGAAGTTGTTCTTTTCTTCTTCATGAGTCTTCTTGAGCTCCTCGTATGTCTGGGGAATTTCTTCAACTTTTTCCCCTTTCTCCATGTAATCGAGGACTGGATCGTATATCAGCATAATACCTACAGCAGTCTGAAATATAATAATGATATTAGTAAAAGAAGGAATGTCACATAAGTGAACAGAGGAAATGGTACCTACATTAGCCAGCATTCACATTGTGGCACTGAATGCGATGTTGGGCGGCTTCCGCTTCATCCGCTCCCAGCCCTCTTAGAAGGTAAAATGATCAATAAAGGTAGCACTCAGACCTACTTTCTCTGGCAGTTAATGGAGGAGTGCGAGAAGCTCTTCGTCCTTGTCGACTTGGTTGGGAACCCCAGAGGAGGAAGAAGCTGGGTGATTATTTGAAGGCTCGTGTTGGCTCGCAGTTTCTATGGGTTGTTACGGAGGTGAGTTATGAGGGATATCCTCAAAGGCGACTTTTCTCTTCTTTGAAGTCTCGACCTTCTCTTTCCTCTTTATTGGAGGGGTGTTCTTTGGGGTCCTCAATTTCGGTCGAGAACCTAAGGTAGATTATGGAGCTCGCAAACCGCTACCGATTCTTGTCATATCTACAATAAAAGTTATTATTAGTGTGAGGATCATAATGCGACAAAGAGAGGGAAATAGTAACATAACATTCAACCTTCTGAGGTTTATGGCTGAGAAGCTAATGGATATGAAACTACTGGGGATGGTGGTCCTTGAGCAGTAATTGAAGCAGTTGCTTTTCGTTTCCTAGGCTTGGAAGATAAGGCACCCGCGCCCTTATGTTTCTTTGCACTCGAAGGTCTAGCTGGTCGATTTACAGCTGCAGGAAGTGAAGCTCCCTTCAGAAACAGCCCGCAAACAATCAAATTCTTGGTCGTCCCAAGTTTTTTCCAGTTAAATTCTTCATTGCGAGATTGTTTATTTTATATATCTTGGCGAGCTGCTCTTTGTTCAGTCCTGGGCATTCTTTGTTTGTTTTGAACACATTGACATGCAATCAAATAAGAGTATACATAAATACAAAGAGCGAGCTATAGCTAGAAGTTACCTACCAGGGTTTTGAAAGAAGCCATTATCTGCATAATCAAAGTGGAAAAATGAATTTTTCTATTTTCTCATATTATTGCGAATCCCATGAATGGTTTTGATCGCCCGATTCGACTACTTGCTCACGTAGAAGAAGCTGAAATCAGAGGGGTTCGACATTACTTGGTAGAACCAAGCGAACTCTTCAGGTGTGGGGGTTCCTAGACCTAATTTATGGTATAATACATACAGACCTACCATATATCTATAAGTGTTGGGGGTTAATTGGAAAGGGACTACACCGTAATAGTTGACTATTGACTTGACATATAGGTGGAGAGAAAGGTGGATGCCGCATCTGAGAACTGCATCTAAAAATGAGGCAGTTCCGCTAAGAGGGGTGTGTGGTCAATTAAACTCCGTAGGAAGGCAAAGACATATATCGATCTTATAGTCTCACACAATCTTCTCAAGCTTGTTTATGGTACAGCTCGTCTTTATATCAGTGCAGGACCAGTCACCTTGCACGTAATCATAGCCTGTTGAAAATGCTGGTGCATCCCTAACGTGTTAAAGCCATTGATCTTTTTGGGGAAGATCGCCTATGCAAGGACTGTTCTACCTAGCCTTGGTTATTTCTGTCTCGGGCTCCTGCTCTAAGTAGTCCTCGAGGTCTATCAAACTAATGCTCGCATCAGAGAATGACGACTCCCCTGAGAATGCATTCCCCTCACTAATCTCTTCACTACTAGACAACTAAAAAAGAAATATGGGATGTATTTAGTCCTATGCGAGCATTGATCTGTAGGTAAATTTACGAATTGATTCATAAAGCTAACCTAAAAGTGCAACCTAGAAATAGACGTGCTGGTTTGTCTATTGTTGCAGGTATACTCACTATGTGCGAGCAAATGCATAAGATCAATTCGGGGATACAAACCCTAAAATTGTACTGACATCTATCTATTCGTCTATCTATGATCTGATCAAGTTCTTCTATTTAACTTATGGATTTGTCTAAGTTCCTATCCCACAAGTTCGGGCAACGCTTCAAAAATTTGTCATTCGATTCATTGGATTCATACCAATTGTTCGACCTGAAAAAAATCTAGATTAATCCCAAGTCTACATTTCCATGTATGAGTTTTCGATCTATAAACCCAAAAAGCTCATAGAAATTTCAGATTCTCCTATGGGTTTCATTTAACTTTGTATATCTAAGTCTGGTCATCAATATTAGATTGGAATCAGATTTGCAATTCTGAATTCATAGTTCAAGCAGTAAATTCGGTAAATTGCTAAAATTACAGTTCGACTCAAGAAGAGAGTTCAGAGACTATATTGGTTCAAATTTCTACAATTTATACGTGCTATGTTTCTATGAGTACAAAGATATTGATAGAAACAAAAATAAAGGAACAAGAAGAAAGAGGAATTACCAACATCTGGTTAAGCAATCTCTAAAGAGCCTGAATTGATATCGTCGAAAAATTTAGAGTGATGGTAAAATTCGCCAGTGACGGGGAAGAGGGTTCTTGAGTTCTGCCGGAAAAGTGTTTCTGAGGTTTCTGGAGTTTGAAAGCTTAAGAGTTTCAGATTCTAAAAGTAAAAATAGGAGAAGATGAAAAGTGAATTTTTATACACTTAGAGAGATTACATCTCAGCCGTAGATCGAGGGAGTTAATTTTCAGATCTGATGGCCAGAATTCACGTGGAATAATTAATTTTCGAAATCAAAGCAATTAATTTTCAAAATATGAAAAAATTTGATTTGAAATGACAGCTGACATCATCATCATCACCACAACTACTCGAGATATAAAAGGGTTTTCGCAAGTCTCGCCATCTCTCTGAGGAAGAGTGACACGTGGTTTTCTGACAGAGAAGTGGGCGCATGAAACTCTAAAAAGATACAATTCAAGAATTCATGACTCTTCGAGAGTTTCGAGATGACCTCATCACATCGCACTCTTAAGCTCGCACTTTTAGAGTAGGAAGCTCTGTTTAGTCCTCGAGGACTAACAGAGCTGAGGGCAATTGTTGTGTGATCTTAAATCTATGTCATTGGTCAACGCTAAAGAAGGAAAGTCAATAACTGAGGAGAATGCACTAAGTCGAATGTTAAAAACAACCAATAGAGCGAAATTGTATTAGTTAAATGTGCGGCCACTAGAAAAGGAAACTAGGTCAAGCTTCTTCAAATGGGTAACCCGCGAGGAAAGGAAAATAAGCTTCTGAGTGAAGATCAGGCAATCTGTTAAATAATTATTACCCAATCTTATATAATTACCTGAAATTGTATTTTATGATTATGTACTTTTCTGTTTTCACAATTGGGAAACATGGAGCGACCCTCACCTATATAAAGGGGGCTCAATCTCATAATTTTTTATCTGACAATCACTTTACTATACACTTTCTCTATAATTCTCTCTTTGCGATCACCTTGAGACTTAGAGAAACTCTTGTAATTCTCCAAAAAATAGTGAAGAATAGTAGATGTAGGCTCATTTTTTTTTGGGGCTGAACCACTATAAAATTTGTCTCCTTATTTATTTTACTTTATCAACCCTTTTTACACACAAGCTACATCTTGCAAATTCCAAAATTAATTGTTGACAAACCTCCGTCAACATACCTTTAAGTTGAGGGCTCCAGATAGGGGTGTCCAGAGCTAGACAAGGTATCTAGAAATTTGATAGGAAAAAAAAGATGCATTTGAGTATTTAACACTAGACATGGTGTCAAGCCATGCCAGATATGAGTAATACCAGACAGGAGTGTTGAGAGCTAGACAAAGTATCTTGAAACTTGATTACAAAAAAGGTTAGCACTAGACAGGGCTGAATGGGATACTGAGCCGCACTAAACAAGGTGTCTAGTAACTTGACCTGTCACAAATAGAAATCTAAAGTTGTGACTTTTTGTAATTTTAAATATAGATAAAGATAAATAAAGAATTTACAAAAATTCAGAAGAAACTAAGTACTTGGATTTTTCAATCTAGTCCTTGAATCATTAGAAATTCCATATTAAATGGGTGTCCATCTTTAGTTTAGTTTATCAAGAAAGAAACACCAATTAAGACTCAAGAAAACATAGTTAAGTTATATAAAACCTTAGTGTTAATTAAATGGATTTCACAAATCTTGAGTCTGAATGTCAAAAATTCAATTATAGAGTTAGTCATAATTCTAAGTACTTGAAATTTTAAAATATGCTCCTTAGGGACCATGGTGTCCCTTTTATACATCAAATCCTCAAATAGTAGTAAATACGTCCTCATACATTCACTTAGCAGAAACAACAAACTTGGTTAAATAGTTAGACATGAAGAAAAATAGGACGAGGTATAGGGACCAACCGAAGAGGAATAGGGTTGCAAGCGTAAGTCAATCAACTTGCCTAGCCATTAAAACAACTAATTCGAATGAACAATCACCTGAAAGGGAGGAAAGTAGGAGGGATAAGCTTGAAAACTTAGTAGAGAAACTGTTACCTCATTTAAAAACCTTTTTAGTTATGGAGAGTCCCTGCGTTGTTAGTTTTATCCAAAACACCTTTGCAAAACTATATATATAAATACATATAATAATTTCCAAGGTTGATAGTTCGTATATAAATATATATATATATATATATATATATATATATATGAAAACACAATACTCAAAATCAATCAGTCCACCAACACATGACACAAATCCACTCATACCTATGAGTTCACCACCTCTCATCAATAGAAACCAAGATGTTAGTACTACGTATGCCATACAGCCTGCCTGACACCTAGCCCATATCCGAAGGGGCAACTGTATTGCCTACACTTGCCAAATAGGGAGGTAATCAGAAGAAAAATCTTGCCCAGGTTCAAGGACTCTGCACCGTTGGTGGGGCCATAGTGCCACACTGTAAAAATCCCATGATGCTAACCTGGTACTCACGTGTGATCCTATGACATGTGTACACTGAACTGATGTATACAAATAGCTATGTAGATATTCAAATTCAAGTATTTCTCTAGTTTTTAATAAAATGGTTAATTATAATTTATAGAAAAATAGAAAGCATAATAGCCCTATTTTAATATATCCAAAAATAACCTGCACTCAGAAAAATTCCTAGAGCGATACAGTATATATCACACAACCCAATTCCATCACAGATATTCAAATTATTCAAAAATCACCTTTGTCATCATATATTGCATAAAGTAAGTTTTAATGAAAAATGATATAAAACAGAAGTAACTGAATCCCTACCTCACTAGAATAATGATACCACGCTATTGGATCCTCAAAGGGTCGTTGGACGATCGCTCGGAGGGTCGGGAACCAATTCTAAGCCCTCGATCACTTACTTGTGAAAAATCAACTCCTCAATAGAGCTTCAAATCAACAAATAGACCTCTTCACTGAATTCCTAGCACCCAAAATAGCTATGTTGATATATAATTCCTCCAATTTAGGTCCAGACTAAAACCACACTGGTGGCATGTAAAATGAAGTAAATCTTAGTCGTCTGATTTTATTTTTTGAGCTGGTCACCAAACATAGTCAATATATATATATATATCAATCTTTTCCATTTTCTGAGTACATTCCAAAAATGACATCAAGCACAAAATCTAACGGTCCGATCAAAAAATTAAACCTGAGTTCAAAACACTCAAAAATGGTAACTTTTAATCCGGGCAAAACGGAATCGTGAAATATATATCTGGAGATTCCTCTCGATGATACGAACTCAATGAGCCCAAGAACATGCATTGAAACGGTAATGGTGCCGAAAAATCAAAACTTTCCCTCGCCCAAAATGGCATTTTCTGGTGACTGCAGCACTCCGGTAGCTCGGGATTGGTGGCACGGGGGTTGTGCAGCTGCGCCAGAGGTTCGCTGGGGTCGAGATTTTACACGACCTCTCATGTATAGTCGGAATGTGGACCTTTAATGAAATAAGTGATAGGGACATTTCTTTATTTAAAATAATTTAAAACTTAAAAATGTGTACACATCAAAAAATTATCAAAAGGGATATATTTCCTAAAATATATTATGCCAAAGGTGTATTTTTTAAAGAAACCCATTAAATTATCATCTCTAATTTGAATCCTTATATATGATTCAGCCTAGCTATGGAGTTTCAATCGTTTGGTATTTTTCTAAGTTGTTTTATGAACATTTCTTCCTTAGATTAATTGTGAACATGAGAAGCACTAAGAAACATTAAAAATAGAAAAAAAAAAAGGAAAACCCAAGTTTATATATGTTACTATAGTAAAAACTCTATAAATGCTATGGATGAATTTATCAACTTGCATGACATTTTTTGAGTGGATAGATCAAGATCTGTAGACAAAACGAACATAATACTTGTGTTTGGCATGATATGAGTAAAAGAAGAGAAGAGGAAAAAAATAAAGAGAATGAGTGGGATTGGGTGGGAAAGGAAAAGAAAATAAAATCTAAGGATGATTTAAGAATGATTGGGTGTATAATAAATAGTTTATAAATTCTATACTTTAGAGAGTGTGAACCATATGATTTTAGAAATAGTGTGGAGAGAGTAGATAGGGGATAGTAATAGTGTCCCATTTATTTATGAATAAATGATAAAGTGTACTTATATAAAATAACATAAATGGACGCAAATAATATTGAATATCAAGAATCTTCTTTCTTGACTTTTTTTTTTCAAAAAAAATCTTCACACAACTTCTTAAACCATAATTGATAAAACAAAATCATTTTTTTTAATCTTAAAAAAAATCTTCGCACACCTTCTTAAACCATAATTGATAAAACAAAATCATTTTTTTAATCTTAAGAAATCAATTTATTTTTAATTAAATTAAGTTTTTATAGTTATGGAAAAATATATTATAAATTCCAACTCTTTCTTTTAAGAACTCTAAAAAATAATTAAATAACTCTAACTCTTTTCTCAGTTCTCAAGAACTTTAACTCTCTTTTCTACTTAAGAACTTAAAAATGTAATTCAAGAACTCTATCTCTCTAGTTCTTAAGAATCTCAAAAATATAATATAAGAGACCTGATATTTTAAGAGAAATAAAAATTATTAGTATGTCAAGTCCCAAAAGTTCGGTTCTTCTCTTCTCAATACAACAAAAGAGAATAGAGTAACAAAAAAGTCGCTGTTATAGGGTTATAAATCTGCTGATATAGATATGCTGATATAGGTCCCTATAGTGACAGCAATTTAGGTTGCCATATTAGTTAGTCGTTGCTGAAATGACGAAAAAAATAGTATTTAATAGACCAATAGTGATGACTTTTTGAATTAGTCACCGGTATAAGGTACTTCTATAGTGGCAATAATATCGCCACTTTAGTTTACATACTCTAATTGTCGCTGCTTTAAATTTTTTTTAAAAAAAAATAATTTAAAAATAATTATAGATTATGTACTCTAGAGCGGCGATAAGACTTTATTTTTAAAAAAAAAAAAAATTATTTAAAAGAATTATTTTAATTATTTTTAATATGAAAAAATAAAAATAATTAAAATTTAAAATAATAAAATTAATATAAGAATTAATGAAATGACATTAATATTAAAAATAATTAAATAAAAGGTTGTCCAAAACTAAAATAAGTAAATGTACTTAATACATATTCTAATAGTCTATAATCTTAAGTCTTCATCCTCGTCGTCCTTATCCTCGTCTTCTTCATCTTCTGGACGATTCGAAGGATGTGGAGTAGAGGGGCAAAACAACCAAGAAGTGTCAGGGGGCATGGGCATTGGGACTGTCCAAGTTGACTTGGATCAAGCATAGGGTCGATCAAGCTGACATTCAGCACCAGAGATGACGAAATCTTTTGCATTTGGGCTATTTGTGCCATCTTAGCTACTAGAGATTGCTGTTTTTGAGCGATCTTTTCCTGAGCAGCCGCCTCTCGTTGTTGAGCTATTGACACATACTGCTAGCTCTCCTATATGTATCGCTGAACATCATCAAGTACTGGCGCTGGAAACTCTGGTGGGGTTAATCGACTACTAGAAACAAATCCACTCCTAAAGCCACGACATGTACCAAGAGCCTTATCCACGATATGAGCGTCACTAGTAGAAGTGAATATGCTCAAACCAACTTGGAAAGATGCCCGAGATTGAGTGTTCTGAATCTCAGTCATCATATTCTGCATAAAGATTAAAATTTAATATATGAAAAGAATAAGAGAACAAAAAAAACAAAAAATATAAGTAATTGACCTCAAACTGTGCATTCGGTCATCCTCCCTGTGGTGTGAAGTAACACTCCTTGTAACTCTCAGCAACTGGCTGCAGCTCGCCATAGTATGATTGCACGATGCAAAAATTCATAATGTTACATAATTAATTACAAAAATTTAAAGTTTAAAATAACATTAAAAATTAGCATTAAAAAAAAGCTTCAATTGTATTAGCTTCCTAAATCATTTGCTCCCAATGGACGATGCTCTATATTTACTCATTACAAGCTAACGCGCCTTATTTGTTGCATTTCTTTCAGACATCGCCTGTAAGAAAAGAATTATTAATAATAAAATATTTATATTAAGGTAATTAGTATTAAATAAGAAATAAATAATTCATAAGTAGATATTAACCCTAAACTCTTGAGAATCAAAGAGGCCGCAAGACTTCCCCAATGTCGCAGTATCCATCTCCTTATGCATAATGGAACATGCCTCGTTTATGTCAAGAGCATTTTTGTCACTCCCAATGAGCTTAAAATGCTCATTAAGGTCAGTCTTCCAATTGCAGTAAATATCTGTCGTTGTCCTCCGGATACCTTCTCTCACATTGGCCAAATCCCCATCTCGTTTTACAAGATCGTTGTACTTAAAAAATTCCTGGAATTGCAAAAATAATCATTAAGTTAAATGTAAAATACAAATAAGGCATGACATTTAACATTCAAGTATTTCATAGTTATTACCTCGACAACAGGAATGATAGACATTTTCTACTCAGCTGGAACTGCCTTTCAATTCATGCAACTCCTGTACTAAGAGTTCATATTCTATCGGACGAGCACTCTAATCAAACGGGGAAATTTTTTTTGATAATCGTCAATCGAGCACCACGTGCCTCCTGCCTTGTCAAATTAGATAGGAAAGCATTTGATTAATCCTTATGGCTTCATTTCTTTTGCAATGTATCTAGACCCGTCTAGACACTTCAATTGTGGTGTTAATAGAAAATTCTGCAACACTTTATGAGGTAACTTCTTTTCCTTGGTATTCTTGTCCACCCAATGATTCGTCCCATAAATGGAATAATTTTCTATGTGAGCATTCTCCTTCCAAAATAAGGCCTAGTTATATTGGCATGCATGATATGACTCATACCCCAAACCCAATTTAGACATCCATCTGTTTACTGAATGCGACAGTAGTATCTTATTGTTAGTTGTAAATGCATTCTTCAATAACTTCAGTAAACCATCAAACAACTTATTAGTCTACTTATGCATTACTTTCAAATGCATAAGCTTGACCAAAAAGTTCAAAGATGAGGACCATATTATCTCCTATATTATCTTCATTTTTACGATCATCTGTATTTATTGGCCTAATAAAATCTTACAATATATCCACTTTCTCATCTGCCAGATCAAAATTTTCTATGTGAATTTCATTATGATCGAAGACAATGAATCTCATCAACTTCTCTATATAATTGATCCAATTAGTATATGATGGATCAAATCTATTTTCTATCAATTGTGCTTCCAATGTTTATATAGTATGATGCAACATATTCTGACGTATCAGACAAGGACATTTCACTTTGTCTTAGTAGTTGACATTTTGTATAGCTCTTTCAGCAAATGTTATTGCGCTATTCTAATATGCATCGAAAAAATAATCTTTCAAATGTATCCAACTCTTGTCCAGAGGCATCCTTCTTGTTAGTTATCACAACAACTTAGTGTTCATATAGAATGATTATGGAGAGCCCAGTACAAAGTGTCCTAAATCTATCTTACTACTCCATTTCTAAAGAATAAGGCCCTATCCTATTCAGGATTACTTTGTTATATGATCTATCTTTCACTCAAATATTGTTCTCTTCGTGTTCATACAGAATGATTATGGATAACCCTATACAAAGTGTCCTAAATCTACCTTACCACTCTATTTATAAAGGGTAAAGCCCTATCCTATTCAGGATTACTTTGTTATGTTGTACATTATTCACTCAAATATTGTTCACTTCATGCTGAAATGTTGGCAGCATCTCTCCCTAGTTCTTGGTACCCTTCCCATTCTAAATTTGAGCGCTTTCTCAATCATGCTTCCTTTATATATTCAATATGAGAAAAAGAATCAAAGAGACGAGGAAAAAAGGTGAGAGAGCTAGGAATTGTCAAGGAGGAAAAAAGGATGAGAAGGGCATGGTTGTGCCCTAGGTCATTCAAATAGCTAGACTTTAATTTATGTTTCCAGAAATATTGCATAAAGTCACATACCCACCCCGCTTCCACAGGAAGTCATGTGTATTGTTAGTTGTTGACATATCACAATACTTCTCAGGAAGCATTGCGTAGAGAAATGGCTTACACAACACTTCCCTAGTGTTGACGGAGGTTTTGTCAACAATGAATATAGGAAATTGTGAGATGTGGCTTGTGTGTGAAACGGATTGATAAAGCAATGTAAATAAGGAGACAAGAATTTTATAGTGGTTTAGCCCCAAAAAGATGAGCCTACGTCCACTGTTCTTCACTATTTTCTGGAGAATTAGAAGAGTTTCTCTAAGTCTCAAGGTGAGAGCAGAGAGAGAATTAGAGAGAGATTACAGAGAGAGAATATATAGTGAAGTGATTGTCAGATAACTATCAGATATTGTGTGATATTGTGAGATGATAAATTATGAGACTGAGCCCCCTTTATATAGGTGAGGGTGGCTTCAGGTTTCCCAATTTTGTGAATAGGAAACTACATAATAAATTACAATATAATATTGAGATTGGGTGACTACACAATAATGGGTAATTATCTCCTCTTCAATTAGCTAGTTGCCTTTTTTNGATTCAGATCAAATATTTGGTCACATGTTGTAACATGACCGTAAAACTGGTCATGTTGCAACATGAAGGTTGCCAACAGAATTTTACCCTTTCAACTTCATACTTGGATATTTTTAATATTAGTTACCAATATGATTATTGTTTTGTATTAGACAATAAATTTGCTTATATATTGAGCATAAGACTAAATGTTCTGACTGATTTAAATTCTTATGTAAGGAAATAATTTGATTTCACGCTAATTGCTTGATTTTTCCTATATTCTTGTTAAGAAACATAGTAGGAATTATTTTCAAGCAAAGTTTAAAACAACAATTTTATGTTAGCAACTCGTGCATAAGAGTCAAAAGAGTTTACTTTTTTTATTATTTAGGAATATGTCAGTTGTACCGAGAGTGAAGAACATTTCATTGTGAAACATATAAAAGCTCAGAATCGATGTAAATAACATCACACCTGCAATGTAAGAAATTCTTTGGTTTTGTGAATATGTGGAATCTTTGGATATGTGTACATATGTATCTGTTATTTAGCTTTGCATGAGACATAAACACGTGGTGTATTTATATTGCCTGACGAGTATTAGTGAATTGGGTGTGGCGGGCCAGCGCCCAAATATATGATATGGTTCCTTCGGGGACACTCCGGTACCTTCGGGAATATTCTGGTCTTTTCGGGGATACTATGATTCCTTCAGGAATACTCTGACAGCAGTATGGGTTAGACCTCTACTGTACACAGAGGGGATTCCTTGGGGCTCGAGATCTTCATATAGCTTATGATACGTTATATATCCTCTGAGTGGCTCAATATGCAATTCACGGTCTTGTCAGGCAATATAATATACATAGGGATCCCAATCATATGATTATCTGTTCTCTGTCATGTGCATTCTGCATCAACATATGCTACTTTTTTTTGGATAATAAAAAGGGCGGGTGAGATCCCAGTGGCAGGTAACTTCTCAGAGCTACCCCCAATCGGTTGGGCTCCCAAGGGCGATGTGGGGGCTCGAACTCAGGACCTCACCCTCCCTATGTGAGAGAAGGCCTTAAGTTCAAGCTCCTTGCCACTTTGACCACCCTCCTGGGAGTCAGCATACATTACTTATTTCATACTCACATATATTCTTATATTGCAGAGGATACTAATGAAATGTGAGTTTAGAGGAAGAACGTTGACTTTCTAACCGCGGCTTGTATATATGAGCATTTTGACGCTGTGGTTTTCTGAGAGAGAATTTTGAATGTATTTTGTCTGTATATATTATGAGAGACTACATGAGAGGTCCACTATATAAGTATGTATGTATGTATATACATATTAAATGCTATGTAAAATTATCAGTGGAGTTTTTCTTTAAGTTTTTAGGAAGCTGAAAAGTTTTAATTTTCCACTATTTTGTCAGTTCTAAGTCGAGTAGTATCTCTTGATTTTACTAAATAATTATACAAATATCCTTACGTATGTGTATGGAATCGGAAATGTCACAGATTCACTAGAGATTTCAAGAAACTGATATTCAAGCTATATTCTCTTGAATAATTTTATAGTTTTACTAATTTCATTTTCAGCGAAGAATTAACCTAATTCCATCTTAATTTAGGTACTACTCCGACATGGAATGACAAGAGAATTGGATCAAATTGAAAGAGACTTATGACTTATCGGACAATATTTGATTGGAAGCACAATATTTGACAAGACATATGTGGGCAGACGCATATTTATATGGTCATTATTTTGGTGGGGCTAGAGTAATAGGAAAATGTGAGTCTATGAATGCATTCATTAAAAAAGATATAGGAAAAGATTTACTATTGTGGATGTTCTTGAGGCATTATGATAATGGGTTAGCTGGCTTATGTTACAATGATATGCTGGAAAACTACAAGACGACCATGACAGAACCCTTGCTAAACCAGACTAACATGCCAATTGTAGAGGAATAAGCTGCTTCAATCTTTACGAGGGAAATCTTCAACTTAGTGAAGGCTGAGGTAAGACGTGCTGATAGGTATGTTTTTTTGAAATCTGAGAGTATACAGGATTATGATGTTTACTTGGTATCTGTTGACGGAGGTTTTGTCAACAATGAATTTAGGAAATTGCGAGATGTGGCTTGTGTGTAAAAAGGATTGATAAAGTAAAGTAAATAAGGAGACAAGAATTTTATAGTGGTTCAGCCCCAAAAAA
>JXTC01000133.1:391316-402599 GCA_002914845.1 Trema orientale | reverse complement strand
AGTGGTTCAGCCCCAAAAAAGATGAGCCTACGTCCACTGTTCTTCACTATTTTCTGGAGAATTACAAGAGTTTCTCTAAGTCTCAAGGTGAGAGCCGAGAGAGAATTAGAGAGAGATTACAGAGAGAGAGTATATAGTGAAGTGATTGTCAGATGATTATCAGATATTGTGTGATATTGTGAGATGATAAATTATGAGACTGAGCCCCCTTTATATAGGTGAGGGTGGCTTCAAGTTTTCCAATTTTGTGAATAAGAAACTACATAATAAATTACAATATAATATTGAGATTGGGTGACTACACAATAATGGGTAATTATCTCCTCTTCAATTAGCTAGTTGCCTTTTTTGGGATTAGGCAGATCAACTATTTGTGGTAGTCAAAAAACCACACAACACCTAGTAATATGTGTATTTCTAAAATATTATCAAAAAAGTGATGTCTGTAAATTAAAAAATAATAATAATAATAAAATAAAACATATACAACAATTTCTTTCGCTAGTATTGCTTAAGGGTGTTGTCTATTAATAGTTTTGTAGCAGGGCCCATTCTTCATACAACTCAGTTTGATCTTTTCAAGCTCCAGGATCGCAAGGTGTAATTGTTTCTGTAATTTTAAAACACATGTATTGTTTTACTTAATCTTCTTATTAAGTTAACTTTTCTTAATTATAATAATTCGTTCTCTCTTTTCATTTTTCTTTTTGAAGTGTATGATAATTCGTTCTTAATTTAGAATGTTTTAATGTGATAGATCGTGTAGTGATCTTGAGAAATTCGAAAACTTATTCTTCTGTTATGCATGACACTTTGAAATGTACCAAAACAATAATAATAATAATAACCGAAAAAGCTTTTCCTTCTTCATTGACTACATTAAAAACATAATTACAGCAACAAGAGAGCACAATATCGACATTGTTCTCCCCGTGCATATTCGCTGAAGTAAGATAATTTCGAATTTAAATCTTTAATACGTTATCAATGCTTTACATATTAAACTCCAATAATACTGTTGTTTCAAAAAAAAATGTAGTTTTCTTATGACTTATGAGGAGTTATATATAGAAAAAAATCTTTCTAAAATTCTTTACAAAATATTCATTTGTCATAGTATATTTTAGGAAATAAACTCCTCTTACTAATTTTTTGGTGAATACACTTTTTTAAATTTTAAATTATTTTAAACACAAAAATGTCTCTAGCACTTATCTTATCAAAGGTCCACGTTCTGCCTAGATAAGGGAAGTCGAGTTGCTAGACACTTTATCTAAAGCCTCTTGACACTCGTATCTAGTGCTCCTGATGCCATATCTAGCTCATAACATTCAAACGGAGATCTAGATCTAGCTAGACAAAGAGATGTCGAGTTGTTAGACACTTTGTCTAATACCGCTCGATACTTGTGTCTAGGGCTCAATATTCAAACTTTTTTTTTCGGTCGAGTTGCTAGAACAGTTTTGTCTAGCATTCGACATTATATCAAGCACTTTGGACTTAAGGGTATATAAATCCTTTTGCACTTCTTTTTTTTTTTCCCTCCTATAAGGGTGTAATAACCTAAAAAGTAATTGGAGATGTGTAATTTCTAAAATTGACTATGAAAGTGTGTATTTTACCTAATTTCCGTCTTTTCTACTTTTCTTAACCGTAAGTATGTATAGCCATTGGGCTAAATATATATGAAAATATAGAGTTTCAAGTCAAAGAGCTGGCGTAGCTCTGAGGACAGCTAGCTAGCCAAGCCATTGGATTAAGATTGCCATTTATATACTCCGTCTAATTAATGTTTATTTAATTAAAAATATACTACAAGTTGTTCCATCCTAGTACTCTTTCTTCCAATTTAAATTTTAAACGTATATATCTTAGATATTTGCAGATATATAAGCCGACCAAATTTATTTTAGTATACATTTTTTTCCAAGGTCACCTATTTGATAATTGCTTAATTACATGTTAACCGTACATATAAGGTACATGCTCGGTTTAGTTTGGCTTTTTCTTTTCTTTTCTTTTTAATTTAGTTTGTGGGTTGTGATGTCAGGTTCAACAACCCATTAAATAAACCTTTTAAAGTTGAGGGGAATATAAATGCAAGCATATGAGAAACAAGATAAAGGGGAGACTTGTTTAAAATTAGGAATTAGAAAAAGAATGTATCATCAAGTCAACAGCCCAGTTTCCACACAAGGACAAAACTCATATCAGATTTCTGATGTAACTGTGGCCTTGTATGACAAATTAAACCAATTAAAAGGGTTTGTACGAAACCGGGCAGATGATGTTGGCTGCCTTGAGAATTAGATTTATGTAATATGCTCGACAAAATTATTAGGAACGTAACCGATAAGTACGATCCATTTGCACTTGGTCAATCAAGTACTAGAGTACTTTTGTTCAATGTGATAATTTATAATATTGTTTCCTTCGTAGATTAAAGTTAAATTTTTGTTTTATATGTATTTTGATGCTTTTCCCTATACATATACAATTGTAATAATTTATACGACTCTCTAGCCTCTAGGGCTTTCTTGCTGACATCTTCGTTTTTTGTTTTTATTTCCCAAAGTAAAATATATGAATCGTGAAAATGTCGTCAAGAAGTTGCTTGAGAAAATATCTCAACTATCGGAACAAAAAAATTACAAAAAAAGTGTTGCTAATCAAACCCTTAAATATTAGAAACGACTTCTGTGAAAATGTTTCGTTTACTGAAAATAACTTTTTCGTTAATTTCAACTTGTCTGTAATATGTACTTTCAAGTTTCAACTAGCTGTTTGAGAAAATCTCAATAAATTCATTTGACTTTATTGAAAAAATGGTGTTGCTATTCAAACCCTTAATTAGGGATGACCATGACTATTAATTACTTATAATATATTTTTATTTATTGAAAAATAAATTTTTTTTTACTTCAGTAATATATAATAACTTTTTTTTTTTTTTACTTCAGTAATATTTA
Organism: Trema orientale; assembly: GCA_002914845.1. Taxonomy (NCBI): domain Eukaryota; kingdom Viridiplantae; phylum Streptophyta; class Magnoliopsida; order Rosales; family Cannabaceae; genus Trema; species Trema orientale. The sequence goes on along the minus strand of JXTC01000133.1, from coordinate 399,630 downwards.
CTTTTTAATTTACGACTAATTCGGATCGGACACACCACGATGAAATTAATTGGGTGTACAAGTTAGTCATTAGAATAAAAGAGTTCATTTCTTGCAACAATTTTTTTTTTTTATGACAAAAGTTTCAGTACCATCATTCACAATACATTTTTGTGACTAATTTTGCAACCATGCAAATTTTCAATTGTAGGTACAAAAGTTGGTGGAACTAATCATAAGGTCTCACATTACCACCAAAAAACAAATAAATAAATAAAATCATAAGGTCTTTATAGTGCATAGCTGAGTTTACATAAATAAACATATATATATATATATAAATATGAGGTAAGATGCATGAATACGCTCATTATTTATTAAAGAAAGTTTTGTATAGAGGATATTCTATTTAGTTCATGATTTGTGCCTGTACTATTTAGACTTGGAAAGGATGTTTTAACACATCATAATAGATCTTAGGTAGAATAAAATATATAAAGTTGATTTTCCTATTTCACTAATTAATTTGGTTTTTAGAAAATTTTCTTGTTAGTCCTTATACCATTGAAAAGTCTCATGATGGTCCTTAAACTTTAAAAAATTTCTTTTGATCCTAATTAAACTTTAAAAACTATTGTTTGTTAGTCCTTTTTTATTAACAACTTTTATTAAATGTAGATTAACAAAAGTGGCTAATTTTTTTCAAAGTTTAGGGACCAATTCTATTGTTCATTTTTGCAAGAAATTATTGACGTCCTAAATTCAATAGAGCTTTAACATAATAAGTCTCTAGGGACTAATCAATAGTAGTTTTCAAAGTTTAAATACAAAAATTAAAATTTTTAAAATTTAAGGGAGCGAAATAAAACTTTTTTTATAGTTTAGTACCAATAGAGTAATTAGTCCCAATATAGTCAAAGAGAGCGAGCATTAGCTGAGGTTATTATGAGTTTTAAGTGGTAGAATGATAATGCTACGGATTTGTGCCAATTTCTATTAATATTTAAATATTTAGTGCTGGTGACCATATATGTTCATGAACTTGTTTCGACTAATGCGAATATAATAAATTTAGTGCTTTATCCTTTTGAATAAAAAAGTATATTTTAATACAAGTTTTTGGCATGAGATGTAGGATAAAAATTGAAGAGAATAAAACAATTTTGAAAGACCTCATCGTTTCACTTTCGTACCTAATAGTTAGATTCCCAGAGAAGGTTTATTTTATGGTTTAATTGTACTAAATACCCTTGAACTATATATGACCGATTGCTCCATTTCGTCGTTGATTTTCTAGCTTGAAAAGATGACACTAATTAAACTCCTTAAACTGAAATTGGTTTATACTCTCACTTTATTTTGTGAAACAAGTTTTAGCGGAATTTTTCAACTATTATTCACAAAGAATGCACCATTAAAAAAAAAAATGTTATTACACAAAATCTCATATATTGTAATGATGACATGCAATAATATTTCACTATGATCTAACAAATTAATGTAATCTGGCACCTACATCTAATTAGATTCGAGTTGACGCATTTTTTGGGACACTTTTATCATTTTTTGGATATCAAAATTTAAATTGTAATAGGTGGACAAAGTTTAAAAATTCCACAACAAACACGTTATTGATAATTGATGTAAAGGGTGACGTGTATGTACCAACTTTTTATTTTTAATAGAAAAAAAAAAATTTCAAACTTAACTGAGTCTACTCGTGGAGCAATATGCTAGCAAATAAGAAATTAATTATTATCACTTTCTATCACATTTATTTCACCGTAATGTTAATCGGAATAAATAAAATAGGATATGAATAAGTATAAAATAGTGAGATATGAGAATCATTTTTTTTTTTTTTTGAAGGGATGAGAATCATTATTTGTATTATATTGTTCACTTAAAATTAATAGAAAAAAGAATCATATTCATTAAAATACCATTCAATTTAAATCCAGAAAAAGTAATAGGAATGCAATAAATTTACTACGCTGTCCTTTTAAATTTATGTATACTTTAAAGTAGAGGTGGCAAAATGGGCGGGCCGGGCTCGAAGGGGCGGACAGACCGACCCGGCCCGCAAAAAAAAATAGAGCCCGGTCTGGGCCTGTTGGTTCGCTAGGCTCCTAGGTAAGCCCAGACTGAGCTGGACTGGGCCGGCTCGTGCTTGGCCCTTTTTTTAGGTTTTTTTTTTTTGTTTTTTTTGTTTTTACAACAACAAGGGCCCAGAATTCTGGACTGTAAAAACGAATTTTACAACAACAATGATCTAGAATTCTGAGTCCTAAGAAAAAAAAAAGAAGAAAAAAGCAGGCCCGGCTAAGCCGAGATTCCCAAGCCCAGCCTAACCCTTGAGCCTGGGCCCTTATATGAACGGGCCGGCCCGTCAGACCTGGTCCGAATTGCCAGTTCTACTTTAAAGTAGATAGATTTTTATGAGTAAAATTGTATTTTATAATTTTCATAATTAAGAAAAGAGAAGCATTCTCATTCTTTTTCTCTAAATTTATGTGGACCCCACATGTTTCTTCATTTCCTATATTTTGGTAAAAATTTGAATAGTAATCATTATCCCATATATCATTCTTATTACTATTTAGTAAACATGCCATAAAGGTAAACAAAAGATTGCAAACCCAATGTTAACTCTCCAAATATTGTTGGGAGACATGCTTAGAATATCCAATTGATATATCTCATATTAAATTTTATTTTTCGAGAAATTTAGACCTTTTTAAGTTATTTATAAGAAAGAAAGGAAAAAGAAACTATGCATTCTAAATACTTAAAAATAAAAAAGTAAAAAGAAATGATTTTAATTAAGTTGATGATCATTAATTGGTTTGCTAAATACTTAAAAATATTAGGTCAACCATTTAAAATACTTATAATGTCAGTCATTTTCAACTTGATATATTTATCAACAGTATTTACAGCCAAAGATTCACCTAATTTGGCACGCTTATCACCCATATTAATATTATATATGACCTCCCTTTAAAATGTATATTTTGATACCGAACATGCACGATGGATAAACATATTTCATTGGTTTCATGTTAAAGCAAAGAATAATGATAAGAATCTCATCTCCCTATCTCATTTTGTTTAATATATATATGGAGGACTTCTCAATGGTTACAATTTTTTTGTGACCATGGATGGATACTTAAAAAAATAGTGATGGCATTAAATTTTTTTGGCTAGTATTAAATATTTTTGGCCAACCACCAAACTAATCACCACCGTAGGATATAGATCTAATGGCTTAAACCATTGTAACCATCCATAGGTAAATACTGTTGTAACCATTTAAACCAAATATATATATGACAAGGTAGAGTTGTCATTTTTCAGTTGGTAAATTAGAACTTATCACAACACTTTAAATTTAATAACATTCATATTAATTGAATGATAGCATCATCCTAAAGAAAGAATAATGTGTACGTAGTACTAGTTAGCATAAATAGTTTTAAACTTCATTTTCATCATTTTTGCTTGCATGAATTTTCGTACATTGAAATACTCCTGTATGAAATGTCTAGAATCCTAGAGAATAAAATGTGTCCTCTTCTTCTCTCTAGTAAACGTGCATATATTGTTGATGAGAGTTGCCATGATTAACAAATTATGTAATATTATATAGTAAGTATTGAAAAAAAAAATTATATATATAAGTGATATGAGTTAATGTAACTTCCGCAGTAGGAGTGGAAGGTTCGAATCTTAGATAGTCTAGTTTATGTATAAATTTCAAAAAAAAAAAGAAAAAAAGAAAAAAAGACTGCATATCTACCTTTGACACAAAAAAATTGAAATATATATTTAGAGACGTAAAAAATCAGAATAAAAGAATTATCAAGTAACTCAAATAGTATTAATAGATTTAATAATTCACGAGATATTTTAGATTAATGATATGTAACACATTAAGATGTTGAACATTACGTGCTTGTCACCAATTATTGGGGAATTAATTGACGATTTAAGTAAGAGCTGTGTATCGCCCAATCTATCAATTATAATCTTCTAAAAATAAACTGTCATTTTATGTGTGATTGAACACCTGAAGGTGCCCATAGCATTATTTATTATACGGGTAATAAATAGAAAATGGTTCATAAGAGAACTCAAAAAGAAACACTTAAATAAGAAAATAAAAAAATGAGAGGAGAAAACAAAAAATAAAGAAAAGTAAATAAATAAGATTCTAGATAGAGGGGTTACTTTCTCTTCATTATGCCCATGAGCAACAGACCAAAATTGCATAATTCATTTTGAGGATGTTAACTTTAGAACAAAAATCGGCCAGATCGGGCTGAGATTTCTAAGCCCAGCCCAGCCCAGCCTGGCCCCCAGGTCGGGCAACAGATTCGGCCCGAATTACCAGTTCTAATTAATAATAACTAAAACATAATGTACAAATTGCAAAAAGTGTCAAAATACAATATGTAAAAGTGATATCCCTATATTAATACATAATTTCCATTATCATTTGAACTTCACCTTAGAGAAAATATTTTTGTGACTTGCTATTTTTAAGGAGGGATTTAAACCCTTTTTAATTGCGAAAAGTTTTCAAGGAGAAATTTAAACTCTCTCTCTTTTTAATTAATAATTAAGCTGTCTCGGCGCCATAATTAGGAGATTTTTTGGCAGTAACTATGTGAAATGTGTGGGGCCATATATTTATATGTATATTTAGGCTATCTTTATATTTACTCTTCTATTAATAATGTTTATCGTTTTTTTTCCATTCTTATATGTTTCTATCTTTCTTTCTTTCTTTTTTTTTGGAAATCACTCTTATATGTTTCACCGACTAAGAAGATTTGAGGGGAAAAAAAGTTAGTTCATACTTTAAAAGAAAAAGAGAATCCAAAATTCTTACATATATTTTTCTTTTTTAAAAAACAAATCACTATCTTTCAAGTAATAGTTAATTCATGTGGCGATTTTCTTAGCATTATCAAAAAAAAGGTATATATTTTTAACTAGAAGCTGATTGACATATATATTTCAAATAAAATAACTTCAATTAAATTTGAATATACTTTTTTTCAAAAAAAAAAAAATTGCGTAATTCATTTTGAGAATTTTATTCTACAATAAAGTATTACGTTAATTGATATTTTGTGAGTAATAATAATTATTTCTTTCTTAAAAGTAAATAAAAAGAAAAGAACAACTACGGGTCCACATGCCTTAGGCATGTTCTCACAACTAGTATATTAAAATGTATATAAAGAAGAATAAGCTTCGGAATATATGCGTAATTCCAGCTACTTAAGCTATTTTTTAAAAATTATAATCCGTTGCCGTCATTTGCCCGGACTGATTCAGGTAATATAACCACAAAACATGAATATAGTTTTTTTCATCTGACAAGTGGTGTACAAATAAGAGGATGCAATATAAAGAACAACGCAAATCCTACCAGTGCTCGTGAAATCAGAAATGTCATGACGACAGGAAGGTCTTTTGTTCTCAATACATCAGCGGCAGAGTGCAGCGCCAGAGCAACTCCTTAAAAACTGTTGTGTGGTTTTTTACCACCATAAATAGTTGACTTGCCTAATCTTAAAAAAGGCAACTAGCTAATTGAAGAGGAGATAATTATCCATTATTGTGTAGTCACACAATCTTAATATTATATTGTATTTTATTATGTAGTTTCCTATTCACAAAATTGGGAAACCTAAATCCACTCTCACCTATATAAAGGGAGTCTCAGTCTCATAATCTCACAGTCATCTGACAATTACTTCACTATACACTTTCTCTGTAATTCTCTCTCTCTAATTTTCTCTTTGCTCTCACCTTGAGACTTAGAGAAACACTTGTAATTCTCCAGAAAATAGTGAAGAACAGTGGACGTAGGCTCATCTTTTTTGGGGCTGAACCACTATAAAATTATTATCTCCTTAGTTACTTTGCTTTATCAATCCTTTTCACACACAAGCCACATCTCGCAATTTTCTATATTCATTGTTGACGAAACCTCCGTCAACAAAAACTTTTCGCAATTAAAAAGTGTTTAAATCCCTTCTTAAAAATAGCAAGTCACAAAAATATTTTCTCTAACGTGAAGTTCAAATGATAATGGAAATTATGTATTAATATAGAGATATCACTTTTACATCTTGTATTTTGACACTTTGTGTAATTTGTACATTATGTTTTTGTTATTATTAATTAGAACTAGTAATTCGGGCCGAGTCTGTTGGCCCGACCTGGGGCCAAGCTGGGTTGGGCTGGGCTTAAAAATCTCAGTCCGGTCTGACCAGTTTTTGTTTTAAAGCCCATTCTAGGCTCTTCTTGTTGTAAAAATTTTTTTAGGGTCTAAAATTCTGGGCTCTTGTTGTAAAAAAAAAAAAAAAAAAAAGGGAGGCCGAGTACATGCAGAAGCTAACAAGCTCAAGCAAGGCTCTATCTTTTTTATTTTTCGCAGGATGGGCCGGGCTTTTGCCGCTTCTATTATTAATATTGACCTTTAATTTGAAATACGTTATAAATTTATACCCTAACACAATTTAGAGCAGTTAATTTACCAAAACGATTTAATAAACTTATTCTCATATTAGTTTTTATATAATTTATTTTCAATTTTTTAAAGGCATCTTGGTAAATTAACTATTTTAAATTGGTGTCATGGTATAAATTTATAATAAAGTTTAAACCTCAAGTTTAATGTTGATAATGAAAATCATGACCAAGCGGTTGTCATACAGTAGGGAGTAAGAATATATGTTATTAGTAAAAAGAAAAAAAATATTACAAAAAAAAATGAAAAATATTTAAAATTAAGCAAACAGCTCAGATAGTAGACAACTCAGTTCCCAATAATATTCATATTTCTATAATACTAGTAGAGATATATATATATATAGTTCCCAATGGCTATTTTTATTGGAAAAGTTATGAAAAATTAGCAATCGGTAGTATTTTTAAAATTTAATCTTTCACAAAAATCTACTAATAGTTTTTTAATAAAATAATGGAGCGGTAAACATAATCAGGAGCATGATAATTTTCATAACAACATATTAGAATTATATATCAATTTTATACCTCTTATAAATGTTAGAATAACAAATGTATGATTCCAACCCCTATGATCTTAATTTCAGACTATTCTTGTATAGTCACATAAGAGTATAGTTTTTTAATAGGGTTTTTGGCATAATTAGTCCCTGAATTTTTCGATAATTTATAATATATCCCCTAAACTTTTTTTTGGCAATTAGGACCCTGAATTTAGGATTTTTGGTATGATTAGCCCCTGAATTTTTCGTTGATTTGCAATGTATCCCCTGAACTTTTTTTTTTGGCAATTAGGACCCTGAATTTAGGGTTTTTAGCATGATTAGCCTTTGAATTTTTCGTTGATTTGCAATATATCTCCTGAGTTATGTGCAAATTTTTTAAGGGTATAATGGTTATCTCACTTGGTTTAGAGACAAAAATAACAAATGGGAGTTTGGAGGGGAAAAAATAGTTTTAAAATTCAAATTTTTAAACAATTAAAGAATAAATTACAATTCAACGAAAAATTCAGAGACTAATCATTTCTCTTGTTGGATACAAAGAGAAATGTATGTTGGATTTAAAAACGATTTTCGCAGCGGAAGATTGGCCCAGGAATATTCAAAAATTTTCTCAAAATAATTGACTATATGAGTGTATAGTATTAATTTATAGCAAATAGGAACACACAAAGAGAATAGATCTAATACCTCTTGAAGCCTATCAGCGGATCCTTGCTTTATTGTCTTCTAAACCACGATCTTCCAATCCAAGCCTCAAGCACAACTGGATGAACGTGTGGGCGTTGCGTACAATTTCTTAAACTGACACACTTTAGGCACTTGCAATTTTCTCAACACATGAGATTGCAAGAGTTTGTTCTACAGAGAATAGGAAGACACTCTTCTTTTTTCTGTCTAGTTTATGGAGGCTCTGTAGAAAATAATACGTAGTGTTGTCTATTATCTGCTAGGGTTTCACCTTATATATATATATATATTAAACTATTTAATAAATAAATTAATATATATATATATAAGTTTACGAAAACTTTTTCGTAAGGCTCCTTTTAAAAAAAAACTTTACTTATATATATATATAACTTAAACGGAAAAAAAAAAAACGTTACTTAGTTTATATAGGAAACGTAAGTTTCCGAAAACGTGAATATATATATATATATCTAAATTAATTAATCTAATTAATTCATTACTTAATATATATATCTATATAAACTAGCAGATAACTATTTCACTTTTAGTCAGTTTCCCAATTTCTATTTATCTAATTATCTCATAATTAT
>JXTC01000133.1:308290-366996 GCA_002914845.1 Trema orientale | reverse complement strand
ACAGGGGATTACTCAATCTCCATTCTGAAGCTTGTTTCCTTTTCCATGCCGATTACCCTTTTGGTGAAGCTTGAATCAGTTTCCTCTTTATACTAGTCGCACCTTTCATATTCGGATGTGGTCACATTTTAATTAAGGGAATACTTATGCGACCATGTCATGCTTGACTATTATTATAGATTTAAGATCGCATAACAGTACCTATTGCACCTAGCTCTCAGTAGTAATAGGATGGTGAGATGTTCTCTTCTTGGATCTTCGTTGAAATAAAGTGTAACTATGCTGCTACACGAGCTCTTTGGTAGTGTTATTTGTAGGCGTTGAAGGCGATTTCTAACGAGGAGTCTTTGGCGGTTACATTTCCTAAATTAACGCCAAAATAACGACAATTGTTAATTCATGTCATCCAAGGTACTTAATAGGTGGAGTATTTATAAGAAATGGCCTTTTTTTTGTATCAATTTAAAAAATGGCCATTTTTTACATCTATTAAATAGATGACCGTTTTATAATTTTATTTTGATAGATAACTATTCTTTAGTAGATCAAGTAAATCAATATTTGAAAAATAAATTAATTTTTTAAAAAATAAATCAATTTTTGAAAAGTAAATCAATATATTGTGATACACTAAATATGAAAACTGTCAATTTTTAAATAATTTTTAAAATTCGACCATTTTTTAACAATGTTTGAAAAACATAAAAAATGGCCATTTTACAAACTTTGATTCAAAATTCAGTCATTTGGCTAAACGGCCCAATAAGTCTGGTCAAACAAAAAAATTTCCTTTTTGGCTTTTAAATCTCAAATGTTGTTCCTAAGTTTCAAAAATTCTCGCTTTAGTTTTTAGAATTGGTTCGGCAATAAAGTTGGTTATTTCTGTTTGAAGACAGTTGTTTCAGTTACAAGGGATCAAAGGAGTTGTTGGCTCCTGGCAAGTCCAGAAGCTTCATTGTATAACGACCCTCTTTACCGCCACTTTTGAACCAATTTTCTTAAGGTAAAATAGCGGAGAGAGATATTGTGATATCTCGATTTCCTAAATGACACCCAATTTAAAAGAGCCAATAATAACATCATGCATAGCATTTTTATATATCCGTCTTACCTATTTATATAATTTGGTGCTTGTTTTAGAAATTTATTTTCATGTGTGCATATAGATTTAGGTACTTGTTTTAAAATATTTATGTCATATGCTCTTATCATTTTAAGTTCTGGTGCTAATTCATTAAGATTATTAATCTTTACTCTCTAAGAAAATTTTGCAGTGGAATGCTTTGAAATTTGCGCTTCGGTACAAGTTGACGTGAAAAAAAAAAAAAAAAAGATTATGGTGTTATACATTTGCATATTGCTATTGATTAGTATTATTTTATATCTTTTCTTTTTATATGGTTAAAGTGATTTTAGATTAAAATATTGACTTAAGAAACTTATTATTTCATAATTTTTAGTCTTATGTTATAAGCTTATTTATTGTAGTGGACATAATTTTATCTCATTACTCAATTGTTACGTGAAATTTTATTACTATTTTATTAGTTCAAAACATTTTTTAAAAAAAAATTAAAATTAAAATTAAAATTAAAAATTAAGTCAATGACTAACCTAATCTACTTATACGATCTACCCTCATACAAAAATCAATTCGGTTATGCTCCACTAACTCCACTGACTACTTCTCTCTCCCATCTCATATTTCTTTCCTGTGAATAATTGAGAGAGTTATTTGTTGCCATTAATTTTATTAGGACAAGGTAAGTTCTCCTTTAACTAGTTAAAGTTTTGATTATGTTGTAAATTCTTTGTTGCCATATATACATGTATATAAGTTTTATGTGTAATCATAGTCAAAGCCGTGAGTTTTTCTATCCTTGGAAATCTGTTTACTAAAGAAGTATCAACTATATACACAAAGATCATTGAATTGATGGCTGGTTGTTATGATAAATATTATTCTTATTGATACGTGTATACTTTGAGTTCTTTAGTCCTTTCCACCGAGGTTGTATAAAAAACAAATTAAAGTTAATTGGGCTTTCACTTTTCTAGTTGCTATAGTAGGATTATATACTGATTCTTGTCAAGCAAATCAATAAGTATTTTATATTTTATGATGGGTATTACTTATAATCAATTTTATTTTACCAAGTTGACCACTATTGTTTTGGTTATATGGGAATGTTTAGGGGAACAGGTTGTTTGCACCAAATTTGAAAATTTAAGGCATTAGTTTAGGCTTCTTATGTTGTAGATTTTATAACTACGTGTATGCCAAATTAACTTTGTATATTTTTTTTAACTAGTGTATTTGGGCAGGTTATGTTATTAAGCTAGTTGTTTGATATTTTGGAGTCTTGAATCTAGAAACGTATTAAAAATCTAGTTACTTTTAAAGAATGTTTGATATAATAACTTTCTTGGCATCGAATGCATATTAATTAGATAATTTTATTACTTAAAAATAATAGGGTCACGTCAACTATACCTTGAGCAGGAGCATTCCACAGAAAATCACATGAAAGTTTGAGAATTGACGTAAGTAACGTTACACCTGCAATGTAAGAAAATATTTATTTCTGTAAACTTATGGCCTCCTTAGTTTATATGAAAATTTGTATCTATTCTTCTATTATGCCTTAAGTATAAACATCTGAATCTGTTATTTTGACATACATGAGGTATGAACATGTAGTATATTTATATTGCCTAACAAGTATTGGTGAATAGGGTGTGGCGGGCCAGGCCCCAAATATGGTTCCTTCGGGGACATTACTAGGTTCCTTCGGGGACATTATTTAGTTCCTTCGGGAGCATTCTGATAGCGGTGTGGGGAGGACCTCTGCAGTACAGAGGAGTTTGAGATATATTTAGGACTCGAGACCTCCATACGACGGCTTATGATTAGTTATTACTTATTAGTTATCTGAGTGGCTCAGTATGCAATTCATGTTCTTGTCAGGCAATATAATATACACAGGGATCCCAATCATATGATTATCTATTCTTTGTCATGTGCATTCTGCATTTGCATACGTTACGTACTGAGTTTTATACTTATAAACATTCTTACATTGCAAAGGGTACTGATGCTATGTGAGTTAGAAAAGGAGCGCCGACTTTCTAACCACGGCTTGTGTATATGAGCATTTTGACGCTGTGGTTTTCTGACTGAGAATTTTGTACCTATTTTGAGTATGTATATATTATGTATATTTTTATGAAAGGTCCACTTCGTGAGTACGTATATACGTAGGAATTAGACTATGTATAATTATGAGTGGAATTTCCCTTTTTCTTCCAGAAAGTTTAAAAAGTTTTAAATTTTCCACCATTTTATCAGTTCTAAGTTGAGTAGAGTCTCCCGATCTCACTAAATAGTTATATAAATATCCTTACATACGTATGTGGTATTTGGGGAACGTTACAGACGTCACTTATTCGGATTCAAAAATACGATTTTTCAAAAACTTTATTTTAAACGTAAAACGAATGTCACAGTAAAAGTGTTCGAAAAATATTTTATAATTAAAATATTTTAGTTCGAAAAAGAAGCTCCCACACGGTCTGGCCATATGTATACTACACAGCTACAACTTGTTCAGCTCACTAGTTTACCTTCTCCTTCCCCTTACCTATAACATAACAGTACTAGATAAGCTACTAAGCTTAGTAAGGTAGTAAAATAAACACAACCAAAATATAATTCACAATTGATACTTAACATTTGACCCAATGACAGCAGTCTTAAAATGGGCTTTGTCTCCAGCCAAACAATTTGAACAACACAAAAATATCTATACTAATAAGCACATTATATAGGGTATAATAACTAAGTAAAAATAGTATGTAAATAAAATACAAATATTGCCAGCCTGGCTCACAGTGGTACTACTCACACTGGATACTACATCGACACTTATCGATCTAGCGACCCTATTCCGAGGCATCGCTTATGATTTTATGACCCGTTACTTTGGCATCGTACTCTAATCATATTAACGACCCTATAACTTCAACATCGCATTTAATTTTTGTAGTAACGACCCAATAACTTCGGCATTGTATACTATACCCAATTGCGATCCAATACTTCGGCGTCGCTCACTCCAGGCTTTCAACGGGCAAATCTTAACGTGTATGCCTGTGAATTTGTGCATAAGTATTCATACGTACTAAGGCATAGTCATTAACATAATTAAACAGTAATAACAATTAACACTGAAATATTGTAGACAAACAACTGCACTTACAGTACTTGGTATTCCACACTGATATTTCCTTTCTCTTCTAGAGCTCTTTGTATCCACTATTTACTGTATACCAAATACAGTACCCAGTATTAAATTCGGGAAACCATTAAGCTTACACTCAAACAATGATTCAACAAGCGTCTGGGTGAGTTGCGTACTATATTTTAAACTTAATTCAAACTTTAATCTCTTTTAAGTTGGGAGATTTCAGTCCCTGAGTTTCAAACATATGGTTGAATTTGAATTGTTAGAGCCCCGATAAAAGATTGAAACCTTATCTCAAAATCAAATATTAACATAGTTTATAACTCTTTTTTTTTTTTGATGAAAGGATCTGAATTATCAAAAGGAAAACAGAGTGTTCATACAGACAAAAAGCAGTATGACAAAGGACCGGGACTCGCCAGCCTCCAAAAAAGGAACACAAAGTCTAATGGTTGTTCCAAATACAACTAGGGAGATTACAGGTATCCAACTCGCCAAAATTACAAGTATTGGCCGCCCAACTAGCTAGATTATGGGCCAAAAAATTGACCACTCTTGGAATTAAAGCAATTTCTATGAACCTAAATTTACTGATCATCGCACGACATTCTTGGACAAGCTCCACAATAATCCAGGGAAGTGACTCCACCGAACCCGTTAAGTACTCAACAGCCTCCTTACAGTCTGATTCTAAAATTACCGGCTCCCACTTTCTTGCAGAAGCCACGTGAATTGCTGATTGAATGGCCCTTACCTCCGCCACCAAAGGATGAGTACACTGCCATCTGTTAGAAAAAGCTGCTATAATCTCCCCCTGGTCATTCCTTGCTATCCCAGCACTAACTGCAAAGAGCGGATGCGTAGCTGCATCGACATTTATCTTGACCCATGGTGAGAGAGGGGGGGGGGGGGCACATCAATGTCTATCGTTCTTATCTCCACCTACCAATCCTTTGTACAGGTCTACAGAGATTAGAAGCTCTCTAATCATGGAAGGTACCTGTTTTAAAGTACCTCCATGCACCACTTCATTGCGTTGTTGCATAATTTTCTCTAGGCAGATAGATGCAAAGATCAAAACCTCATCAAAGTTAGGGACCTCCTTTGGGACCACGACCCCATCAATTAAACTCAGGAAGCAGGATGTCAGTGAAGGGAAATCAAAAGCATCACAACAAATACCCCAGCAAGAGGAAAACCAAAGTTGCTTTGCGTAATGGCATTGCCAGAACAAATGAATCAAAGACTCTTGTTCTTTATTGCAGAGCGGGCACTCAATATCCATTATCGGGAAGAGGAGGTTCAATCTGGAACATGTGGGAAGGCTATTGTTAAACAATCTCCATCAAAGGAGTTTATGCCTTGGGTGCAGCTTTATCTTCCATAATTGTTTCCAAGCACGTATAAGCAGGGGGTCCTGAAGTATAGTATGAGATCGGGAGAGAGATTGGTATAAGCTCTTAATTGAGAACACACCATCCTTCGATAACGCCCAAAACCATTTATTCGTCTGATGGTGTACAGGCCTGGGGGCCGGCATTTTCAAGATGGCCTGCAATGACTCATCATTGAAGATACTTCTCATGATGTCCACATTCCACCCTCCCGAAGCTGAGAGTAGATCACGCACCAGCAGTCCTTGTCCCCTCCTACTGGGCTCGGCTGGCCCGGGGATAAAATTGGTGAGGAAGGGAACCCAGGGTTCTTGCCAAACATCAACACAAGAATTCCTATCAACTGAGCGACAAGCCCCGCTCTTAAGGAGGTCCCTACTCCTCACAATAGCTTTCCAGATCCAAGAATCCTGGTGGCTTACTTCAGCATGAAAAAGGCTTCTACCTTTCAAATAGTTAGACTTCACCAAATCCACCCACAAAGTTGGAGCATCAATAACCACATTCCAAGCCCATTTGGCCATAAATAGTGAATTGATCACCTCCATTTTCCTAAAACCGAGACCACCTAGCCCCTTGGGCTTCCAAATAGAACTCCACGACTTGAGAAAAAGAGCCCTCTTGTCATCTTTTATTCCCCACCAGAAATTCCAGATAGTAGAATCTAACTTCTCACAGATGGCTTTTGGAAAGGGAATGACAGAAAGAGAGTAAGCTGGTATAGCCATAGCTACGGAGCTCGCCAGCACTCCTCTACCTGCTCTTGATAGGCACTGTCCCTTCCTATTAGCCAGTCTGCTTTCCACCCTATGGCAAATGAAATCTAGATCCTTGGTCTTTTTTTTGGAGAAGATTAATGGTAGTCCAAGATAGCGGCTAGGTCCTCTAAGTGGTTTAAAACCCAAGGTGCGTAAGATTTCTCTCGCATTGGCGCCTCTAGTATTCCTGCTGAAGTGAACGTTGGACTTTTCCGTATTGACTCTTTGACCTGACCATTCACAATATTTATCCAAGCATTCCTTGAAAACCAAAGATTCCTGTATAGTGGCCCTACCACAAAGCAAAAGGTCATCTGCAAAAGCAAGGTGGGTAAAACTGGGGCCACCTCTAGAGACTTTGATACCTTTTAGCTCTCCTCTTTGCTCTGCTTGCCAAATAAGTCTTGAAAGTATTTCACCACAAAGAATGAATAAATACGGTGAAAGAGGGTCTCCCTGCCTCAAACCTCGCTCTGGAACAATCTTACTACAAGGACTACCATTCAAGAGGATGGTGGCTGAAGTTGTACTTATACATTGCATTATCCAACTAATGAACACTTCTGGGAAGCCGAAGCCGGTGAGGACTGACTATATAAAGTGCCACTCAAGCCTATCATACCTCATTTGAAGTTAAGGAAAATACTTAATTTAATAACTCATTTGGAATAAAATTCACTTTTATTTATTTGATGGCCTATTTAAAATAATTTCAATGAAAATTATAAATAAGAATCCAGTTTAGTTATAAAACCTATAGGTAATTTGTTCATAATTTCCAATATCACCTCTTTAATAAAAAATAAGTATTTTCCACGTTTTACCCCACTTTTGTTATTTTTGTATCTTTTTATTTACAAAGCTATTGGGCTGAAAAGCTTGATCAGTCTACTATTTTAGAAAAATATCATTGGGCCTTAGTTTGCTTGAAAACGTACTACCATTTTCAGAATTACACAAACTGACTTTTATGTTCCTGGGCAGATTCAATTTCGATATTGCAAAATTCAAAACGCACTCAATATTTTTCATAAAAATATGAGTGACCCCAAAATCTAAAGCTTATTGAGTCTAATATATGCCTCTAAAATTTCAAAACAAAATTCGACCATTTAAGTACTTTTTAAGGTAAAAATTTTTTACTGTTTGCAGCTAAAACTAAAAAGGCAGATTCGACCTTTGTACCTTATCAAAGGCATAAATCGATCGTTAAAAATCGAATTGATGTGTTTCTTGATTCTAAAAATATCTAAATGAAAAGTTCTTTCAATCTGGGCTTTGAAATTGTTCCAGAAGTCATCACATCATTTCAGATTCATCCATTTAATCCACGAACAGATTGTAGTTTAGGCCATTTCTAGGCCTTAGCACTTACCAACTTAGCTTATTTTATCATTTTTCATCTCATAACCCATATGCAAGACCTCTAACCCATTCTAGACATCATCAAATATCAAAATAATCATCAACACCATACTCACTCACACTTATTACAGACCATGGCTTATAGCCTTAAATAACAACCATGATTAACAAAAACACAAAGTTTAGTATCTTTACCTTTGTGGTTTCTTCCAAACTTTATACCACCACAAGATAATCACCTCAACTCTTCAACCTTCTTCTATTATGGAATTTCATCATAAATAAGGCTAAATCAACACCACAAGCCTCTAAGATTTATATTCAAACTTAAACTCTTAAAACTAATTTAAGAACTTACCTTAGACCACTTGAAAACTATGCTTGCATGTCTTGCCTATACTCCTTGGATGACTCTAGTTCTCACATATGATGAACTACTTACTCTAAGGATTAATTTTACATGAAAACATTGAAGATTAAGTGAAAGAAGATCAAGGTTTAGTGGCTGGATTTTACTTTAGTTGAGAGAAATAAAAGAGAAAAAGATGATAGAAATTTTGCATGCAAATGAGAAAATGACCAAGCCTTGGTCATAAATCTCAAGTGTATACGAAATGATGGAGTGGTCAGCTGCTTGATAGCCTCTCAAAGTTGCAGAAAATGCTCATTAATTTAAAACTTTCCCCACTAAATTTTGCTACCTACTTGTTATCTTTTTTTTTTTTTTTTCCCCAACTTGTTTAACACTTTCTTTGTCCACTATCACCACTCTCCAACGGTTGAAACTTAGGTACATATACAATTCTTAAATAAAATAATGCTAAGTTTCAACCATTCCATAAAATAAAAATCTCAGTTTCGACTTTTTCTGCAATTTCACTTTTATGTTCATAAGTCTCACCGTTAATTCGTCTTATCTTCGAATTTCACCAAATTCGAACCATAGGACCAACATTACATTCTTAACACATTTATAGTCTTAAATCATCAAAATCCCAATATCTTAAAACAAAAGACAAAAATGCCCTTAGGTTAAGGTACAGTCCGATCAAGAACCCTGTTACGTCCAACTATCGCTTTTCCAAAAACTAACGTTCTAAATTCATTTCTCTTCATTTCAAAACTTCTAACGAGTTAGATAATTTACTACTTTCAAAACAAGAGCTTGCCAATTAATCACCACTCAAAACCCCAACTCTACTAGTTTAGGGTTTATAGCTCCCCCAGCTACCGTTTCATTGTGATTTCATCGATAATTTATGAAATCAAGCGTCATGATTTTTATGTGCTTCATAATATTCACATAAAATAAATCTTATTAATAATTTAAAAAGAACAGAGAATTCATAAAATCTACAGATAATTACCGTGGTAGATTTATGAAAATCCGGGTCGTAACACATTGATTGATCATACTTAGTATAAAAAAACTCGTTCTGTTTTGTTAAAGAGTATCTGAAAGTTTTAGAGAGAGAAATACTTTGTAGAAAGCTTTTTAATTCTCTATTTCTTGTGAGAAGTCCTTAAGAGAGAAAGAGATTGTACTGGAGTTTGGAAAGAGAGTTGGGAAAAAGCTTTGTTTGCATTTGTACTTGATAGATTGTAATTTCTTTGCTTGTTCATAGTAGATTGATGAGTACCATCAACAGCTAGACGTAGGTTTCTAAATTGGTAATTGAACAAGGATAAATCTATAACTAGTTCATTATGTTTGTTTTCGTTAGTGTTGATTTGGTTTT
The DNA here is from genome assembly GCA_002914845.1 of Trema orientale. NCBI lineage: Eukaryota > Viridiplantae > Streptophyta > Magnoliopsida > Rosales > Cannabaceae > Trema > Trema orientale. The sequence goes on along the minus strand of JXTC01000133.1, from coordinate 357,496 downwards.
CCCAGTAGTATAAGTCTCAAGTTCCCCAACGGTTGGAAAAACTGGAAATTGAGTCGATCGCATAACAGAGAATTAACTGGAAATTAATGTTGGACCATTGATTTAAGAGTGGGATTTAACAGAGATTAAAAATGATCCAATAGTTGGGGTTGTAGTTTTCATGGCTTTATGCATTTAGATTGGGGATTATTTCTCCTTTATTTTTACCATTTTAGAACCCCAAAATCCTAGAGCTTTAAGCTTGTTCGAGGTCGGAGTTGTGCTCTAGATTAATTAATGTGACCTGTACTTAATTACAACAAAGCAGAGAATAATTGGATTAGAACATTAGAATGCACAGCAGAAAGAGTCATCTTAACACTTGCACGTATCAAAAACTGATATGCAGTCGTAATGAGAACAACTCTTCCTACGTATCTCGACAGGATTAACAGTTGCAAGGATGACTCACTTAGTGTGCATAGGAATAAGCAAGAATAAAATAATATTAAAAGTTGACGAAAGTGAATAAACCGACCATAGTATCAACTATAAGTTAGCAACAAAAATAAAGTGCAAAAAATAAATAGTTAGAAACTGACAAAGGCGATACCATCTATATGCCAGTTTTAGTTAATTAGAAGAGTTAGAATTACGAGGCGGCAAGTCTAGCCATATTATCAAAAATAATAATAAATAACTGAAATTAAAGTGCTGAAATTTAAATAAAGCGACGTGACTGGTTGTGAATAAAAACAACACAAATCACTAAATAAATGCGCACAATAATTAAAAGGGAAATAAAGTAACCGATTGCACTCAAAGCAGCAATACAGATTACTTTACGGGGAAGGGAAAGCAGAATAATTGATCGTACTTAGAGCAGCAATACAAATTACCCGCTAAATTGTAAAGATACAAGACAGAGATATATATATATAATGCAAAGAGCATAACACCTCAAACTTGTGTTACATGTTAAGCACAAGGTTGTGGAGAGTGGTTCGGTGCCCAACGATCACTAAAGTATACGAGTTAGAAACTGTATCCAAAAAAACTTATTGTACAAGTTAGTAGAAAAAGTAACTTAAAAATAATAAGACAATAGAAAATGGTATAAATATAATATTGAATAGAAAAGTGATATAAACTTAGATATTGGTCCTATAATATGGAAGAAATGAAAGTGGACTTAGGAAATAAAAAGATTTAAAAAAAGTAGATTTCTAAACCTATATGCAAATATGGGTATTTATGCAAAGAATAGAAATTTGGAAACCAAGTTTAAAGATGCATATATATATGAAGAAGAAGTCATAAATATATATAAGTATGTATATGATATGAAGGTCACGGATTGAACTTATAAAGGCAAGATAGTGATGATGGTGGAATGAAAAATTAATATCAATATATGTATATGCACGAAGTGAAGCGAACCCGCGGAGTTAAGAAAAGAAATGATGGCGAATAAACAACGATTGATAAAGAAGTCAAGCTGATAAAGATGAGAAGTTGGAGGAAGATCAATAACGAGATGGTGGTAGTGGTAATATGGCTACGGGTTTGGAAGAAAGACAATAAAAATGAGGCCACGGCTTGAAGTAAATAACAAAGTTATGGTGATGATGAAGATTTAAAGGTGTTGGGCCATGGATGGAGAAGAAAAAGAATATATCAAGATGATGTTTAATGAGAGGGTGGCTTCGGGCTTTGAAGAAATAAGGCTTAAAGCCCAAAAGATATATGAATGAAATGAAGATTGTGATAGCTTGGTAATGGACTTCACCTAATGGAACTTGGAATAATACTATATTATGCATGAATAACCAAAGCAAAGAGAAAGATAGAAAGAAAGTAAAAATAGAAAGATGAAGAAATACTGTACTCCTATTTTATTGATCCCTCCCCCTATGACAAAAGACATGGCCTTATATATAGCCATCTGCATATGTACTTCGGCCGACTCTTGAAGAAGTCTTTATTTGTAATAACTCGATACTTATGAAAAGCTGGAGGTGGCACATTAAGCTTGAGGTACTAGTTCTTTATCCTTGCATGTTGACATGTGTAAAAGAGGTGTCAATTGACTATTTGGCTTGAAGTTTTGACACTTGGCCATTTGTGATTAGATGAAATTTTTTATCCACTCTTTGCTTAACATTGATAATTTTTTTAATTGACCACAAATTGTACAATTATTACATTATTTGTAATTTAATATTTTAAGTAGAGACTAATTATAAATAATTTGTCATCCCCCAAATCAAAGCTTTTTATATTTTTTCCTTCCTTTCTTCCTCCATTTTGTATCGTAGTGCCCTTGGTTCTGGCAAATAAGACAGATATTACAGAATTACTCAAGCTTTTCAAGTTTCTTTAATGTTATACATCTCTGATGACTACATTTTCTTCTTCAATTTTTTTTCCTCTCTTTTCCTATTAGTGCAATAGGTTAGATTTTAGGCCATTCCTAAAACCATTCATTTTTTCAAGTGGTCTAGGGAATTTTTTTTTCTTTTTTGTCTTTTTTCCTTTTTTTAAAATCATTCCTAGTCAACCCTAAGACTCACAATGCCTTCCTAATTTCTATAGATGTCTGAGAGTAGACTACTTATTTTGAGGTGCTTTTAATGGTGATAAAGATTCTAAAACTGTCTTAATTATAGAAGCTCTATTAGCTCTCAATGGATGAAGTCCCTTAGCTGTATATATATATATATATACATATATATTCTTATCCAACAACTTGGCTTCTCTGAGCCTTCCTTCTATGAATGAGGTGCATAATATGCACTATTAATTGAAAAGACTCTTAGGTGCTCTAGTAGAGAGCTTTAGGTATTTATATCTAAGTTCTCAGTTGCAAGGCCAGTTGAACCTGATCGAGAACTATATTTTCAATATGAGGAAGTAGGAACAAAAAAAAAATAGTACTTTCTTTTTGAGGGGTATTGCTATAGAGAATAGGAAGTTTGAGCGACTAGGTACATTTTCTAGCTTCATTATTTTATTTTCTTAAGTCTGTCGATGAACTAATAATATTATCCTTTCTATAAGAATGCTATCCTCGTCCAGAGCTTGACAAGTAGTTGCTAAGGTCGAGACCGAAAGCTCATTTTCTATAGTTGAGAGGGATGCAGAGACTCTTACCAAGGATAATCTTCGAGCTCGTGATCTCATTATCAATCAAGCCAAAACTTTAGTTTCTTGTCTAATAGGAAATTGGTAAGTATTGAATTTCTATTTAATATTTGCTCTAACTTTTTGGTGTTTAATAGATTCTTTTTCTTTTACAAATATGCTGGGGCAAGCATTGTCTTCCCCTCATATACAAAAGTGGAGAAGACAACTAGTATATCTACTCTATCTCATGTTGTGTCGAAGAGGTTGAGGAAGGAGAAATCAACTTTGACATGCTTCTGCAGACTTACCAAGGTTGCATCATTAAGCAAGGTGGCTCTTAGTAAGGGTTTTGCCCCTAAGGCTCCATATAAGGTGTTATCATCGAAACATATCAAGGAAGTTGTTCAATTTCTAGGAATGGCCAAATAGGTCTTAAAAAGATCGGCAAGATGGACTAAAAGCTTCTCGAAGAGTCCTTGGGAGAGGATATTCTAGGCTAAGATTAAGTTGATGGTGACTTTTTTTGTTTCTCAAATGCTCTAAGTTGATGGTGACTTTTTTTATTTCTCAAATGCTCTTGCATTAATAAAATTAGACTAATGCTATTTTTTTTATCTCATGTAGAGTTTGACTTATTCAAAACCTTTAGTCTTAATGCCTATACGGTGAAGGAAGCTATTGGAATCAAAGAGTTGATGTATGCAATAAAGAAAGACCTGAAAATTGCTCGGGATGAGGTCTCTAAAGTAATGAGAGGGATAATCTTCACAATGATCATGCCTTTGAGAAAAGTGCTAAGCTTCTTGTTGATAGGAAGATCTAGTGATACAGAAGACTAACGATGGAGTCCAAAGAAGGGAGATAGAGCTAGTAGCTCCAAAATAGATTTCAATAAAACTAACAAATTCTAGAAAATCGACAACTAAATCCTTTTCTCGAGTATTCAGCTTACATCTGGAGCTGAATACCACTACGAGACAAAAGAGCTTAACTGCTCGAGAGCCAAACTCGCTGAAGGAAATAAAAAAAAACGAGTGATAAAATGATGATGCACTTATTACAAATGACAACCACAAGATAACGACATCAAAGGAGCAAAACGACAGTGTGCATTTAGCTGAGGAAAAATGGCATGGTCGCTGCATCAATTCTCCCCTAGTAGAGAAGAGTTGGACTCCGTGAGCTCAGGTGGGCTACATCTGGTGGGAAGTAGTCATACAGGTCAGCAACATTAAAAATGGGAGATGTCCGCCACTTAGAAGGGAGGTCATTCAAATAAGCATTCGGCCAAGCTTATTCTTTATAGTGAAAGGGCCAAATTTCCGTGACCGAAGTTAATGATACGCGCCAGAATGAAAATGTTCATGCCGAAGGTGAACCATAACGAGATCCCTGACAAAAAAACTTTTATCACGATGATGGTGATCAGCAGTGGTTTTATAATGGGTGTTAGCAGCCTCGAGGTGTTGCGCATGAAGGTATGATCATAGAGAATATTCAGTGAGACAATCGATGGGCTTGCTGTTGAAGTGGGAAAGGACGGCCAAATCAATAGTATGGTTGGGCAACTTAGTATAAATGACAGAGAATGGGGACCGGCCAATAGAACAGTGAAACATACTATTATATGCAAACTTTACTCGCGACAGAGCAGAATCCAGCGTCGTATGCCTTCGCCAACAATGCTTCGAATCATGGCGCTAAGTGTACGATTGACGACCTCAGCTTGGCCATCAGTTTAGGGATGGTGGGCATGCTGAGTTGTAGGGTGGAGTTGAAATGCCGCCATAGGATGCACCAAAAGTGACAGACAAAATAAACATCGCGATAAAATGTAATGGCGCAGGGAATGTCGTGCAGCCAGACAATTTCTCGGAAGAACAGAGTAGCAACATTGTTGGCATCTGAAGTATGCTTGCAAGGGAGAAAATGCGCCATCTTTGAGAACTTGTCAACGACAAAAAATATAGAATCGAAGTGATGAGCAATTCGGGGTAGGCCGAGAAAAAAATCCATGGAAATGTCTTCCTATATATTCTTCAGAGTAGGTAATGGTGTATAAAGACCAGTGTTTTAAGTTGTACCCTTAGCATTCTGGCAAGCATGGCAACATTGGACAAAATTTGTGACATCACGATGAAGATGTGGCCAGTAAAAACAAGTCTTAATTGAAGCCAGTATCTTATCCCGGCCAAGGTGGGCAGCCAGACCATTGCCATAAAGCTCACGCACAAGATGGTCTCTGAGAGAGGTTTGGAGAAAACAAAGTTGTAGTCCCTTAAAAAGATAGGCCTGTTGGATGTGAAAGTCAAAAATATGCTCCAATAGAGTTACACTAAGCCCAGAAATCCTTGAAATCTCCATCATTGGCATAAAGTGTTTTGATTGTGTCAAAGCCCAGAACTTCCTAGTAGAGTATGGTTAATAAAGAACTTCGTCAGCTAAGGGGATTAGCCACTCGATTGTGGTCACCGTGCAAAACAAATTTAGCTTGCAAAAGGTAGTGTTCCCAGTGTTGAAAAGACCGAACAACAACATACAACTCCTGTTCATAGATGAACCACTTTTGCTGGACATCACTCAATTTTTCACTGAAGAATACAATCGGGCGTCCTTCCTACATTAAAACAACACCAATTCCTAGCATTAAAGCATCACTTTCAACCTTAAAGATCTTATTGAAATCGAGTAAGGCAAGTACATGGGCGGAACTTAGCTTATCTTTAATTAGTTGGAAGCTCGTGTCTTGGGTTGGTCCCCAGTGGTAGTGGCCGATCTTCAAATAGTTGGTGATAGGTGCCATAATGCTGCTGAATCCGCAAATAAAGTGCATGTTAAATGTTGCCAGGCTATGGAAGCTTTGTACCTCATGAATGTTTTCTTGGAACTGTCTAGTCTTTGATAGCTTATACCTTAGCTTGATCAACTTTCATGTTTTCTGTAATACCAAGTCTATCCTATAATAGAGTTTTTTCATATGTTTTAAATCTATGGTTATGATAAGTGAAATAGTTATGCACTAACAAATTTTTGTGAATATGATTGCAATAGAAAATACACATGAAAGTCAGGTTAGACTACGTACCTAATGAGAAATAAAATTTTTATACATTTCATTCATAAGTGATTGCTATAATAATGTAATTAATTTATGTTTATTATTGAGTTAAGTGGATTATTCTAATAATTATTGTTGTTTAAATCTTAGTCTAGTTGTATTTAGAGTCCAAATAATTTGATAACAAACTTATGTATATACCTAAGTTTTAACTAAGCACACATTATATATATACGACTAAGTATGTTTATTGTCATTATTATTATTATTATTATTATTATTATTATTATTATAAAATAAGTGTGATGTGCACGAAGTTTTGATTCCAGAAATTTTTTTATGTATATATTAATATACATATTTTAATTTATTTTATTACTTGTATATAGATATGATTAGCATATTGTTAACTCCACAAAATTGGAGTTATCTAGTACTATTATGCCTTAAGTTTTGCTATGTTCTTATTTGAATTAAGCTATTTCAAATGTTTTTCTTGTTGTTTTGATGTTTTATTTGTTTATATTGATAGGAGACTGAAATAAAGGTATTTGATGTAAAATGTGGTGAATTTGTGCCTCCCAAATGGGTTTCTCAAACCATTAGAATTAAAGTTGAATCCGATACGGTCATAACGTAATGAAAATGAGACAAATCAGAGCTAAAACGAAGAAATGGCACATCCGGGAAGCCGTGACACCAAACCAGTAGAAAAATAGTGCTACAGTACCAAAAGTGGTGCCCCAATGCCAACTCTCGGATAGTTTCAGTACCGCGGCACTACCTCCTGTGTCCTAGGTCAATAATTAACGGTCAAGATCAATTTTTTGACGATCCAAAGGTCCATGCTCCGCCTGCCATAGGTTTGCACGAGCCACTTTTTTAAAATCCTAACTTTGGGGTTGAAAAAGGCATGTTGGGATAGAGAGAAAGAGAGAGTCGTAGCCATGAAAGAGAGGAAGAATAAGAAGAAGAAGATGAAGATGTGCTCTAACCTATCTCATTTCTTAATTTACTGATCAACATCTCTAGATGCCAGATTCTACAATTGAATTTATTGGAGGGACTATGACCACTTGCAATCCTGCATCCAGAAAAAATAAGTTAGTTTAATTTATGGGTTGTGCTCTTGAGAGCTGCCTACATACCTAGGGGTGCACAAAAAATCTGCTAACCCGCACCGCCTGCCCAATCAACTCTAATCCGCACCCACCAAACCGCTTAAAAGTAATACCGTACATCCGCCAAACCGCTAAAAGTAAAACAGCGGATTTTGGGTTGGTTATGGGTTATATATTTTTCAAACCGCTAAAAAATAAATCCGCCAAACCGCCCAATAATACTACCATACACTCTTAATTATAATTTATATTTTTATATAACATAGTATATGAAAATTGAAATTTAATTTAATCACTGGATAATTATTTGATGACATTCTACTAAGGTTTTTTAATATAATCTTTATCTATTTGAAGTTTTAGTATGTGTAAGTATGTTTACATTAATATTTAATATATTTTTTCTTTTCAATTTTTGATGAATAGTCTTTACCAAATACATATATTTGAGTTCATATGACATAACACTTTAAAAATTATAATAAGAGACAATTAAAATACTTTTAAAAAATTTTAATAATGATTTTTTTTACATCCGCAAAATATGTAATTATAAGTTTTAGATAATCCAACCCGTCCAATAAACTGCTAAAAACTGCCCAATAAACCGCACATTAAAAACCGCCAAACCCGTAACTTAATTGGGCAGCTATGGGTTAGACATTTTCTAAACCGCATGGAAAAAAAACCGCTCAAACTGCCCATTAACCGCCCAACCCGCCTGTTGTGCACCCCTATACATACCCTTTGCAGAGATCAAACCCTAATACAGTTCTGATTTCCTGCAAAAGAGCAAAAAACCAGTAGATGTCGTGTATAGAGAGAATAGGCTAGAAAAAAGGAGATGAAGATGCAGAATGAAGAAGAAGACTGCGTATTTATAGGCAAATAAGAGATATTTAATAAATAGGAAACTCTTTTAATTAGATAATTAATAATTATCTTTTGGGTAACCTAGTCGTATTAGAACACTTACCAGATAATGCCTGATTTGAAATATGATTATCTGATATTTAAAAATAATAATTACCTCTTTCCTGAAAAATAGGGGACCCTATAAAAATAAAAATACCTTTTGTAAGTCCCATATAGGCCATAAAATGAGCCATACGAATTTTATCCCCAACAATCAGCCCCCCACTCCTCAGTACGAGTTTACTCGGACTAGAGGAGTAGATACTTTTAAAAGACTTTCTTTTGTCTCCATTATTTCCTACAATTCTTTATGTTATATAAGCGACATACATTCACGTAACATTTTCATATAAGCATGGTCAATTGCATCAAGTAGCCAAATAATCACATGTCATGAACTTTTATATAAAAGATGAAAGCAATCATTAAGTAGAAATTGGCTCACCAGAATAGGACCACATTGTACAAAGTGTGGAACATCCGAAAAGATTCTACACCTAGCCAAATTGTGTTTGACTAGGGGCGTATGGCACACAAGACACGTATGTCCAAAAGGATAGGCTCGACGGAGAACATGGCGTCCAGAATTCTTCGTCGGATAATAGCCAGTCCATCCGCAAGGACTCCTGCACCCTTCTATCGCTTGGTTAGTTAGGGGGCATAGCTCTCTAGGGCACGTATGCTTGAAATGATCGGCTCGCTAGATGAGCCAAGCGTCCGGTATTCTTCGTCGGAATTAGCTAACTTACTAGCAAGGAATCTGCACCCTGCCACAAATATAGTGAGAGGGCGTATAGCTTTCAGGACACGTATGTCCGAGGATCGGCTCGTAGATGGACCAAGTGTCCGGAATTCTATATCAGAATAAACTAATCTATCCACAAGGAAGACTGCACCCCACTAGGCTTAGTGAGGGATTTTTAAATCATAGGCTCAAGTATTGATTTTCAAGCATATAAAATGCGCACATAATTCATATTTATTAGCTCACTTTTTCTCATCGATCAAACAGGTAAATGGATTATATATAACAAAGTCATGAGCAATAATTGAATGGAGATGAAACTTTCATGGTATAAAAAACTTTTAAGGTATAAAAGTAAAGCCATACCTGTTGCTCCGCATCTATTCTTTGATATAATGATTTTATCTAGGAATAAACAGTAAAATAAAAATATACAAGGGCATTAAATATATTGATATCAATAAAACCAAATATATCAATTACTCAAGCAATTCAAATGATTCAAAAATCCAAAGTAATTTTTTAAGTAGTCCAAATAGTTCAAACACACTTGATAATCCTCAATCAATCAATTCAATCACGTCATACAATCCAAATCAATCAATTCAATCAAATCACATTTCAAACTAATCAAATCCAATCAAGTAGATAAGAAACAAATCATTCCAATCAAAAATCAATGTATAGCCAAACAATCTATTTAATTCAAGCCAATTAAATATCAGACAAGTCAATCCAAAGAAGTCACTCAATTCAAGCTAATCAACATCAAACAATTCAAATCAATCAATTCAATTGAATCAATCACCACATTTCAGACAATCAAATCCAAATAAGCAAACACAAAGGAAATCATTCCAATAAAAAATCAGCCCAAGCCAAACAATCCACTTAATTAAAGCCAATCAAACACCAAACAAAGTCAATCTAGTCGAACCAAACAAATCAAGTCGAATACAAAATGAAACAATCTAATCAAAAGGTTTTATACCCCAAACAATTTCAAACAATTCAACCAATCATTTATTCAAATTAATCAATCCGGATACTAATAAAAATGGAGTCAAATTATTGTAAGCCAACAAACCATGCAAACAAAAGAATTCAAATCAAGCACCAAATAAAACAATCCAACCAAAAGATTTTATACTCCAAATAATTTCAAACGCTCAAACGAAACAGTCGATCAAGACAATTAAAATAGAATCAAATATTTCACCACACCCAAATAATTCAAACAAAACAATTTAATCAAAGCAAACTAATCCAATATATCAATCACGTTAATCCATCAAACTAGTTATTTTAAGCACTTAATATAGACCCTTGAATTAAACAATTGTAACATGCAACTCAAATTTATTTGATCAAATAATTATTGTCATTAGAGTACTTATCTCCTTGAGAGTTTGACTAAACTCTAGGAAGTTGACATCTAATTAAAACTACAGATGCTTCGTACAACATGAACAACTTTTGTTATAATTTTTTTTAAAAAATCTCGAAATCTTATTACCTTTTCTTATTCTCTTATTATCACCATGTCAGTCCTCCACTCCTCAGTACGAGTTTACTCAGACTAGAGGAGTGAGAATGATATTTGACTTATGCTTGTATATTTTATTCATGGGTATTCATGAGAATAGTTCCTGTTATCTGCAATCAAATACTATACATGGATAAACTATAAAATCGTTATTAGACAAGATTGTACTTTTATTATACGATAAAGGTAATATTTAAGTAAACTTTTTTTTTATACAGTTGTATATAACAGAAACTCATACAATTTTCTCATTATACACTATGTGGAAAAAGTACAGCATAGGACATAAATATCAAAGTTCCATGATAATAGCTAAAGTCAATTAATTAATGTCTGGATAAAGCAACGAAGAATGTTTAACAATTAACAGCAAATACGTGAGGAAAATTAATAGATCTAATTTAATTATATAAACATATACTAATTAATTCCTTTTGGTCTTAGTTTTTCATTTTGTTTAGGCGAATAAAAATTATGTACGCTGGCTATATAAAACATGACTGGAATAATTATTAGAGAAATGTAGCCAAAAATTATTCAATACTCATTCGTAAGTCACACAGAGATCTTAAGACAAGTAATGAATTTCATATTTTACAAAAATTCAATATTCATATAGAGTAAAAACATGTATACACATGCACCTCTTGTTACATATACTAATCTATCTCGTACTCATATTTTTCAAAATAATATTTGTATATATAGACATTTATAAAAAATAACATTGTACTGAAAATTTATTGGGGATATATTAATAATTGAGAATTAAATTATGACATCAGTTGAAGAGATTTTTATTCAAGTGAGCCATCTAGTTGGAAACTATAATTATTAAAACTTTCAAAAAAGATCAGAAAGAAAGTTACACTTTCATATTGACTAATTTTCTTATAATATGATAAAATAAAATATGCATACAAATTAAGAAGACCAAAACAGTAAAGAGTCCTAAATGTAACAATAACTTTTGTATAAGATTTTATTAAACAAAAGACGTATTTATACACAACAAAGTAACATATTTATATATACTCTTCATACTATTATCTGAGTAAACCTAAATTATTTAAGAAGGAAAAATAATTTCAAGATTTCAAATATATAAGAACAAACTTATGCTAAAAATATTATGAAAAAGGGTAACCGATAATTAATTCATTAAATTTTGACTTAGCAATTAATTTTTGTTTAATTCTATAAGAGGAATTTAAAACCATATGCTAGATATACACACCTAAAATATGACAAAGTCCCTATATATCTATATTCGTGAATAAACAAGATAAGAATTTGCGGAATACAAGACAATTTTCGTATATTATATATATATATATATGCTAAACAATTTGCTTTTGATAAAAAACTGTTTAAATCTATGAGAACAATTTTTCAAAAAGAAAAAAATTTTCTAGCATAAAACGTAGCCCCTTTTTTTTTATTGATGCACAGATGTATGAATATAAACATATTGCAGTATATAGGTAAAAAGGTGTAAAGGTCTAGTCTGACTCAGAAACTCAACACACACAAATCCACAAGAATCAGCAAAGAAAATACCAGAGTTTTACTTGGTTCAGACCCTCAACGAGAGAGTCCTACATCCAAGGCAGGGGAATACCCCTAGCTGATTTCACTATCTTGATTAACAGTAATACACCCTCAATATCTTACTTGTACAATCTTTGATGGAGTCTCTCAACATACAAGCTTACAACCCAGAAGCTTTTCCCAATAAACTCACACCTCTCTGTTTTTCTCTAACCCAAGCTCTCAAACTCTCAAAACAGAGCACCATACAGAATGAAATATATTGGCTTTTCAAGCTCTGTATATCTCACTATTTATACTAATAGAACTAAATACAAAACTGACCAATCAGAATAAAGGACACTAAACTATTAGTTAGAATATAACTTAAGTTAGTTATATGCAACGATCTGGAACTTACTTGTGCGCGTACGTTGGTTTTCAAAATAAGTTTAATTGAGTTAGAAAGGATTAACGTGGTTTAAAATGCTCAAAACAAAAAAAAAATAATGTGGCCAAAGGAAAATAATTAAACTTTTTAGCTATATCTAGAAAAGTAGAAACTTTCTTTGGTTAATTTATACATTACAAACGGTATTGAAAATAGATAAGTATTCTAAAATCACTCCGCCACTCTATATACATAGCAGTATCAAAGTATGCCCTTCATCGACAGTTTGTCAAAAATGTCCATATACACAACCATGGTAGGAGTTTGGCATCCATTCACATGCCCAAGCATCAACCTGCAATGCGAGACTAGTGAGTGATAACTAAGTAAGTAACATTATGCACAAATTTTTGATGAATATTTTAATTTAAAACATAATCATATTAGGGCCCTATGTGTATTACACTGCCAAGTTAGAATAATAGACCTGTCACTGAGCCACATAACATAACATATCATAATTGGCCATCACATTAGCAATATAGAGGTTTTTATATGAAAACCATATTAACCTCAGTGTACACCAGAGGCCATCCTTATATTGCAGACATATTGATCCACATTAGGATCTAACCCATTAAGGGTATACTTTTCATATATTTGGAACGTTGGCCCACTACATCCCGTGTCTATCCTAACTTTCCGGGCAACATGATACACAAAATATTTTGTTTCTTTTCAAAATTAACTTCTCACAATCGTACCTGAAATTTCATAACTTTAAGACTAAAAATGTTTTATGCCATGTATGCAATGATATATATGTACTTTATTATAACATGTATCACATAATCACATAATTAATATAATCCAAATAGTGTTCTCACATTGCAGATGAGATATTACTTACCTCAGAAAAACATAGAAACTAACCCTGTGAAGAAAAGGGTTATCCTCAACAACAGAACGTACTACACTCCTGAAAAATATAATTCTATAGTTACACTTTGTACAGAGAAAATCTAAAAATCTGATGTCATTGTAATTATGTCCACTTTCAAATTTCTAATTTGTCCTTTCTATTTTCTTAAACAATGTATTAGGTTTTGTCCAAAATAATTTGGGCAGTATAACACCTAAAACTTAGTGTCCCCAAATTAACAAAAATGATACTTAAAATCTGCAATAATTGGTATTGAATATATTCTATAAAGATATTTATCGACTCCCAACAAATACAAGTCATAACACAATTAGACTAAGTATAAACTTAATTAGAGCCATCATTATATATATAAAATTATAATACAAACAAAACTAATATAGTTGAACGAATCTGAAAGTATAAATTACATATGAAATCCTAAGAGCACTAAGCACGAAAATTGGGATCATAATTTGACTAAATAACTCTTCATAAAACTTGTCAACTTCAGCTATGATCCTTGGTCTCTAAATTGAATAATATGAGCATGAAACATTTATAGGGCCACGAATTCCCACCAGGTAAATACATAATAATAAAGCAATAATTATAACTAAACTACTTGACTACCAACTTTGAGATCCGAAATGAATTTTCTCCTTTTAGTTAATGAGGCTAGGCTTAACACTTCTCTCTTTTCTTTTTTTGTGGAGATGAAACTTATGGTCTGAAGGAGTTAGTTCAACGAAGATGGGTATTTGTAGAGAAGTTGTTAATCAATCAATATTATTGGAATTCAAAAGAAGGACTACTTCTTTGCCTAAAGGTTCAGCTTTGTTGACCGACCATCACTCTTATTATTCTCAATATCCTAACCATTAAATGGTCTTTATATTACAGAGGAGGAGTTAATACAAATAGAAAACCATCATGTCAATTCAATGTCTATGGAAAGTACTAAAACAAAATAAAGAAGGATACCTTAGGAAATTTTCTCTTGCTCCATTCTTTCCTTTCCGATTTGACCTCTTCACTAGTCACTTCTAAGATTCTCTAGGCCTAGTACTCAATAAAACTTGATCTCAAAAATAGCTAAAGTATTACACGGTGCTAAGTCGATTTTGGTTAAGTAAAAAGTCAGCAGTCAAAAAGGATTTCCTTCACTTTCAGCAAGTTCTCCAAGGAAGAAAAATGTGTAAGTCTTACTTTGTGGAACAAATTCCAATAATCCACCAATATATATATATATATCAACTTATATAGAGACATAACTTATCTTCTACAAAGTACTATTAGCCTTGAAATTTGTGAAACTCTATTAATACTTTTCAAATAAATAAACTAATAGAATACTACTTCTAGTTGGGTATTAAAATAAGGAAATCAGACCCCTAACTTATTCTAAGGTATTGCTATGTATTATTATTATTATTTTTTTTTTTTTTGGGTATTGGTTTGTTCTACTAATGATACAACTCTCAAGTAAAACTTAACATGTTAAAATATGTACATAAATTAAAATTTAATAACATTCCTAGTTAATTCGTAACGAATAAAATAACTAGATTTCTAATCACATAATTATGCAATGCAACATGTTAATTATTGGCTTTGATAATTCATGAAAAGCTTAGGTGTAACATTATAACTAATTGAGCTGCAGTCCCAATTAATCCAACTAACTTAATTAAACTAACTCATAAATCAGAGTCAATTCCTAATAAAAGGCGCATACATGTAAGAATAGGTGAAAAAGGTGGAGACAATTTTCCCTGTTGGAAAACTTTGTGAAAAATGTCGCATATCAATTCTAGAATCAAAACAAACATGACATTCCCATTAAAGGTATAGAATTTCGGTTAGGAGTATGAGTAAGTAAAGATGATGTGTATGAACCGTAAGGGAACGTTTTTGCAAAATTGCATCAGACAAGTAAATTAAATATATCAAATCTGAAAATTGCTAACGTAAAATTGGAACAAAATTACCGATTATATGTGGATTGACTAGAAAAATATGAAACAAGTGATCAAGGCCCCACGGTGGGTGCCAAATTGTAGATGTCAGATTCTACAATTGAATTTATTGGAGGAGCCATGACCACTTGTAATCCTGCATCCAGAAAAAATAAGTTAGGTTAATTTATGGGTTGTGCTCTTGAGAGCTGCCTACATACCCTTTGCAGGGATCAAACCCTAATGTAGTTATGATTTCCTGCAAAATAGCAAAAAATCAGTAGAGGTCGTGTATAGAGAGAATAGGCTAGAAAAAAGGAGATGAAGATGCAGAATGAAGAAGAAGACTGCGTATTTATAGGCAAATAAGAGATATTTAATAAATAGGAAACTCAATTAATTAGATAATTAATAATTATCTTTTGGGTAACCTAGTCATATTAGGACACTTACCAGATAATGTCTGATTTGAAATATGATTACCTGATATTTAAAAATAATAATTATCTCTTTTCTGAAAAATAGGAGACCCCATAAAATACAAATATCTTTTGTAAGTCCCATATAAGCCATAAAATGAGCCATACGAATTTTATCCCCAACAACATCAATATTATAGTTTTTTCTTAGTTTTTTCTCTTCATTTTCTTCTAAGTTTTTAATTGTACTTTTCATATTTAGAGAGTAATATTGTTGAGAGCAAATCTTTGATGGAGGATTCAAGAGAGCAAAAGCCAAGTTTGGGGGAGGAGATTGACAACCTCTATGAACACCTTCAAGCTCTTCAAAGAGGGAGAATTCTTAAACTCTTTTCTCTTTAATATTTTATATTTATTGAATTCATTATATTAAAATTTTATTGTTCTCAATTTATACTATGAACTAAATTCTTTTTGTCTAGTTTTACTATATGAACTAACTTAGTATCTTGTGTTTGCTTATTTCTCTTCTTTTATTAGTCTAATCCATTGTTAAGTTATTTGTTTTACCTCATGCTTATTATTTTTATTTAATTAATCACTAAATAGATTGTTGAGTGAAACCTTTATAGACTTAGGAAGAGGAATTTAGGTTTAGATATAGGTAGAATAACATAAGATCACCTAATATAGGGCGAGTTTACATAGGATAGGAATATACTTATGTAACTTGTGCAATGTTTGTGTGAGAATAATTAAACTTAATAAATCTAGTCAATTTATATTAGGAGTAACATATTAGCTTGTCTAGGTATATTCACTTATGCCTTAGAAAGGAGTTTGTGAATACATTTGAATTCTTGGTTGACAACTCTAGTGAATTAATTAATGTAAGAGGAAAATTGAGAGATTATATATTTAAAGGATGGTTGGGGAATTAGTAAACCTAAATAATTTTCTTATTGCTTACTTTCATTCATTTTGCATGATAGTTTAGTTATCTTTACTTTATTTCTTTAAAATCTATATTTTGGTTGTTTGGATAAAGTTAGGGTTGAGATAATTTTGATACTTAGCATTGAATTAGAAATCAATCCCTGTGAGTTCGACACTCATTTTACTTCCATATCTATATTACTTATGACCGTGTGCACTTGCATTGGAGTATGTGAATTTATAGTTACATATTCCAACTAACAAGTTTTTGGCGCCATTGCTAGGGATTGAAATACTAATTCTTATTAATATTAATACCAATCAATTCTAGCTTTAATTTAAACTTTTTATTTATTTATGTATTTAATTTTCTTAGGTGTTTTTCGATGGCATACTATGGTTATTATGAAGGTGGAAGCATGATAGACACCAATCAACAATGGTACAAATCTCTTCTAGTTTTGAGCACTCAATTGAGCGAAGTGAACAAAAAATTAAAAATCATGGGACTGCTCGAGTGAGTGAATTGACTAAGAAGGTAGATACCTTGAGTGCACAAGCTTTCTGTTGTCCATTTATGAATTGCCAATTATGTAGAGGAAGCCACCCAAGGGGAGGATGCCCATACAACTTGTTAACTCTATAAAATTGGAGTTATCTAGTGTTATTATGCCTTAAGTTTTGCTATGTTCTTATTTGAATTAAGTTGTTTCAAGTGTTTTTCTTGTTGTTTTGATGTTTTGTTTGTTTATGTTGATAGGAGAGTGAAACAAAGGTATTTGATGCAAAATGAGGTGAATTTCTGCCTCCCAAATAGGTTTTTCAAACTATTGGATCGAAGTTGAATCTGATACGGTCGTAATATAATGAAAATAAGGCAAATCAAAACTAAAATGAAGAAATGGCAAATCCGGGAAGCAGTGGCACCAAACTAGTAGAAAAGTGGCGCTGCAACACCAAATGGTGCCCCAGGCCAACTCCCGCATAGTTTTGGTGCCGCAACGCCAAAAATGGTGCCAAGGCACCACCTCCTACGTCCTGGGTCAATAATTGACAGCTGAGATCAACTTTTTGACGATCCAAAGGTCTAGATTCGGCCGGACTTAGGTTTGCACAAGCCATCTCTTTAAAATCCTATCTCTGGGGTTGAAAGAAGCATGTTGGGATAGAGAGAAAGAGAGAGTGGCAGCCATGGAAGGAGAGGAAGAAGAGGAATTAGAAGATGAAGATATGCTCCAACCTACCCCATTTCTTAATTTCCTCATCAACATCAACATTATAGTTTGTTCTTAGCTTTTTCTCTTATTTTCTTGTGAGTTTTTCATTGTGTTTTTCATATTTAGAGAGTGCTATTATTGAGAGCAAATCTTTGAGGGAGGATTCAATAGAGCAAAAACCAAGTTTAGAGGAGGAGATTGACAACTTCTATGAACACCTTTAAGCTCTTTAAAGAAAGGGAATTCTAAAACTATTTTCTCTTTGATATTTTGTATTTCTTGAATTCATTGTATTAAAATTTTATTGTTCTTAATTTATACCATGAACTAAATTCCTTTTGTCTAGTTTTAGTATGTGAACTAACCTAGTATCTTGTGTTTGCTTATTTCTCTTATTTCATTAATTTAATCCATTGTTGAGTTATTTGTTTTATCTTATGCTTATTGCTTCTACTTAATTGATCGCTAAATAAATTGTTGAGTGAAACTTTTATGAACTTGGGAAGGGGAATTTAGGTTTGGATATAGGTAGAATAACATAAGATCACCAAATGTGGGGTAAGTTTGCATATGATAGGAATATATCTATGTGACTTGTAGAACCTTTGTGTAAGAATAACTAAACTTAATGAATCTAGTCAATCTATATTAGGAGTAACATAGTAGCTTGTCTAGGTGTTTTCACTTATATCTTGGAAAAGAGTTTGTGAATACATTTGAATTCTTGGTTGATAACTCTAGTGGATTAATTAATGTAAGAGAGAAATTAGGAGATTATGTGTTTAAAGGATTGTTGGGGAATTAGTAAATCTAGACAATTTTCTTATTGCTTGCTTTCATTCATTTTGCATGATAGTTTAGTTGTCTTTATTTTATTTCTTTAAGATCTATATTTTAGTTGTTTGGATAAAGTTAGGGTTAAGATAATTTTGATACTTAGCATTAAATTAGAAATCAAGCCATGTGGGTTCGATACTCATTTTACTTCCATATCTATATTACTTGTGACCGTGTACACTTGCATGGAAGTGTGTGAATTTATAGTTGTATATTCCAATCAACACATATACTTATTATAATAATAAAAAAATATGCTTAAGCTAAAAAAGAGAAACAAGAAACGCTTCCTACAATTTTAGGTTAATATGTTTAGGTTGATGAAAAATAATAATAAATTATTAAATATAAAAAATATTAGAAAGAGAACTTAATGTGAAAACTCTAAGACAGAAACCTATATATTTTATGCTCTTTCTTGAAAACACAATTGAGCCTCCTCCTAAATTTCTCTCTACCTCTTTTTCTTTCATAATTGCTGAGAGTATTTGTGATTTTAAAAGTTTTTGCTTAGTTTTTCTCTAAAATTGCTGGTTTTGTTGTTGTTAGATCAGAATTCAACATGTGATATCTAGGGCTACCCATTATAGTATGATAGTTATATGGATCCGAATAGCTACAAAGTTATATATTTATTATGGCACCATGTTTATGGCTCATCACTTCTGATAGACTTAGAATTACACAATGTTGAGGTCAAATATGAAAGTTTTACGAAATGATAATGTTTGAACAAGTTGTTTTTCAAAAAAGGGATTGTATAGTTACGATTTTTAAAGTGCATTTTTTATAAAACACAATATTCATTGCATATATAAGACTTACTTACTGGGTGTAAGATCATTCTATTCTTTTAAATTTTTTAGATAAGTAATAAATTACTGGGTTGGCTAGTGACGGCGATGGATGTTTTTAATCGACTTTAAGTTTTAATTTCTTGTCTTTGGTTTTTGGATTAAAATTAAGTATTTTTATTTCATAGGGTATTTTGAATATTAAGTTTTGTTTCCGGATTTTTTAATAAGAGATTTTTTTTTAGTTTAAGTATCTTTTAAAAAATAATAATAATTACCAGATTTTCTGCTTTTATAATATAAAATGAATATGAAAATTAAATATTTTTCTAGCTTAGGTGCATACTAAATTAGGGGATATAACATTTGGTATCGGAAGTAAGAGTTTAGTCAATTCTGTATATTTTTTATAAAAAACAAAAAGGATAAAATTAGGTTAATTCCATGGGAAGCCACTTTCAGCCAACTAGGAAGTGAAAAGGATGAAATGGAATTATTTATGTTTCTTTTATATATGATTTTATCATACAGGTTTATTATTATTATTTAGAACTCTACAATGAGACTTTAGTAGGATTTTCCTTTTTAGAAATGCCGCCACGACGAAACATTCAACAAAATGCCTCTGTGGAAGGCATAGGTATTCAGCCCCAACGTTAAGCTGGGAGTTAGATTCAAAATGTGCAAATAAATGTGGACAACGTGGTGTAGCTTATAACAAATTCTGTTAATCAAGTTTTACAGCACCAACAATAACAACCACATGCACAAGCTGTCTAAGCTCTTTATCCTGGTGGAATAACACTCCCTGTTTATGAGCAATTCATGAGGATGAAACCTTCAAGTTTTCATGGAGGCACAGATCCACTTATCGTAGAAGGCTGGATCAAAAGATTGGAATACAACTTTCGTTTGTTGACGTGCACCGATCAACAACAGGTTGAATGTGTTATCTTTATGATGAAAGGCAAGGCAACATACTGGTGAGAGATGGCTGATCGTATCCACAATACTTAGGCCAACCCTGTCACATGGAATCATTTCAAGGAAATCTTCTTTGAGGAGTACTTCCATACTCTATGAGACAGGCTAAAGAGTTAGAGCTCATCAACTTAGTGCAAGGGTCTATGTCTATTTCATAATATGTACGTTGATTTAAACAACTATCTCGTTTTGCACCACATTTGGTGGATACTGAGGATCATAAGGCAAGGAAGTTTGAGATGGGACTGAAACCTGACTTGAGGTGTTCAATCAAAATTCTGAAGCTAACAGGTTTTGGATCGAACTCAGATTTTAGCTAAAGATGATGAGAAGTCCCGTCAACCAAATAGTCAAAAATCAGGTGTAAATCAGAAAGGAAAGCCCTAGAGTAGAAACAACCGAAAGAGGAAAGGAAGCCATAGCAGAGGCGACAAAGGTGGTAACAACAATAAGAAGATGGCGATAACTTGTAAAAAGTGTAGAAAGACTCACTCAGACGAATATCGTATGGGTTCTAATTTGTGCTTTAAATATAGGAAGTCAAGGCACTTTATCAAAAACTACAAGGAGAATCAGACCATTGGGGGCAACAGTGGGCAAAACAAAACTCAAGGGCGTGTTTATGCTATGACATATTAAGAGGTTGACACTTCAGATGATGTTATTACAGGTAAGCTCTATTAACTAGACCTTTTAGTAACAATCATGGTATTGATTGCATATCTTATGTGTTATAAGTGTTATGATTGTTTCTAATATTCTTGCTTCTGTTTTAATTGATTCGGGAGCTACTCATTCTTGTCAACTTATCCATTATTGAAAAGTCAGAAGCTACACCAGAACCTTTACATAAATGGTTTAGTGTTTCCATACCATTAGGAGTGCTAGAATCTTATTGTAAGCTAAAAGGATGCAAAATCCTAGTTGATGGAAGAGAAGTATTTATAAACCTTGTTCTTCTTAATATTCAAGATTTTGACATCATACTGAGCATAGATTGGTTGAGTGCAAATCATACAACCATTGATTATAGCAAAAAGGAAGCGACCTTTCAGCTACAAACTGGACCAAGTTTTTCTTTCCTCAGAGTTAGGAATGTACGCAGAGTACCTATTATTACTACAATGAAGGCTCAGCATATACTGAACAAAGGATATGTTGGTTATCTTGCATCAGTAATTGAGGTACCAAAGAAAGAGATCATCGTGAGCCAAGAACCAGCAGTTCAGGACTTCATAGATGTTTTTCCCAGAAATTTTCCTGAACTAATCCCACATCGTGAGATCGAATTTGTGATAGATTTGGTTCCTAGTACTGTACCTATTTTTAAAGCACCTTATCACATGGCTCCAACTAAATTGAAAGAGCTTAAAGAACAACTTCAAGATCTTTTAAATAAGAAGTTCATCAGACCTAGTCATTCACCATAAGGAGCTCCATTACTTTTTGTTAAGAAAAAAGATGGTTCAATGCGACTGTGTATCAATTATAGGGAATTGAACAAAGTAACAGTAAAGAATATGTATCTATTACCTCAAATTGAAGACTTGTTCGATCAATAATACGGAGACGGAAACTTTTCTAAAATTGATTTATGAACAGGATATCATCAATTGAAAGTCAAGAAACATGACATATCAAAGACAAATTTTAGAACAAGATACATGCATTATGAATTTTTGGTTATAACTATTGGCCTAACGAATGCCCCTACAACTTTTACGGAGTTGATGAATCAAGTATGTAAGGACTATTTAGATCTATTTGTTATTGTCTTTATAGATGATATTTTGATAAACTCTCTATCTGAAGAAGAATATGAACAACACTTGCGCACTATCTTATAGATTGTTCGAGAGAATAAGCTCTATGCAAAATTTAAGAAGTGTGAGTTCTAGATAAAGCAAGTTTCTTTTCTAGGACATTTTGTTTCTAAAGATGGTGTAACTATTGACCCTTATAAGGTGGAAGTAGTTTAGCAATGGCTTACACCAACCAACATGAAAGAAGTAGAAGTTTCCTTGGTGTTGCTGTGTATTATAGAAGGTTTGTGAAGGGCTTTCGAAAGATTGCATCTCCACTAGCCTGGTTGACCTGAAAGAATATGAAGTTCTTATGGTCAGATAATTGTGAAAAATATTTTAGGGAACTGAAGTAACGATTGACTACTACTCTCGTTTTGGCCATTCCTGAAGGAGTTGATGGGTTTGTCATCTATAGTGATGCATCCAAAAATGGTTTAGGATGTGTTCTCATGCAATACAGAAGAGTAATAGCTTGTGCCTCATGATAACTGAAAGAGCATGAGAAGAATTATCTAACACATGATCTCGAGCTTGCTGTAGTGGTGTTTACTTTGAAAATTTGGTGACACTATCTGTATGAGATTAAGTGTAAAATCTCTACCGACCAAAAAAGTTTGAAATTTTTTTTTCACACAAAAAGAACTCAATATGAGGTAATAATGATGGCTCAAGTTGATGAAAGATTATGATTATGTGATCAACTATCATCCAGGAAAGCAAATATAGTTGCGGATGCATTAAGTCGATTATCTTCTAGCTATGTTGGTTTTATACATGAAATTCTACTGCTAATTTTGGATATGTAATGCTTGAGATTAGAAGTAATAGATAAAGAGAATTCTGCCTAGATAGCTCTTTGACTATAAAATCAACACTCTTGGATCGAATTAAGGCCGCACAAAATAAAGATCCTGCATTGATAAAGTTTCATGAAGTTGCAGAAGTTAGAAAGTTTAAAGACTTTGTAATCACCTAAAACAATGCATTGAGGTTCATCGATCGTTTATGTGTTCATGATGTTCCTGAACTCAAGAAGGAGATTGCGAGAGGCACATGAGACCCCTTGTGTTGTACATCCAGGAAGTACAAAAATGTATCGTGATTTAAGAAAGTACTTCTGGTAGGTCAATATACCTAGAGATATTACACAGTTCATTGAGCATTGAGTCATTTGTCAATAATTGAAAGCAGAATATCAACGACCTTCAGGTTTATTGCAACCACTAATGGTGCTTGAGTGGAAATGGGAGCATATTGGCATGGATTTTGTTCTTGGATTACCAAGAACACAGAAAGGCACATATTACATATGGGTAATTATGGATAGACTTGCAAAATCTGCACACTTTCTTCTGACATGTAATATTTACTCTATGGACAAGTATGCTAAGTTTTGCATAAATGAAATTGTGAGATTACATGGAGTTCCTATATTAATTATTTACGATCGAGATCCAAAGTTTACCTCTAAATTTTGGAAGAGTCTACACAAAGCTACGGGTATACAATTAAGGTTTAGTACTGCTTTCTATCTTTAGACTGATGGTCAATCTGAAAGGATGATCCAAGCACTTGAAGATATGTTGAGAGCCTGTACTCTGGATTTTGGTATTATATGGGACAACTATCTACCATTGATAACATTTTCCTATAATAACAGCTACCAGACGAGGATTGATATGGCACCTTATGAGGCACTTTATGGTAGGAAGTGTCGTTCTCCAATTCATTGGGATGAAGTGGGTGAGAGAAAACTTCTAGGTCCAGAAATTATACAACAAACAGCTGACGTTGTGGAAAGAATTAGGATAAAGATGAAAATAGCCCAAAGTCATCAAAAGCATTATGCAGATAAGAGACGAAAGGACTTGGAATTTTCAATTAGAGATATGGTATTTCTTAAGGTTGTACCAATGAAATGAGTTATGAGGTTTGGTATAAATGGAAACCTAAATCCACGATTTATTGGACCATTTAAGATTTTAGAATGAGACAGGGACATGGCTTATAGATTGGCATTACCGTCGAGATTTTCTAAGATACATAATCTAATTCATGTCTCGATGCTGAGAAAATATTTGGCTGATTCATCACATGTCTTAAGTTATAAACCTCTCCAATTGCAAAAATACCTAACATATGAAGAAGTTCCTGTTCGAATTTTGGAGAGAGAGAAAAAGGAGGTTCACAACAAGAAAATTCAATAGGTCAAGGTTCTGTGGGGAAATCATGCAATAGAAAAGGCAACTTGGGAGCGTGAAGAAGAGATTAGAGCTAAATATTTGAATTTACTTGGTAAGTTATAATTTAGAGGATGAAATTATTTTAAAGGGGTATGAAATTGTAATACCAAGTCTGTCCTATAATAGGATTTTTTTCATGTATTTAAATCTCAAATTTTTGTGGATATGGTACAGTAGAATACGCACATGAAAGTCAGGTTAAACTACGTGCCTAATGAGAAATAAAATTATTATGCATTTCATTCATATGTGATTGCTATAATAATACGATTAATTTATGTTTATTATTGAGTTAAGTGAATTTTTCTAATAATTATTATTGTTTAAATCTTAATCCAGTTCGTTGTTAGAGTTTAAATAATTTGATAACACACTTATATATATATAGACCTATGTTTTAACTAAGTACACGTTATATATACGATTAAGTATGTCTATTATTATTATTATTACTATTATTATTATTATTATAAAATAACTGTGATGTGCGTGGAGTTTTGATTCCACAAATTTATTTTTATTTTTGTATATATGAACATATAGATTTTAATTTTTTTTGTTGCTTGTGTACATATATGATTAGCATATAGTTATTATAATAATAAAAAAAATCTGATTAAGTCAAAAAGAAGAAACGGGAAAAGTTTCCCACAACTTTAGGTTAATACGATTAGGTTAATAAAAATAATAATAAATGATTAAATAAAAGAAAAATATTAGAAAAGGAACTTAACCTGAAAATCCTAAGACAGAAACCTATATATTTTATACTCTCTCTTGAAAATACGATTAAGCCTTTTCCTAAATTTCTCTCTACCTCTTTTTCTCTCATAGTTACTGAGAGTATTTGTGATTTCAAGAGTTTTTACTTAGTTTTCTTCATTATTCAAGAAGAAAGTAAACTTTTAAAATACTCTTTTCTCTGAAATTGTTGTTTTTGCTGTCGTTAGATTAGAATTCAACTTGTGATATCTAGGGCTAGAAAGTTTTTAGAACCTGAAATTTTTATGAGATATTATGTTATATGTCTACATGATTTTTGTAAATTTTTACATTCATATCATAATTTTATAATTTTATATAAATATTTAAAATGCATGATAGTTGTTACATAAGAAATCCTGACAGACAGACTTAATCAAAGTTGTTCTACAATTTCAGAGGGTAAACGAGTCATATTTAAGATGAAATTTTAACAACTTATTTATATGTTAAGTTATGTTTTGGATATTTTTATGATCATAGGGGTTTATTTTATTTTGTCATTAAATTTTGTTTTTATATTGTTCTGAACATCAGTGAATCTGATAGATTTGATATTCCCATTCATTACTTTTCAAAACTCATGCTATTGATATATATATATATATATTTGACCTAAAATTTTTAGTAGATGTTTATATAAGTGCGATTAGATTCTCAAAATATTTATATGATTTTTAAAAATTTCTATAATTGAATATGATTTTCATAATCTTTATTATTTTTCTGATTTTGGTGTTGATATAAATTCTGAGGTAGAATTGTATGAATTTAAAGTGATATATAATAGTCTATTTTGGAATCTATAATTTTTGTACATGCTTTATACTATATATAATAAAAATATTTTTATAAAGTTTCAGATTATTTTGATTTAAGAAAAAATCTATAAAATTCTATAATTGTATATTGATCTTACATTTAATAGTTTTATCGGGTTACAAGATTAGATTCAAAATTTAGAAAAATATAATATACTAAATCTTTTTCATAAATTCTAATTATTGTTTTAGATCTTTTTTATATGTCCTAATGAGCTATGCAACTTTTTACGGCAGTTCTGGTACAATCGCCGTTAAAAGTCGTATAAATGAGGGCTGAGACCAGCTTGACCCTCATTTTCTCTCTTTTCTTCAGTCGAGAGCTCACACACCACTCCTAACTTCGTCTTCCTCATACATAGCCACCCTCATTCTAGCAATTTTGGTCAAAATTACTCTTATTTGGTTCGAATCACTCCATTCAATTTGGGTAAGCTTTATATACTTATAATTTTTAAGATTAGTTAGCATTTAGTAATTGTTTATGTCCAAGAAAAGTTTAAGTTTTTGTAAAATTAATAACTACAATTCTCGATGAGTATGTAATTTTATTTCTTTTTTTATTGATTTAGGTTTCAATTTGAATGTGTAGAATAATGTTGGGCTTAATTTTAGAGTCTTGCAATATTTTTACTCAATTTGAGGTATTATTCTTCACTAATTTTAATTAATCCAAAAAAGTTATTTCTAAAAATTAAATCTTCATAGTGTATATTATTTGATGTTTTTATATTGTTTTGATAATGGATATTAGCGATGATGGATTATTAGTTTAATCATATTAGCATGAATTAATTAGTGTTATGTGACTTTATAATATGTATACTTAGTATTTTCATTGACTTTAAATTATTTAGTTTATGAACTTTAGAATAGTCAAAAGTTTGTACTATATATGAATTGAGTTGAATTTGAAGGTTCATAATGATAAAATGGTAATACTTTGAGTTAGAAACGAAAGATTGGATTGGTGGTGTGCATCTTTATCTTTCCGGTGTTAAAAATGATAGTCACTTATGTGACCCTGCACATTATTTCCATGTAGTAACGCGTCTCAAAAAATATTTATTACTTGTATCTACTTAGACAATCACCAGATACTATAAATCTCTTAACATAGTTAGTATAATGTATAGTATAATATATAGAACATATGTTTATTTATTTGATCTACTAGTTTTTATAACACATGTTTTATAAGTGCATTCAAAATATTTCATACGGACATGGAAAGAAGGGGAAAAAGAGATAGTCCAACTTAGCATCATATTAAGGTATGAGATATAGTTTGTTTGTATGAGATACCTTTATTTATCTTTCATCTTTATATATTTTAACTATAGTTCTATTGTAATTATAGTATCCATCTCAACTCAATTATGTGGAATGCAATGTTTATGTTAAAGTGTATCGCGGTTCACTCACTTTATCTATGTTAGTGTTGTTAATATAACTTTCGATAAGTTTAGGTTGCAAGTGTTAGTGATATATATCTAGAAACTCATTATTGGTTCTTAAATGTATTTATGTTAGAGTATATTATCTATATAGTAGAAACTTTTTAGTTATATGTACTAGATTTTAATTATGTTTATTTTATGTAGTTTATTACAGTTATATCTAGGTTTGTCTGTTTTTGAATTGATTTGAAATCTTTTTTAGGCAAGTTTAATGTTGTGGTGTTGTATAAAGTATTCTGGGGAAGGAAAAAAAAATTTTCCTGGAAAAGGCTTTTAGCCGCGGTTCCACGGGTACCACCGTTAAATATCTCCTCACCAATAACGGTGGTTCCGCTATTGGTCAAGTTTTAACGGTAACCACCGTTAAAAGTGTTACTTTCAATGGCACCTGCATTAACAGCGGCTTTTAACAGCTGTTAAAACCTTTTTAATGATAATTTTTAATTGCTGTTAATTTACTATAATGTTGTAGTGTAATGAGCAAGATTTGGTAGAGTTACCCCTAGAACAATGTCTATTTGATGTTGAATGTCTCTCATAGGAGGTAAAGTAGCTGGTAGATCAATGGGCACTACGGTTGAAAACTCATTGAGTAATTGCGCTACACTTGGCGACACTGTTCTATTGTTAGGTTGGCTCTCTTTTAGAACGACAATGAAGATAGTTTAGGAATCCTTGGCATGATGCTGGAACTCGGGACAACTCGCTATGAATAATTGGTTGTCTCACCCTTGTAATGTACTAGCTGCCCTGAACTCATTGTTAGTAGCTTAATAGTCCGTGTGCCCCACAAGAATTCGTACGTGTTTTCTTGACCATGATGGATTGCATTAACATCATATTGCTATGGTCGTCCAAGTAGTAAGTGAGACACATCCATTTCGAGAACATCATACATGGCTTCATCCTTATAGCTCTTCCCAGTGGAGAAACTAACAGGGCAATACTCGGTGACATGAATTTCAGACCCTTTCTTCATCCACCCAACCTTGTATGGTTTTGGATATTTCTTAGTGGTAAATCCCAGAGCACAAACTAGGCCCTTAAAGATGACATTTTCGCTACTACCACTGTCAACAATGACCTCACATACTTTGCCTGTAATGCTACAGCTTTTTTTTTTTTTGTTTTGGGTGTTTTGGCGTGGTGCTAACAAGAGCTTCTAAACAATGCATATAATGGGCTCACAAGTGTCACATTCGACCAACTCTACCTCAGGAAGATCAGGGGTATCTTCATCAGGTGCTTCTTCAGCTATGTTGACAAACCGCCTCAAGGGACAATCACTCGACTTGTGCTTTGTGCCCCTGCTGATTTGGTGGAGGCCTTGGGAATTGATTTGGTTTTGGGTGGCTACAGGGGCAAGGGTTTCTTGCTTAAGCTTATGTGGTGTTTGAGAAGTGTTTGATTGTGTATGGATAGTGTCTGGAAAATTAACAACCAAATCCTCTCCTCGAGTATTCAGCTTATATCTGGAGCTGAATACCACTACAAGACAAAAGAGCTTAACGGCTTGAGAGTCAAACTTACCGAAGGAAAAAAAATAAACGAGTGATAAGACGATGATGCACTTATGACAAATAACAACTGCAAAATAACGACATCAAAGAGGCAAAACGACAATGTGCATTCAGTTGAGGAAAAACGACTTGGCCGCTGCATCATATAGCGGCTAGAGCTGACCTTAACTCTAAACAGAGGATTTTTTAAGGCGACAAAGAAGACTGAGGGCTTCACAACGTCATTGAGGACTAAGGTAAAACCCATCTGGCTAAGGCTAAAAATGTATTTAGCACAATTTGGCCAAAGTATCAGGACCTTGACTTTTCGTTATAAGTCTCATGATTGATGAAGTTATAAAGAACTTTAAGACTCGAGCTTCAAAGACTTTGAAGGCATCCAAAGAAAAGAACGAGGGAGAGGATGTGACTATCCTAAATAACCAGGGAAGGAAGGGGACAATGGTTGGGAAGCTTTCTGCAAAATTTTGTAGATTTTTTGTTAAAAAATTCGGGTATTTGATATTTTAAATTATTTGGTGATAGTTTAATATACAAAATGACAGTTTGAACAAGGGCACTTTGGCCATTTTCAAATTAAAAAGAATGACAAAAGTTAATGAAAATGGAGGGTTATATTGGAACCCAGCTGGAAATGCCATAAAAGCACCAATTTTTTTGTTAAATATTTAATATTTATTATCGACATGTGAAACAAGCATAATGTGCAATTATATATAAATAGATATATTATTTTACTTTTATTTCTTACTATATTACATCATATTAACAACTTTTTGTGAGTTTTTTTTTTCTAAACAAATTCTGTTGTTGTAATCTTTATTTTCATAAATTATAATCGATGTTGTGTTGATATATCATATTTGGATGCACATCCAAAAAAACAAAAAGAAAAATAGAAAGATTTATATCCCATATATTCCAAAAATATTGTTTCTATTTGGTGGAGGATTTGAAGGTAAAATCAAATTGATGGAGATCATGTTTGAGTGATAAAAATATTTGATTCATATAATAACTTCCATTTCATCAACTAAAATCAAGAACATGAATAGTTTTTTTTTTCTTTTAAAAAAAAATCAAAACAAAAATTTCATTCATTGTTTAAATAAATGAATCATAAAAAGTAATTAAGATGAGAATCGATTTATAAAATACCCATAACAATAAACGAACAAGCAATGAAATTGTTGGATTCCAATAAAGATCATGGAGAAAATATATAACCAAATAGAGTTATATGAGAGAATCCTATTCGCTCTTTTAAATCATCCTCCATTATTAGAGTTAACTCTTTCGATTGATACTATGACAGATCTCTTATAGAAATCATATATGATCTTATAGATCTGTAACTTGGATCTTTTAGATCTAAATGAAAAATACACAAAATTAAATTAAATTAATAAACCCTAATAAAATCCATACAAATTTGAAATCAAGTAAGATAAAATATTCATATATATATAAATATAATATGACATATGCCTTCACACATGTGGAAAGATTATTAAAAGCGGAAAAAAAGGAAAAATTCTACCAGAGGGAGATCTTAAGGAAATTTAGAAAGGTAAGAGTTAGAAAAATGAAGAGAAAATTTTCAAAACATAAATAGTTTCACCAGTACATTTTCAGATGCCATAATGTGTTTTTCATGTGTGTTTTTGGTCAAAAATTTAATAATAAATTATAATTTAAATAATTCATAGAATAAATTACTACAAATCAGAAAGTTCAGAAACTATTTTAACCACAATTGAAATTTTAACCACAATTGAAATTTTGAAGATCGAATTGCCACAGATGTGATAGCTCACGGACCCTTTGTGCCATTAACGCGGAGTTAAAAAAAGCCGAAATGAAAAAGGGTATAGAAAAGTGCTATTTTCTCAAAATTCAAAATCGTAAATATAGAGATGAATGAATAAGAATTCGTACCCAGCAAAAACCCAGTTAGGAGTCCTAACACAAGTGTCGCCATGAGTTCTATATGCCGCCGATTAATCTCCCAAATGGCAACTTGCCCAACAAAACGACTTGTCATTTCCTACTCATACTCTTCAACCAAGGCCAAACCCAAACCCAAACCCAAACCCAAACCCACTGGTACTAACTCTTCTTCTTCTTCTTCTTCTACTACTACTACAGCCGCCGGCGGCGGCGGCGGCACTACATCTCAGACCTCTCCTCATTCGCCTTCTTGGAATGTCTTACTGCCCGCCGGAGAGCCCAAACCGGCGAGAAGTTCAGCGCCGGCGCCGGCGAGGCCGGGGGAGATTCCGTTCCAAGCCAAGGTCTCCAACTCGGTGCACCTGATCGGTTATGTACACGCGGCGGTTCAGTTCGAAACCAGCGCCAATGGTTCCTCTTGGGCCGCTACGGTTATCACTCAGCAGAACCCCTCTTCTTCTGATGACTCTTCTGATGATGCTCTTCCTCTGTGGTAATTCTAGCTTCGCCATTTTTGTTCACTTCCAACTTTCTCTTGCATAACTGTGTGTTTGTATGTATATTTGTATAGAATATAAAAATTTGATGATTTTCTAGTTTCAGGAGCCATTACATAGCTTGATAAATCCTTTTTTGCTGGGCTGTGAAATGGGTCTTGTTTTGCTAAGAATTGTGGGAAAGAAATATGTTTATTTACAATGCATCCTCTCAGTCATGGACAACAGCAATATATATATGTTTGTGTGTATATATATATATATATATTTTTCATTGTGCAGATAGACACAGTATCTGAGTTGGGTTTGCTTCATTTTCTAATACAAAGGGGACATAAAATAAGAAAAAAAGAAATTGGATATTTCTTCGGATAATGTCATAAGGATGTTATATCTCAGATTTAATGGAAATACACTTCCATGGCAATTTTATAAAGAATGACAATGGAGGTTAAGGGTGGAATACTAGAGTTTGTTCAATTTTCATCTTCGTGGAGGTTTATTAGCTTCTTGTATAAGACATTTTTTTTTTGACTTTGTAAAATCCTAATGCAAGCTTGATATTTTGATTTCATGTTGGAAATAGGACAAGTTACAATTCTACCTCAGAGATAATGAATTTCTTAAGTTAAGATCTTTGAATTTCGAATGATAAGCCCAAAAAAAGCGCCAAAACTGCATGCCTATACGAAATTCTTAATCCTACTATCATCAGACTTGTAGTCCTTTTAAGCTCCAAAAAATAAAGAACTGCAATTCTGAGAGATAAGCCATTACAAATCAGCTCAAATTCTGAGAGATAAGCCATTACAAATCAGCTCGACCTCCATTTATCAAGTTGTTCGTGGTAAATTTTGATTTGTGAAGATATGTGATTACTTGCTAGTTACTCAAAGATTAAGACAACATAATATATCATAATTGAGCATAAAATTCTAGGATATATGATTTAGATAGATTGCTAGAGTAACTAAAATGAACAGTTTGATAATCAACAGAACTAATAGACTTGAAAATTATACATAACAGCAAGCAAAGAGTAAAAATAATACTTTTACAAATACTTAAAAGAAAACTTCCACGAACATATTGAATAGGGCATTTGGATGGCTCAACCTTCACAAAGTTTTTCAAATGCAATGAAAGTTTGAAATTCAGATGCTCATGAATGGATGGTTGTTTCAAAAGTGAAAATGTTGCTCTATTCAGTAGTGACCAAAAACTTGATAAGCCACTGAAATGAGCTTGATTGAATACATTAGGCACAAAGCTTTAATAATTATATTAAAGATGTGTGCCTTAGTATAATATGATCAGCTTTTAGTTTTGAAAGCATGTGGTATATACATACATATATAGGATGAAAATAGGAAAGGAAAAGAGAACTTAGCTTAAGGACACTTAGTCCGAAGAGTAGATCAAACCCATAGTTGCATGCATGAAAAATAGGTCGATCATACAATGCATCATGAAAAACAGCATTTGTTGGTGGCTGGTATGATATTAAAATGGTAGTGTGAGGCTGTAGTAATAGAATTAGGCACCAAAACTGATATATTTAATATTTAGGGAGTGTATTTAAGCAATCGGGTGAAGGGATTTTGAGTGTATGAGTGGCTGTCAATTTCTGAGGGATATTAGCACTAAAAATCAGAAGATAGAGAGAAGAATGTATATATTTTTAGAGCAGAAAGTAATCTGAAAAGATAGGCCAACGTCCTCTCCTTTTGCAGAAGGAGTTTCAGTTCCTTTTATAGCATTAAATAGCAATCATTGAAGCAGGGGACAAGGAATATTCTGCAATGATTACAGTGAGACAGCCTTGCTAAGTGGCAAGCTGTCTCTGTTTAGTTTGTTAAAAACCAGGTACTGCAGCCGGTTTTTCACAAATCAGCTACAGAATTTTATCTTATTTTGCTGAAAAATCCCTTGAATTCTGTATATTCTCTTGGGATTTACTCAGCCATTGACACCTAAACGGTTTCACTTCAAAACCTTGTCCCAAAGCAGCAAAACCAGCTAGTTTCACCCTTGTTGAGTCTGCATGAAATAGTGACTCAAGAACTGCTTCAATTTTGCACATAAGACCTTACTTTGACACCCTTAGATAATATCCATATAATGGGATATTAATACTTCAAATCAGAACAAATAAAAGCTCTTAAAACATCATTATACAATTCCATCAATTTATCTTAGCATCTAACAAAACTAATCCATTTTGAATATGAATTAGGATTTTACCCGGGAACACAAGTAAACGACATCTTTAAAGAAATTTCGGAATGTAAAAAATTTTACTCTGTTCAACATGAGCCAAAATGGAGACAAATGTAGATGGCAGTCTTTTCTTGAACCCTTTTCTAGATTTAGTTTTTAAGTTCTTTGATAGTAATACAATATCATATTAGCAGTCCTCTTTCATAGAACGATAAACCATCCTTTGATAAATAGGATTTTATTATTTCTTTTTTAAAATGAAAAAAGCAGAGATGAATGTGATTAAACTTCTAAGTAAGAAACTTCCCACTTCTTTTTTTTTTTTGATCTTGTGATTAGTTGGCGGGGAGCTTAACTAGTTGCATTGTTACGTATTTTGTATTTGGCTGTGTAATTAAAATAAGGGAAACTAGTTAATTAGGGTGTTTTATTTATTTCCTAATTAGAGATATTAGGTTTTCCTTATGGGTGACAGCTATGGGTTATCATAATAGGAAACTAGGGTCTAGAGTATAATTGGGAAACTAAGGACTAGTTACCTCATTCTAACATAGGGGCTGAACGTGAAAGGGGTAGGCAGCAGCTATTATGATGGATGATATTATAAATACAATACCAAGGAGTGGCAATTAAGCAGACCAGTTAAGGAAAAAAATACAGGTGTTCTTGGGGACCTTGGAGAGAGATTCTTCGTTGTAAAACTATGAGAAAGAGGGTGTAATTATTCTTATTCATGGTGAAAGCTCTAGAGAGTAGTTTCACGTGGACGTAGGCTTTAATTAGTAAAGCTGAACTATGATAATTCTCGGTGTTATTTTTATTGTTTTCTTGTGTTCTTTGTGTGTGCTGTAATTAGTCTCTAAATTGTGTGTGCAATAATTCCATCATCACAACAATTGGTATCAAGAGCAAGGTTAAAGATTGTAGTGACTAAATTCGAAATTGAACGTTTCGATGGGAAAGTCGATTTCAGGATATGGAGGAAGCAGATGAAGGTTGTTCTAGTGCAGCAGAAGGTTGCACAAGCGCTAGGTGGAGAGAAGAACTTGTCGAGTACCATGACTGACACTGAAAATGCCGAGATGATGGAGACTGCCTACAGCACTATGATTTTGTACCGAAGTGATAGTGTACTTCGGAAGGTGAAGAACGAGACAACCGCCTCTGGTATATGGCTCAAGTTGGAGAGTCTTTACATGACAAAGTCGTTGACAAACCGGATTTATTTGAAAGTCAAATTCTTTGGCTTCAAGATGGAGGAAGATAAAAGTCTTGATGAGAATCTTAACGAGTTCAACAAATTAGTCACCGATTTGGAAAATATAGGCGAAAAGATTGACGATGAAAACCAAGCTGTGATTTTGCTAAATTTGCTACCATCCATCTATAGTCAATTGAAGGACACTATAAGGTATAACTGTGAAACCTTAATCTTAGAGGAGTTGGAACCAGCCATACGGTTCAAGGAACAAAAGTTAAGGGCGGAAGCAAAGAACGAAGGAGGAAGTAAAGCTCTAAACATTAGAGGAAGGCTTGAAACAAGAGAAAATAAGAACCGGAACAAGACAAGGTCGAATCAAAACACAAGAAAAAAATGCTTTATTTGCCACAAAGAGTGACACTTCAAAAGAGACTATCAGGATAGAAAAAGAAAATAAAACGGGAAGAAAGTCGACAATGGAGATGCGGATGTAGCTGTTGAAGGTTATGAAAGTGCAGAAGTTCTCTCAATTACAAAAGACAACACTCAAGAAGAATGGATATTTGATTCAGGGTGTTCCTATCACACGTGTGGGAATAAGTCTTGGTTTGCTACCTTCAAGGAGATGAAAGGAGGTCAAGTTTTATTAGGGAATAATAAGCCACGTGCAGTGCAAGGGATGGGTTCGGTGAGGATCAAGTTAGAAGATGGAATGGAGAGAACATTCCATGATGTTCGATATGTGCAACGAAATCTGATTTCACTTGGTATACTTGACTCTAATGGCTGCAGAATTAAAGTTCAAGGTGGAGTATTGAAGATTTCTAAAGGCTCACTAGTACTCATGAAGGGGATGCTAAAAAAAGGCCTTTATGTGCTACTAGGGAGGACTCTAATTGGAGAGGCAGCAATTGCTAGCGGCATAGCAACTGAAAAATCTCAATTGTGGCATCGGAGACTTGATATTAGTGAGAGGGGGCTCGATGAACTAGGGAAACAAGGACTTTTAGGAGGTGAAAGATTTACCTAGTTAGAATTTTGTGAGGATTGCATATATGGCAAGGCAGCGAGAATTAAATTTGGTGAAGGTATTCACAACACTAAAAGTATCATGGATTACATACATTCAGATCTTTGGGGTCCAAACAGAATCACATCACATGGTGGTGGTAGATATTTTCTCTCACTAGTGGATGATTACTCAAGGAGAGTTTGGGTTTATATCCTCAAACAAAAGAATGAAGCATTTGGGAAGTTTAAAGAATGGAAAGCCTTGACGGAAAATCAAACTGGGCGGAAGATAAAGAAGTTGAGAACTGACAACGGGCTGGAATTCTGTGCAGATATTTTCAATGAATACTGCAAGAAAATGGGGATAGCACGACACTTATCAGTGATAAAGACATCACAACAAAATGGTCTAATTGAGAGAATGAATAGGACCATTTTTAAGCGGGTGAGATGTATGATGTCATCTTCGAGGCTTCCCAAAACTTTTTGGGCAGACGTAGTGAGTCAGTGACAACAACGTGTTACTTGATCAATAGAAGTCCCTCAATAGCCTTTGAATTCAAAACTCCAATGGAGAAGTGGTTAGGATACCCGACAGATTATGGCAACTTGACAGTGTTCGAATGTGTGGCTTTCACTCACGTTAAACAAGGCAAGTTGGAATATAGAACCAAGAAGCGCATATTCTTGGGATATCCAGATAGGGTAAAAAGCTACAAATTGTGGAGCATTGAAGATGGCGGGGTGAAAATATTAATAAGTCGTGATGTTACCTTTAGAGAGTCAGAATTGTATAAGGACACAATAAAATCAGATCCTAAAGATACAGAATGTGCTATCAGTTCAGAGAGTTTGGAGCTTGAGGTGGAGCAATCTGATATGGAGGCTAATGATCATGATCAAAACAGGGAAAAGCCACCAAGAGAAACCGAAGCTCCCCAAAACCAGCAAAGGTAGTCCCGTGATCAATTTAGAATCGAGGAGAAGCACACTGAAAAGTACAGTGTAGCAAGAGACAAACCGAAGAGACCAACAAGACCACGACTAAGGTATGGTTTCAATGACAGTCTCATTTGCTCTATTAGTGGTTGAAGACTTGAGAGATTTAGATCCAAGAAACTTTGATGGAGCCATTGAAGAAGAAGAGAGTGAAAAGTGGAGTTAAGCTATGGATGAAGAGACGGCTTCACTGGAGAAGAACAAGACTTGAATACTAGTTGACAAGCCAAAAGGTCAATGAATTGTAGGCTGTAAATGGATTTACAAGAAGGAGGGGATTCCAAAAGTAGAGAAATCTAGGTATAAGGCTAGATTGGTGGCTAAAGAATTCACTCATCAAGAAGGAATTGATTACAATAAAATTTTCTCTCCAGTTGTAAAACACAGTTTTATTAGAGTTCTATTTGCCTTGGTTGTAGATTTGGATTTAAAACTTGAGCAAATAGATGTGAAGACTGCATTTTTTAATGGAGAACTGGAAGAATGTATTTACATGAATCAATCCCAAGGTAACACAGTAAAGGGGAATGAAGATAAGGTATGCCTACTTAAAAAGTCTTTGTACGGTCTTAAACAATCTCTTTGACAGTGGTACAAGCGGTTTGATGAATTCATGCTCAAGATTGACTTTGAAAGGAGTGATCATGATAGTTGTGTCTACTTTAAAAAGCTTACTGGTGAGACATATATCTACTTGCTACTCTATGTATATGATATGTTAATTGCTTGTAAGGAGAAAAAGGAAGTGAACAGGATCAAGGAACAACTACAAGGAGAGTTTGAGATGAAGGACTTAGAATCGGCTAAAAAGATCCTAGGAATGGAGATTGTGAGAAATAGGAAGGCTAGTACCTTATTTCTATCACAACAAGGATATAAGAAGCACTCTTAGTAAGGTTTGGGATGGACAAAGCCAAACCTGTGGCAACTTCTATAGCTCAACATTTCAAATTGTCTCGCGAACAATCACCGAAGACCGAAGAAGAAGAGAAGACAATGCTGGAAGTTCTGTATTTGAGTGCAATTGGATGCCTAATGTATGCTATGGTGTGCACACAGCCAGATTTGAGTCATGCCGTAAGTGTAGTTAGTCCCTATATGGCTAATCCAGGCACTAGGAAGCAGTAAAATGGGTGCTACGATACTTTGGTGGAACGAGTTCAGTGGGGTTACTCTATAGTGGAGTGAAATCAAATGAGGAGCATGTTGTTGGGTTCGTGGATTCAGACTATGTCAGTGATTTGGACTCTAGGAAACAGAAGCGGAGTATATAGCTTGTACAGAAGCTATAAAGGAGGCAATGTGGTTGCAAGGATTGGTTAATGAATTAGGGGATGAGCAACAAACGGTGAATGTGTTATGTAATAGTCAAAGTGCCATTCATTTGTCCAAAAATCATGTTTATCATGAACGGACCAAGCACATTGATGTTTGTCTTCATTTCATTCGAGACATCGTCACAAGGAAGGTGGTCAACATAGAGAAGATTTCTACAGAAGATAATCCAGCAAATATGTTAACCATAACTCTTCCGACAACAAAGTTCAAGCATTGCTTGAACTTGATTCAAGTCAAGAGCAATTAGGCCCAGGAGGGGCCGGATTGGAAACTAGTACAAAGTGCTATGGATAAGATTTTAATTAACGTCCAAGGTGGAGAATTATTACGTATTTGGTATTTAGCTGTGTAATTAAAATAAGGGAAACTAGTTAATTAGGGTGTTTTATTTATTTCCTAATTAGAGATATTAGGTTTGCCTTGTGGGTGGCAGCTATGGGTTATCATAATACGAAACAAGGGTCTAGAGTATAATTAGGAAATTAAGGACTAGTTACCCCATTGTAATCTAGGGGCTAAACGTGAAAGGGGTAGACAACAACTATTATGATGGATGGTATATAAATACAATATCAAGGAGTAGCAGTCAAGAAAAGACACAGGTGTTCTTGGGGACCTTGGAGAGAGACTCTTTCCTGTAAAACCATGAGAAAAAGGGTTTAATTATTCTTATTCATAGTGAAAGCTTTGGAGAGTAGTTTCATGTGGACGCAGGCTTTAATTATTAAAGCTGAACCACGATTATTCTCAGTATTATTTTTATTGCTTTCTTGTGTTCTTTGTGTATGCTGTAATTAATCTCTAATCTAAACGATTAATTGTGTATGCAATAATTCCATCATCACAACATGCATATGTTTAACATATTAGTACTAGGAAGAAATTTATTGTTTTATGGTTAGATTTGCACAATGGTTGAGACTTATGATGGATTTAGAAGCAAAAGTATTTTGTAGGAAGATACTACTTCACGATTCAATTGTTAACTTCAGCTGTTTAGTTGTAGCATGGGTTGATTATCTAGACCTTTTTATTGAATTAGATACCATGAATTTTTCTTTGAAACTCTCATGCACCTGTATTTTGTTATTAACTGTAGTTTTGTCAGCTATGGTGGTGTCAAATTCCCATTTTTAGAGTTGAAAAACACAGTATTGTATACTTTCGTCTGATTGCTTCAAGTACTTGGTACCATTATTTTATTGTATGTGGTATTATTTTTCTTTTTTTCCCAAGCTCTTCTAAATGAAGTTTCTTGTACTTTTAGGGTTCCAACAGTATTTGAGGGTGACTTGGCTCACATTGCTGCTTCCCATCTGAAAGTAAATGATCGTGTCTATGTAGCTGGAAAACTGAGTGCGAGTCTGCCTCACTTGAGTTATAACCAGTTTCAAGCCAGTGTGCAGGTGTAACTGGTTGCCCTTAAAGTTGTATTTTCTGCAAAGGTTTTTTAGAAAATGTGGCATATGAAGCTATGGATATATGAAATCATTTTGGGTTTCCAAAAGGGTTTTAGGGAAGTCCATGTTATGGTTCAACGCCAGTGTTATGGCATGGTTAGTTGAAGCCTTAAGATTGTATTTTCTGCGTAGGTCCTTAAAAAAGTATGACTGAATAAAAGCTTTGGAGATGCAGCATCATTTTGAGTTTCCAAATGGGTGTAAGAGAAACCCATGGCATGGTTTAAAGAAGCTCTAGGTTAGTTATGAAAGTAAAATGAATTTAGTATTAGTCAATTCAAGAATAAATCTAGTTTTTTTGAAAATGAATGCGATTTTAGTTATCTGAATTATATGTTAACCTTAAGAAGTATAGGCATCCTGTATTGTATTTGGAGTTACATATCTTTGGAATATAGGCTCTTGCAATACAAGTATCACATAAAGGATTTAAATTTTGTTTTCTTTTAAGAATTCTTGTGAGTAATTGTGTCAATAGTTGTTAGGTCATAAAATTTAATATCAGTTTTTTGACAACATTAGGTTATAGTGCATGATCTCAACTTTGTCGAGGAATCTGTTCAAAACAAGAAGATCCCTACATTTTCTGAACCAGAAAAAGAGACCTCATTCATCAAAGAAATAGAAAAAGGGATGTTAAAACACTCTGGTAAGTCCTTTTCATTGTTTTTAGCTTGATGTTTTGTTCTGTTACTTTGTCGAAAAGTTTCATAGATTCTAGTACCATGCTGTGTTTTTCACCATATACTGCCAAGTAAAATTGTTGACACCATGTAAATGTGTTTGCTTTCATCATCCTGAATTTTATATGTGATTCTAGATATGGAGGCTCATAGTATGCATTTGAAATGAGCCTGAGGCATTTTGGTCGGAAACTTTTGGATTTGGTAAACACAAGATAAAAATTGCCCCAGTGGATGATCTTTCCTTGCTGATTCTCTCATTCAGTGTTTATCACTTTTGTTGGTCTCACAATGCTTTTGTTTTGTCTACCGCTTCGTCCCATGGCTACAGTCCGTCAGTTTGTTGGAATTTCAATTATTGTTGTCATTTTATTGAGAACTGGCCGTGCATAATGCTTGATCAACTAACAACTACCTTGCTTAACTAGCTGGTTATTTACTTGATGCATAGAATGCTTGGTTGACTTGCTCTATTTCTTCTCTCAAAACTTGAATACTGACCATTATGTGGGGAAACTTACCTTTCAGATCATGTGAAAAAAGATGGGGACGCATTTTTAAGTTCCTGGATGGATCTTCTTGATAATCCTAAAGAGTGGCTGGACTTTCGTGATAAGAAGCTCAATGGATCGGTGATGACTGCTAAATTTGGATGCCTTCTTTATCTAACTTCTCGATCGGACTTGTTGCATTAGTGAATTTGCTGACTGTTTTTTGTTTGTAGGTAAAACCGAAGTACCCTGATTTCAAACGCAAGGATGGTAGTTGTGCACTCTGGCTTAACAGTGCACCGGAGCAGGTTTTAAACAAACTTGCAGGGCCGGAAAATGATGTTCAAATTAAAAAATCAAATGAAGTAAACCAGTTTAAAGGTGACTCTGCAGAAGTTTCTTATTAAGTTAATCATGTTGTTGCATTGTCTTTCAGTCCTTGCGAAGTACTTGACATACTCTAGTTTCACATTTTAACTTAGACAATGGCAAAATTTACCTGGGTTGATGGCTCAAGTCCATGCTATGTTTAACCAAGCTGAGACTTTATGACATTTGCTTGTAATTCATAATAGAACTCTGAAGAGTATGTGCTGGGAGCATAGAATTATTGGATGTTTTGGACTACGTAAAATTTCAGATGTTTTTACTACCACAAAATAGACACTCACTTTTATTTATTTATTTTTTTTCCTCTTTTTTTTTTTTTTTTGGGTTAAGTAGTTTTTGCATTTTTTTGCTTTTTTGGTGTGAATGGTAAGAGTTTTGAGATTTAGATTATCGCAATTTGTTGCATTTGAGCTTGAATATAGCCTATACAGGAACCCAAAGCCCGAAGCCCTCTACTTTGTTTTACTGGGGAATTCATTTCCTCTTTTGATTGTTATGTTGAGATTGATACACAACTCTATTTATTGACCTATATTGAACTTGACGTTTTTAAAGATGTCAGTACTTTAAATTATTGCAATTTAATTTGAGATTAAATTAAGAGTTTTGAGATTTAGATTATTGCAATTTGTTGCATTTGAGCTTGAATATAGCCTATACAGGAACCCNTTTTTCATATGCTGATAAGAAAGATGGGGACTCTGCGTTAAATTCATGGAATGACCTTATTGATAATCCAAAAAAATGGTGGGACTATCGTAATAGCAAGCTCAATGGAGTGGTGAGGGTTTTGCTCCCTTCTGATGTCTTCTCTTTTTTATCTTATTTCATACGTGGATTGTTTGACTTTCTTTTATTATTTTATTTTACTATTATTATCTGTTAATCTTAACAGGTGAATCCAAAACACCCTGATTTCAAATATAAAGATGGTAGCCATGCACTTTGGCTTAGCAGTGCACCACAGTGGGTTTCATCAAAGCTTGAAGGACTGGACTTTGATGTTCCAATTCCAAAATCAAAAGATGTAAATGGGAGTAAAGGTGAGTGTGCTCTATATTCTTATAGACTTTGTGATAAAGAACAATAGAGGGGGAATAGAGAAAATAAAAGATGAGAAAGAGAGGTATGGAACATTCTTTTTGCCCAGAATTCATCAGCATCTGGAACGTTTGACACTGGACTTATTGATTGACATTTCAACACAATTAGGAAATCGGAAACCTAATAATCTAGTTTAAGGATAACAACTGAAAATAAAACGAAAATAAAAACCTAGATATTTGAGAAGATATTAGATAAATCTATGGTATCTGATCCTTGAAAACAATCTTTATAGTCCAGCATAGGAAGAAAAAATGAACTATGTTTCCCTATTTAAAATACAGTAATGCATCTAACTGGCTTTCCTGTGCTATTGGCATGCTTGAGACAGCTAATTGTATTTCCTTACATCATTTGGGTACTTTTTACTGTAATAAGTTTGTTCTTCCTGAATTACAAGGTCCATGCAAGGATAAATGCAAAATGCAGGGATAAAAATATAATTAATCCTATAAAAGAATGATTGAAAATGTGTCCCCATTTCAAATTATACCAAATTGAGCAAGCAAATGAAATAATGCTCATTCAGGGT
The DNA here is from genome assembly GCA_002914845.1 of Trema orientale. Lineage (NCBI taxonomy): Eukaryota > Viridiplantae > Streptophyta > Magnoliopsida > Rosales > Cannabaceae > Trema > Trema orientale. Next base: position 314,531 of record JXTC01000133.1, on the reverse strand, counting down.
GTTCTTATCCATCGAACAGTAGAATAAAACAAAATCAGAAATTGACGCTCAATTAGTCCAGCATAATGTATGGAAAATATAATGTACATACCAAAGCTGAAGATAAAACAAGACTCAACAAAAAGGTTGTTTCATTTTGACAGAGAATTAGAACAACACAGAGCATGGCAAATTAAGTTGACCAAACAAACCGAAGTTAAAGCTAAACAAGATGCAACATAAAGGTTGTTGCTGTTGTTTCATAGAAGGATGTTTCATTTATATTTGTTCCATATTATTATCCATGTCCGTAATTTATGCTTGCCTCAGCTTTTAATGTTTATGACAGGTTTTTTTTTTTTTTTTTTTTTAATTTCTTCTCAGGACTTTCCTCTTTTTTTACTTTTATTTTTTGATATCAGATTTGTCATTTCTTACTCTGGTCATTTGTTCATACCACACTTACTCATGTATTATTTAGGTGATGAGTTGTGGAAGGACTTGTTGAAAAACCCTAATAAATGGTGGGACAATAGAGTGGATAAGGTAACTCTTAGATCTGTGTATACATATTACATATCTATGAACATAAATACATATTTAAGATTCTTTCTAAGTATCATTATGTTTTTTAACTATTATATATGTGTATATATACACATTAAATTGATCCTTTGCTACTTGTATTTGCAGAGAAATGAAAGAGCTCCAGACTTTAAGCACAAAGAAAGTAATGAAGTCCTATGGCTCAGTAATTCACCAACTTGGGTGCTATCTAAGTTGCCTCCTCCTAGAAGCAAGCCGGATGTTGCAAAGGGGACATGGAATACACAGCAGTCTTGAGCCGTAATTAATACTTTTTGTTTTTTGTTTTTCACCATCTTAGTGAAACTTATAAAGTACGTAACTTGAGCAAATTTTTAGTTGGCTATTATCGTCAACACACTAGGATATAGATTCATCTATTTCAAATGACGAGTGTAACATCATCTTCTTCTACTCGCCCTCTAGAATCATGATGTTCTTCTCAATTTCAGAGGACGACAGCCAAGGAGTTTCAGGGATCATTTATACATTGCTTTCAAGCGGAAAGAAATCAACACCTTCAGGGACGAGAAAAGAGCTTGAGAGAGTTTGAAATGACATATCTCCAACGCTCTTTGAAGACGTCGAGGAGTTGAGATTCGCAGTTGTCCATTATCGAAGAGCTATGCTTTTTCAACTAGGTTTTTGGATGAGCTTGCCAAGATTGCTGAATGTCTGCTAAATCTCTAGTCTTTTCTTTTAGATTCCGAAAAGCTTAAACAAGACAAGCTTATGTTCTTTACTCATTGGTTTTTTATCCTTGATTATTTTTTTTAATGAAAATTGTTATGCAAAGAGAAGAAGAAGAAAAGAAAAAAAAAAAGAAAAAAAACCCATTCTGACGTTGGGTAATTGTACCTACGGTACAATATCCCTGGTAAAGTCATGCTTAATAGAAGCTGAATTAAAATGAATGAATTGTAGTGTTTGCTTTTTTGGTTCAAAGAACATGAAATAATTCCAATTACTGAACGTGAATAATCCCAAAATGTTTATTGCATATACGATAGACAGACTAATCCTGGTCACCGAATTATACTATTACATAAGTTCATAGTCCTGTTTTAATTCGGGTAATCGTTTATCCAGTTGACTACAACACAAGCTTTACTTTGTAGAGAAAATGGACATGTGTTGAGGCGCTTTGAGTGCCTTTGAATGGGATCCCTATCAGATTATGTCCAAAGAGATGGTGGGAAATAAGTCCAATACAATGTGGGTGCTCTCAATCTGCAGAGATTGAGTGCTAGATCAATTTCGTAAACTCAAAATAAAATCTAGGACCACAATGTATAGCTGGGTATGTTGAAATGTCGGTATCTTAATCTTATGTACATGACTATCTACAATATAGAATCTACTCAATGTAAAGTGCCTTGACCTTGGTTTTATCAAGTTAAAAGGAAGTTATCAAATACTAGTTACCTTTTAGGAAAAGTTTATATTTATAGAAAGTTTCCATATTTATTGACGTCAGACCTCAGCCATATAAAGCTCGATAGTGTTTTCAACATGAGGTAGAATAATCAAAGAAGGTGAACAATACTTCAGCAAAAAAATATAAGGTGAACAATCAATATCTTTAGATATTTCTTAAAACAACATTTATGATCAATTGTGCTCACATGAGAGGAATTTTGGTCATTGATTATATTCAATCATTAGTTAAAGAGAGGATCATTCCATTTTGGATAGTGGAATAGTATTTATTTTTGGATAAATAAATAATGTAGAGATAAATAAATTATATTTTATTTTTTTAAATTGTTTCAAAGAAAGATAAATACAAAAAGTTTAAGAGAGTGCAAACTACCAGAAGCAAGATAAGCCAAACTATTTCTTCTTTTCCTACAGCAACAACTTTGTCGTAACTCATCAATAATTAGTAAAGCTAATCTTTGTCCTCGAGGTTCGGTATTGAAACACATAATTTTTGATAGAGAAAAAAAGATGACAACTTAGATCTCATGTAAATTTATTGATGAGACAAAAAATTAGTGGAACAGTTAGGTAGATGAATGACAATATTTAAAAGGGAACAGGGCATTCTTTCTTTTCCAAAATTGCAGAAAATTCCGCATGGAAGTTCAAATTTTTGGTGAAGTGAACAAGATTTGTATGAAATAAAGAGACTATAATTGCTAGTTATATGATTAGAGGCTCCTTAATTAGTTTCCATTCATTTTTTTCCCATTGATAAGAGTAATAACAAAGTGTTTTCCGCAACTCATATTTTTGTTACCAAATACAAAAATATATATATATATATATTTTGGAAATGAAATAGGATTTCATTACTGTAGATCAGCAATTACAAAATTAGCGATAGAGCAGAGTAAACACGATACCCACACTCTATTTACAGAATATTACAAAGCAAAAGAAGCTAGAAAATGGGCCACTATATTCCCCTGTCGAGGAACATAACGACACGAACCATTACTAGCTAAAAGAATAAAATGACAAATATCATCAACAATAGGATCTACAGTAGAATGAGACTTATTAATTGAGTTGATAGTATTGAGAGAATCAGACTCAATAACCTGCACCATAAAATGATGAGCCAAACATATTCGAAGCCCTTCTTGAATTGCCAGAAGTTCCCCAATTTCTAGAGAAAGAGTCCGGGTAACTTGAGCACCCAACAAGCAACAATGCATCCTAAATGATCACGAATAACTCCACCAATACCAACAAATCTCTCAAATGAACGAACAACAACATCAGTATTAAGTTTAAAACATAGAGAACTAGGATGTACCCAATGTGCGGGAGTTTGCCGCGAGTGGGGCAGAAGAGCTTCAGAAGTCTTCGAAGATGAGATCTGAAATTTGGCCAGAAACAGAGTGGCAACAGTAAGAATCTCCTTTGTTGTACGTGACGGCTCCAAATGAAAAATTGCATTTCGCTGGTTCCAAATAAACTAGAGTAGAACATAAAGAGCTCAAATTCAAAAGGACTGGATTCCTGTAAAATATACAACAAAATGTCTTGGCTTGGTGCATGGATCAAAGAAAGCAGTGATGTACCAATGAGTCTCTGTCCAAAGATTTAAAAGCTTTTTGTAGAAGAAAAAGCAGTGACAAAAATCCTCAAATGAATCTTTATATGCACAGCATTGCAGATCAACCTCAATATTATGACACAACAAGTTCGAGCAAACAGGTAGCCCTTCACGAAAAAGCTGCCAAATAAATATCCGGACCTTTGGAGGGACATTCAAAGTCCACACCCGCTTCCACCAAGTTGAAAATTGTTCAGATTAGGAACCATAATGCATAACTTTCATCTCTTGAGCCAATCTATACCCTAACTTGACTGTATAAAAGCCAATCTTGCTATAGTGCCAAACCAAACAGTCCGATTGACCAGTTACACTCAACGGAATAGAGAAGATAATTGGCCAATCAATAGGATGAAATATTTGTTCCATAAGGTGTTCATTTCATCTAGGACCAGAAAACAAATCCCTAACCAGCATCAAAGAATCACCTGGAGAAATCGGCTTGAAGGAGAATGGTCTAGGGAGCCAAGGGTCACAAAAAACCATAATCATGTCTCCATTACCATGTAACGCCCCCTAGTTTAACCATATTGTCATATACAGCTAAACTAGGAAGTGTTATTCTTTCTTAAACCATATCTTTAGTTTTGATAAAAAGGTGGGCAATTTTAAACTTTCTAAAACCTTTAAACAAAAGTAACTGCATGGCATTGCTTGTTAAAAGTGTCTTTACAAATGTACAATCAAAAGAAGTTTTCACCAGTCTATTTTGCCATCAGCAGTAGTATTTACATTACACTAAAATATCACAAAACAAAAACGTCACCCACAGGTCAAGCTCGTCCACATCTGTATGATCATGGCGACAAAACGCAAGCCAGGAAACCAGCTAGCCAACACCAAAATGTGTCTCATCATCTGCATCACAAGACTAAAATGAGCTACAGCTTAGTAAGTAAAACTATGCATGCTTATGTATGCTTCAAAATCTCATAAAGTTCCCATTGTACCCTTTTCTTTCTTAAACATTTGAGTCCATGTATTTTCCTTAAAAATTATTCATAGTTGGGCCCCTTAGCACACTGCGAGTCCCGTAAGTCGATAGGCCGTAATAACATTAGGCGAAAACTCTGGCCAAGAGTAAAAATAAGGTGCGACTGTCGTGTGAGGTTTTTGAAAACTCCTTCCCTCATTAAAGGGGCATCCCACACTGCGCTAATATTGTCCCGCTTCAACGAGACACATCATAAGATCCGCAAGTCCCGCTTCAACGAGAGAGTCTGCATCAACAGACTTACCTACCCAGCTCCGACAGACCAGCAATTGTACTTAAAACTTATCTTATAAAAATGTTACAATGGTACTTACTTTCAAATACCTTGTAATAAAATTCTCAATTTGCATGCAAGACGTGCCATATACATGCCATTTTATAACTTTCAAGAATAAGTAAGTTTCACATAATGACATCTTCCACGTAGTTCTTGTGATGCAGTTGTAAGTCTTTACTTACCTGTTGTCTTGAATAGAACTTGAAAGTGGAAAGGGTCAATATCCCCTAGAGATTGGTGTGTCAATCACCTGTCATGAAATTCTTTTATTCTATATGCACATTTTTTCTAAAATAAATGAACTAAGATACTTGGATAAGATCAAAATCAGAACTTTCACCAATTTAGGAAACTTGATCTTAAAATGACTCAGAAGTGTATAAATCACTTAAGGTACTTGATAGTCAATAACTAGCATTGAAAAACTATTCAAAAGTGTTAAAATATGAATACTAGTTTATTAGCACAAAAATGATCCGAAATGGCACATAATCTTGTAAAATTAGTCCAATTGTCTCTAAATGGTGCCATTTCCTTTTAAAAATATTTAGTGACATATCCATTGCAAGTTGAGGAAATTAAATTACAAGTATAGAAAGCTTAATATATCTATGGAAACACTTGAATTCACAATTAGCAAATTTGAGGCTCTAGGTATAACTTGAATTCTCTACTTAAATTCTATATTCCAGCAATAAGAGTTCCTAGGACCATTATTCATCAAATAATAGCTATTTGGTGGTCTAGAACCCATTTCGTTGTGTCTAGCACCTTGTTTTCCCAAATGGCAATTTTCGGTCAATTTTGGTCATTCTCTTTGGAGAGAGTTCAAAACAAGCAGTTTGTTGCTCCAAACTTACAAAATATCTCAAGGTACCAAATAAAGAGTATTTGTTGGTCTAGAACTCATTTCGTTGTATCTATCACCAAGTTTTCCCAAATGGCAATTTTCGGTCAATTTTGGTCATTCTCTTTGGAGAGAATTCAAAACAAGGAGTTTATTGCACTAAACTTACAAAATATCACAAGGTACCAAATAAAGAGTATTTGTTGGTCTAGAACTCATTTTGTTGTATCTAGCACCTTGTTTTCCCAAATGGTAATTTTTGGTCAATTTTGGTCATTCTCTTTGGAGAGAGTTCCAAATAAGGAGTTTGTTGCTCGAAACTTATCTACTACCTCAAGGTACCAAATAAAGTGTATTTGGTGGTCTAGAACCCATTTCATCGTATCAAGCACCTTGTTTTCCCAAATGGCAATTTTCGGTCAATTTTGGTCCTTCTCTTTGGAGAGAGTTCCAAACAAGGAGTTTGTTGCTCCAAACTTACAAAATATCTCA
>JXTC01000133.1:292770-305282 GCA_002914845.1 Trema orientale | reverse complement strand
TAGTAATCTTATAGAAGCTGGTGCACCATTAATTCTAAACTATTATTTGTGTAACAAATAATAAACTCAAGCAATCCCACACAATTATAACATCATTATATCACCACAACGTACAATTTTCTATATGATATCATATCTCATATAGTTTAAACTTTTCAAAATAATAAGAAAAAACTAGTGTAGAAAGTTACGTAAGTTAATAAAAGAAAAAAAAAATTGAGAAAATATACCTCAGTTTGCAACTAAATGAACTCATATTTCACCTAAAATAAATAAATAAAAAATTGAGTGTATCAATACCTCCAAGCAACAAAATCATAAATTATAACATCACAAATTCGGATTAATTTGTATTTAAATAGTAAAACATACCCAAAAATATGATTTCTAGTAAATAAATTGTCTAACTATTACTTAGAAGATTAAAGATTAAAAAAGCATGCTCAAGAGATTGACCATATATATAAAAGAAATTAAGAATAAAAAATAATTGCAAACTAGATCTCAAGTTAATTTACTCTCTAACTACCTAAAACATAAAATTAGTAAAAACTGAGACAACATACCTTCAATCCTAAAATTTTGCAACTAAATGAACTTCACCTAAAGTATTTTTAAAAAATGGATATATTAACATCTACATTCTATAAGACAATAAACTATAATAACATAAATTCGGATTAATTTATATTAAAATAGAAAAACATAGCCAAAAATGAAATTTCTAGTAAATAAGCAACTAAAGTAGCACTTACAAGAGTAGAGATTGTCAATACATAGCCAAGAAATTTTAATTTCACAATTTCGGGTTCTAAATAAACACACACTCAAACATAACCTAAAACATGAAATTTATACAAATTAATAAGTCAAAACTATAGTTAAAATAATGGGTAAAATATTTAAGTGACAAAAATGAGTTGGATTATCTTTTTCTCTGAAAAAGAATGGTATATGGAAGGTTAAGATTCTAAATCAATATATAGCCTAAAATATAAAATTTTCAAAAATTAATAGGTTAAAATCATAGTTAAAACAATAGGTAATCTTAATTTAGTGATAAAAATAAGTTTAAAAGGTTAGAAATACCTCTTTGGCTGGAAAATATGGTGTATTGGAGCATGGAGGCGCGGCTGGGTTTGGGGAGAATATGAATTGAGCAAGAGAGAGCTAGGGTTCGCGATTTGGGGCCCTTATACAGGGCCCCTATCACGGCGCTTTATATACAGGGCCCCTATCACGGCTCTTTATAGGCGCCGTGAACGTGGTAGGTGAATGTCTTTCACGGCGCTTTATAGGCGCCGTGAAAGCCCAGTTTCACGGCGCCTATAAAGCGCCATGAAAGACCAGTTTTACGGCGCCTATAAAGCGCCGTGAAAGACATTCACCTACCACGGCGCTTTTTAGGCGCCGTGGTAGATGAATGTCTATAAGGCGCCGTGGTTGCTTATACCTTTACCACGGCGCGTCCGTACACACGCCGTGGTAAAGGCTTTTTTTAGTAGTGAGAGATGGGAAACTTTAGGTGAATTGCGGCTACAACAAAAACTCAGTAAATCATTATTTCTTTCTACTTCATACAATTGTGAAGAAAAGACTTTAGCACAGAGTAGAAACAGATAAGGGGACAGCGGACACCTCTGGCGAAGTCCTCCAGAAAGATGCACCAGACCACGTGATTTCCCATTCAGCACAAAAGAAAAGAAGGTAGTCGATATTCAATCCTTGACCCGAGAAATCCAAATAGAGCCAAATCCCATTTTAGTCATCCCAGCTTCAAGAAAACTCCATTCAACACGATCATATGCCTTGCTCATGTCGAGCTTGAGAGCCATAAAGCCTTTGTCCCCATTATTCCTTTTGTAAAGGGATTGTAACAATTCAAAGGCAACAATGGCATTATCTATGATCAAACGACCTGGTACAAAGGTACTTTGGTTTTTAGAAATATCCCCGTCTAATACCACCTTCATCTGATTAGCCAAAGTCTTAGTAATGAGTTTGTAAACTACATTACATAAACTAATAGGGCGAAAATCAGCAAATGTCTCTGGATCCTTCTTCTTTGGAATAAGCACAATATTTGTAGAATTAAGGGGGCGCATCGATTTTTTATTATTCAGAACACTCAGACAAGCTTGGCAAACACTAGGTCCAACTACACTCCAATGCTTCTGGTAGAAGATAGCATGGAAGCCATCAGGGCCAGCTGCCTTAATTGGTCCCATTTGAAAAAGAGCCACAGTAATCTCATCAGAAATAAATGGGGCATCAAGTCTAACTGCTGCAGCTATTGAAATAGGCATCCGTAATAACCTAGTCTCCTCACGAAGAGTAAAACTACTCGGTCGAAAGATGTCAGAAAATTACTCTTCTGATATTCGAACTATGTCATCAGACTCACACTGCTAGACCCTATTTCTGTCCTTAATCTTGGAAATTCGATTCTCCTTTTTCCTGCTTGAGGCCTTATTGTGGAAGTATTTCGTATTCTTATCTCCCGCATTCAACCAATTAGCGCTTGATCACTGCCGTCTCCTCTTTTAACAATGCATCCTCTAAAGAACATTCAAGTTGTCTCACTTCTTCCATCCTGTCCGCCACTTCACTATTTTTATAAATATGCCTAATTTGCTTTCTAATCTTTCCTGTAGCTTTCGTAAAAGAACCAAACTCCTTTGCACTCCAGTTTTTGAGCATTGAAGAACAAATAGAAAGTTGACTATCAAGATCTGCAATAGCATCAGTGGAAATAGAGCTAGCACACCAAGCCGATTGGACAATAGCTGCACACCCTTCACTCCGTATCCAAAAAAATTCAAATTTGAAACTATTATTAGCAAAAAAATCAGGCTCAATACCATAAGCGTCATGTAAACGCAAAAAAAGGGGGCAATGATCAGAATGTAAAATGTCTCCATTAATAACTCTCGCCCAAGGAAACATGAATCACCAGTCTTCACTACCAACAAACCGATTAAGACGTTCTTGCACATTTTCTTCTCTACCCTGCTTATTATTCCAAGTGATCAAGCTACCAGAGAACCCCAAATCACTAAGACTACAATCAGATCGAAATGACATCATGGACGAAACTGAACGGTCACTTCCCTCAAGTTTCTCAGACAAACTAAGGATCTTATTAAAATCGCCACCACAAAGCCATGGCAATGAGTCCATAGTTTTAAGACGTCTAAGTAATTCCCATGAAAAGGTCCGAAGATGAGTTTTAAGATTACCATAAAATCTGATAAAGCGCCAAATCTTACCATCCGGAGATTGCACTGAAGTATTAATATGGCCCTTGGAAAAAGACTTCACAGTAACATTCCAATCATGAGTCTAAAGAAGCACAATGCCTCCACTCCTACCTTCACTATTAACTATGAAACAATTAGAAAAACCCAACGAAAACTTCGCTCTATTAGCCATACTCCCACCAATAAGCTTAGTCTCAGAGAGAAAAACCAAGCCTAGGGAATCCTTATGTACTAAATCACGTAAGGCTTGTAATGTACAAGGGTTTCCCAACCCTTGTACATTCTAGCAAAGGAGATTCATCGCGATTGGTGCTCTTGCTCAGCAGGAGGCGCCAATAAATTCTGGGCTACAGCAGGCACATCAGTTGGGTACTGCCTACCTCGCTTTGCACGGTCACCGGTGAACTCATCAAATTCCAAATGCCTTTTCGAACCAGCAGTGAGAGTCGTGTTATTATTACTCCCAGGGCCACCTTCACGTTGTAGCGCAAGTCGGTCCCTTCTGGGCGATTTTGTCGATTTTACTAAACGTAGAAGCTTCGAACTTTTTGGAACAGCCCGAAGACTACCACCATGCAGGCCTGGGACACTAGTCTTTTTTGGGCTTTTCTTCTTTGGGCTAGCTCGTGTAACTCTTTTCCATTTTTTACCAGCTAATAGGCCTTTAGAGGTAGGCCCACTCGTTCCAGGGATCAGGTCCACTAACCGAACTTCCTCCCCATCATCACCAACCTTCTGTTTCCCTTTTTTTGTGCCACTGTTAGGATTTGGTGGAGATATCGTATATTCCTTATTAAGTGGGATTGGAGTCAACTCAGTAACTGATTGCTTAGTCAGCAAATCTTTATTTGAAATTCTCCCTGCCAGCACATCCTTATCCACTTCTGCATCCACACCTTGAATCGCCACCAGAGCACTTTGACGGCCATGATATTCCCGACTAATCTCCATTTCTTCCAAAGCTCCTACTCTCGGCGAGCCACCTCCACTTTTTGACTAGAATTGCTAGAAGAGAAATCGGAATCAGAAGATGCCGGGAGACCCTTCTTCACTCTACGTTCTCTACGCCATTGCTTCAGATCAAAAGCCCTGAGCCAAGAGCCATAACGCAACTCACCACCATTTTCATCATCAGAATCTGTCTCCACCAGACATTCATTAATTTTATGTCCAATCGCCCCACACCGAAAACAAAATTCTGGCAGATACTCATATTGGAAGGCTAAAGAAACCTCCCGCATAACTCTTGGAGCAAAAACTTGAAGACCCCTCATAAGAGGTTTAGTGACATCAATCTTGACACGAACGCGCATCATAGGACTAGATAGATCGGTATCTTCAACAGGTCCAATCAGACCCCCAAAGAAATGGGCACACTTCTCTGTCCGGCAGGCAAACGGAACATTCTGAACCCGAACCCGAAAGGGAACCAATATAAAATTCATGGAAGAGATCACACCAATACCTTTTGGTTTTATCAGTGAGATTATTTGCTATCCAAATTTCCACAGACCTCCAAAATACACACGCTGTTGATCATCTTTATTAGCAAACCAGAAAGAGAACTGATTAAAAGAACCAAAAGCTTTAACCCGAACTTTGGTAGGAGTATGCCATAATTGACCAACAACCTCACTAAGTCCTTCAATATTTACAGGTTTATTTCCAAGGACCTTGCCAATTAGACATAGATCCATATCTTTTTTATCACTTTCATACAACTTTTTATCCAAGTAGACCACTGGGCCATCACGATCATCCAAATTCATACACTCACAGAGCTTCACAATCTCATCAGAATCCATAATAGAGAAAAGAACGGAACATAGTTTGAAAAAGAATAAAGCGAAAAGAAAATGGAAAAGGAAAAGGAAAAGATGAACGTTTCAAACAAGAAACGAAGAAGGGACCATAAAAAAATGGCAATAAACTTTCACCCCACGACCACCCTAGAGAGAGACAACGCAAGAGAAAAACAAATACAAAAATATATTTGAAAGTGAAAATAAACAAATTTTCATGTTTTTTTTTAGAATATGTAATCACCAATTAAAATTTTGCTTTTTTAATTTAACTATATGTAAGTATGCATTTTATCAATAGATTACCAAAAAATGTGAGATATATCATCTGTTTTCTACAAATGTGTTAGATTCTTGGAACTTAATATCTAGGAAACTGTCATCAATCTTCTTTTTTTTTTTTTTTTTTGGGCATAGTATATAGTATGCATTCATTAATTTCTCATTGAATTTATTTTCACGACTATAGCCTATTTCTACATTGCAATTGTGAAAATTATAAGAAAATGTATGAAATTGCATCTTAGGAAAATGCATCCAAATGTTATAGTAATCCCTTTTAGAGGAAGTAAAGGGAAAAATAAAAATAAAAACTTAAGAGTTAAAGTCTATCTTTTGGCTCTAAATTTTTTTTTATTTTAAATTTTATCTTTTGGCTAAGGATTAATTTAACTTTTAAAAATTATGGCCATGTAAGAGATAAATGTAGGAGAAATTATAAAAATACGTGAAAAATATTACTTTTTTAAAAACATTCGAATATTGGTTAAAAACTTACTGGATATGGTAATGCAGACTAAAAGTTTTAAAAATGCGGAAAAACTTCATAAAAATACGGCCTGACGCACCTCAGATTGCATCAGGCCAATTTTTTTTTTTAAAATTACAAAATAAAAGACAGGCACAGGCACTAAAAGTGCCTATCAAGCGTGTAGCAAGTGTTGACGCGCCTGTCTTCAACACGTTACTTTAGTTTTTTTAATTTTTTTTTCAACTTTTCACCCTTTTTTGTCCAAAATTTACATTTTATTTCCTAAACTAATTTTACATGTAACCGTGTAATTATTTTTATCGATTAGCTTAAAACTTTTTAATTGAACTACCGAAAATATTAAGAATAATGTTTAAAATTGTTTAATAAAATTAATAGTAAGCAAATAATTTTTTTTTAAAAAAAAAACAATAACAACACCAATTCTACTTTCAATTATCTAGACACTATAAGTAATCTGTTATATAATTCATGATAACTATATTTTGTTGGGATGGCTACGGTAGGGGCGTCCCTACATAGGGTCATGCCTTAATTATCGTTTGATGGGAATCTGTGGGGGATAACGGGAATCTGTGGAGAATCTATTTATATACAGATTCCCATCCAACGGTGAATAGACATGGCCCTACGTAGGGGCGCCCCTACTGTAGACGCGTCCTATTTTTTTTCTTGATATAGCCCAAATTTATCTTCCAAATTATAATAGAAGATACTATAAATGACAGCCTACTATGATACTATAGGTATCTTCATGCGCTACCTCATACGTAAGTACCCAAGTAGGATATCTATGGTAATAATTTTTCTTTTAAATACTTATTTTAGTCTCAATGAAATTTTTCCGTGGACACCATTAGTAACCAAAATAGCATAAGTAACTAGGATACGTATAGTAACAATCTAATTTCTTTTCTAATATACATGTTTACTACCAAGATACTTTACTACTTATGATAAAACTTTACATAAAGGCTGCCTTAATGACCATCTTTCGATGGATACTATAAGTAACCTAGTAGTATAACTATGGTAACTATATAACTCCTTTTCCAATTTACATGTTTATAACCATAATAAAAATTGTGACAATTTTTCCTTTCAATTTACCCAAATAATATGGGTACTCGTACTCACCTCTTACTCGTACTCACCTCATATGATATCAATAGTAACTATCCAACTCTAACAATTTATTTTAACTATTTTAGGTAATCAAGTGAGATACAGTCGGTATCTAAGTGAGAGACTATACGTCACGCCCCACAGCCGAGAACGTGCGCCGCATACCCATAAGGCAAAACCCTATATGCTTGCAAGGCATCTTCTATACACCAATATAATTAAGAATATTTAATCTCCAATAAATATCAATATATAATATAAAATTCAACAACTCTTATAAAGTCTCCAAATATTCGAAATAAACACTACACAATAGAAACTATAATCCAATAATTCAAGATGATCAACCTTCCAAGTCTTTACATTTTCTCAATCAAGATGAAGAAATTCCTCTCTTTAAACCATGCTTCTGAATTACTACTAAATAAGTTCTCCCTTGGTTATACCTCATAACTGACGATCTTTAAAACCTGGGAGGGAAAAATAAAAGGGTGAGCTAGAAGGCCAGTAAGTAACCAATAACCTTATCTAGTTGGATCAAGCATATGTAAACCAAAATCATTAACAAATATTTTTCAGAACAAATTTGGTTTCAGAAATCAATATTTAAAAAAATACTCAAATCAAGTCGTTTAATAAACAATTTCACAAAACAAGAAATAAGTTTCTAAATCTGTCTTTTCGAATCCCTTTTAGTCAATAACAATTTCAATTTTGCTTCTCCCCAGGTTTTGGCGACTATGGCCACACTTAACCCCTGTGATTAGGTCCGAATCTGCCACATATAACCCCTGTAGCCGGGTCCGAATCTACTACAGATAACCCCTGTAACTGGGTCCGAATCTACTACAGATAACCCCTGTAGCCGGGTACGAATCACGAATCTACTACATTTAACCCTGCAGCTAGGTCAGTACTGTCCACATATAACCCCTGTGGATTGGGTCCACATGCATAGTCACTGAAGAGAGTTTCAAAACACTTATTTACAATAACGAATCATAAACTATTTCACATTTATCTTATTATAACATTGTACTCATTCCAAAACAATTTTCTTGTAATCACGTTCAATAGTAATTCATATACTTGATGCATAATTTAGTATAAAACATAGAATCATACTATTTTCACAAAAATTACGTTATTTCAATAAAATAGATTTCTTTCAATAAATAGTCTTATTATCAAAATATATTTTTACTTGAAATCATATTTTAAAGAAAATACCTTGTAAACATGATTCTATTAGAAATAATAAAATAATAAAATATTTAGCTTTTGGACGAAGAAAACTACTAGAAAAGATCAAAGGTTACTTACATCGTTCGCTTTGCCTATTTAACCAATTTAATCAACATAACCTCTCAAACACCTATTATCACACAAATCATATATAAGTATCACAACAATAAAATCATACTCTAATTACACTAAAAATATTGACTACTTACTGCCCATGCACCTTTTATAATCATCTTCATAGCTATTCCCAATAATGTCAATTTCTCACAATTCATAACAATTTTAACATCTCTCAAAAAAATTACCAAACTTAGGGGACTTGTTCCTTAAGTGATAGGGATCCTAATAGTACCAAGAATGTGATTATAGGGTCCATAGGTAAGTCCAATAAAGCCCTAAAAGCCGCTGCCACGTTTTACTAAAAGTACCCAAAGTTTCAGATTTTTTCCAGATTCGTAGTACTCACTTTAATTGGCTATAACTCTCTGGTTATAAGTCCGTTTTTGACAAATTATATACCGTTAGAAAGCTAATTCGATAAGCTTTCCAATTATACCAAATATGATCTAATCAGACCAGTAAAGTTCTCTGAAAAGCGAGTCGAAATCTCTGCTGCGTTTTTACCTTTTAGCCCAAAACTCAAAAATTCATAACTTTCTATTTACCAAACCAAATCACTCAAAATTTGTCTTGTTTGAATCCTAATATCAATAGACTTCATCCTCTATAGATTCATCCTAATAGTTTATAAATTATTTATGGGCAAATTAAAATCCTAACCCTAGACATGCAATTTCAATCCCCAAAAGTCTAATTAGTGCATGTAGACTCAATTGATTACAGTTAATTACCTTAACATTCGAATGAATTGAATCCTCTTCTTATTTCTCCTTCTTCCTTGAAACTATGTGGCTGCCTCTCTACCTTTCCATAAAGCGTACGTATAAAACTAAGCAGAACATTAAACTCTTAGGGTTTATTAAACTTTCTCTAATTGAATTACCAAATTGACCCTTAATAAACACCTATAGGTAAGGGCTAATTAGACTTTTCATTAATCTTTATATTGTTTATATTATTTATATTATATAAATAAATCTCCTTTTTTTTTCTTTATGTGCACGGGTCATCACATTCTCCCCTTCTAAAAAGAAGTTTAGTCCTCTAAACTTTAAAATGTCGAATTCTTCAATGAACAAATTTTAATGGAGCTACACATTCCTAGAAAAACTTCAACATCTGGATAAAACTATGATCTTCTCTTACTAAATTGAAATGATCTTTCTGTCAATACGATATAAACTTGAGAATATGAACTTATTCTAATTTGAGTGATCTAAATGCCAAAGAGAGATCATCGCTTTTAAAACTTATCTATAAATAACTCTATATCATTTCTCATTCATTGTGATAGCTCCTTTACACTTTCAACCCAAAAGAGAATAACACAATGACCTAAACTTTTCTTTGTACTAATAAAGCCAATAGGAACTCTTAATAATTAAAATTCATTAAACCTTTAGTACATCTTTTAATCACATGCCTATAATGCTAAGAATACACTTCTATTTCTCTTTCAATACTTCATATAAAGCCACTCTATTGCTAGATCGAAAACTATAGCTATATATAAACATTACCATGATTAATATTTTCTTCTATAAACTTTTGAAACATTCATCAATATATCCTCAATGGTCTATATATATATACTTTTTTTTTTTTGACAATCCATTTATTTCAGATCAATATTATAAAGCTCTAACAAATCTAATTCAATTTCCAAAATCACGTGTAAGGTCTTATAAAACTTACATACAATATGGTATATTTATCATAAATAACCATAAGAATTCACTTGAATCTCATTCCTTCTAACTTTAATCTTCAATAGGCTAAAGTACCAAAACTAAATCCAATCACTAAAGCTTACGTCAAATAAAACTGCTATGCTTATAACAAAATTACATAGAATTCTAAATCTCAATGCTCACTCAAAATAACCATAAAGATCAAAACCCATTAATTGGTTAAGGGCATACGCCAAGTCTAATAGCAGAAATACGAGTACACTTAGTCAAATAATACACTATACAGCTGATAGTTTACAATTTGAGTAATCCTTGATAATCTCGTTACAAAATTCTACTGCCATATTATCTTTCCTATATAGTATATCAAACGTTTTCAACGTTCGTCTATATAGTCCTCATTCACTTTTTCATAGACTAAACATTAAGAAATATGCTAAGGGACTTCTTTCGTATACTAGTCCTTAAAATTTTTTTTAAGCCTTTATCTTAATACCTCTAGGATTTTTAATGTCTCATATTTTGATTTTCTCAAAAAAATATCTTTTACTAATAAGGGAGATCAATAGAACCACAAATATAAATCTTTCTCCATAAACCACATAAATCATAAAAATCAAATAATTTATCAATCTTAAAAATATTGATCGACTTACATATTCCACTACATAATTGATCGACTAATTACATATTCCACTTCATAAACTGTTTTGACCATTTGTTTTATAATCACAATTTTCATTTTTTTTTTCCATTACCGATAATAGTCGAGTTCTTAATAGTAAAACACTAAGTTTTCTAAAAAACTCTTATCTTATAATTCTTCTAGTTGCTCATCAAATAAGTACTCTTCAATTTATTTGTGTAATCCAATATAACTTTGTAGAGAAGAGTAATACCAAGCACTATCAAATACAAAGATCACTTCCTCCTATACAGTAACACTGTAGAATAAACTTGTGACCTCGTTTACAACAACCATATATTCTAATTTCAACTCTACTACCTAATATCCATAATTATAACCAAAATGTCCATTCACCATATCTCGATTTTTACTTAGCTATCAAAATAAATATTATTAAGGTAATACCATCTCAAAATTATCCAACTGCATAAGTCATTAAGGCTCTATAATTTTTTTTTTCCAAGTAATATCATTCTCTAAATCAGTCTACCATTAGTTTTTCAAAATATCGCTCTCTAAATTATTATTCTACCAATAAGTCGTTAATGCCTATATTTCAATCATATCATCACCAATATTTATAGAAAAACTCATAATAAGGCCTTTAACAAAACTAACCTATTTATCATCAATCCTCTAGTAACAATAACATGTATTCTCATCAGTTAACACAAGCACATAAATTGACATTTCTTATATCATCTCTTTATCCTTTATCATCATAGAAACTAGTTATTCAATAAACTTAATGTACTCAATATTTCACTGTATGTTCTAGCCCATAGCAAAAATAATTTCACTTTCAAAAAGAATTGAAATATATTCTCTCCATTATCCCATTAACCAAGAAACCTAATTATATATATCTTTCCCATATTATCATCATAACTAGGTAATATCTATTCTATAAATCTCTTACATTAATAATATAAAATTAACAACTTCTTAGAATTACAACATAATTTCTTAGGAACCAAATAATTTCTCTTGTCTAATAATTAACTTAGACTTTTTCTTTTTTTTTATAAGGTCAAAAACACTAAGATATAACTCAAGAGAAATCAGAAGAAGATAGTAAGTAGGCACATAAAGTTTTAATATCAACTCCAAAGTAAGACTCAATAACTTGATAACCTTCCAATATCAATAATAAGATAAGAGGATTCTAATACCTTAGGTCTATTAATCAAATACAAAAGGAAACTAATATCAAAAGTACTAAATACTAAAAACCTCAATATTCAACTAATAGATCTTAACAATCAAAACCTAATGAGAGTACTCAACTTTAAACGATCCCAAAAGTCCATGATCACTTTCAAACAATTCTAAAAGTCCATGTAATATATATGATCACTAACTATAAAGGTCAAACTAAGTGTTTCATCAATGAAAGAATTTAAGAGTGCGAACTTAACCTATTTTAATGTCCGAAGAGATCAAAGTAACAAACTTATCAAATTTAAACTAATCACCAACTCAAATGAATCTCTAAACTATAATAGAAATTATGTCAAACTCAAATGATCTTAACTTAGTCACCTGATATTCTAAACCTCATAAAATTGACTTATCACGATCCAAATTGTCAAACTTATCCTAATCTCTGATACCACTTGTCACGCCCCACAGCCGAGAATGTGCGCTGCATACCCATAAGGCAAAACCCCATAGGCTTGCAAGGCATCTTCGATAAACCAATATAATTAAGATTATTTAATCTCCAATAAATATCAATATATAATATAAAATTCAACAACTCGTATAAAGTCTCCAAATATTCGAAATAAACACTACACAATAGAAACT
>JXTC01000133.1:224977-274118 GCA_002914845.1 Trema orientale | reverse complement strand
CAAAGTATTGATTTCTGAAACCAAATTTGTTCTGAAAAATATTTGTTAATGATTTTGGTCTACATATGCTTGATCCAACTAGATAAGGTTACTGGTTACTTACTGGGCTTCTAGCTCACCCTTTTATTTTTCCTCCCAGGTTTTAAAGATTATCAGTTAACAGACTCACAAAGGGAACTTATTTAGTAATAATTGAGGTGCATGGTTCAAAGAGAGGAATTCTTCGTCTTGATTGAGAAAATGTAAAGACTCGGAAGGTTGATTATCTTGAATTTATTGGATTATAGTTTTTACTGTATAGTGTTTATTTTGAGTATTTGGAGACTTTATAAGAGTTATTAGATTTTATGTTATATATTGGTATTTATTGGAGACTAAATATTCTTAATTATATTGGTTTATAGAAAGATGCCTTGCATGCCTATGAGGCTTTGCTTTATGGGCATGCGGCGCACGTCCTCGGGTGTAGGGCGTGACAAAAGATTACTTTATTAAGGCCGTGAAGGAGTATGGAATTAAGGCACATAGAGCTATAAAATTTAAGAAGAATGATAAAGTAAGGCTAAGGGCAACGTGCGTAGAAGATTGCCCATGGACTGTCCTTGCATCAGTTCTTGATGATGGCAAAACATTCGAAGTAAGAACACTAAATGAAGAGCACACATGCGGATTACAGTTCTCAAATAAATATCTTTCATCAAAGTGGTTAGCTGCAAAGTATGAAAGTAAATGGCGGGCTGATCCGAATTGGTCACCTGCTAGTTTTAGGCAACAAGTTAGGAAAGACACTCAGTGTGATGTGTCGCGGTGGCAATTCTATAGGGCAAGAGAAATAGCATTCAAAAAAATACGAGGATCAAGTAAGGAGCAATTAGTCGGCTTTGGGACTACTATGAAGAGCTAAGGAAGACTAATCCTAGCTCTACTATAACAATGAAATGTAATGCAGAGGGTGATGGGAATCCTATATATATGCTTGGCTGCATGTAAGAAAGGGTTTTTGTCAGCTTGTAGACCATTAATTGGATTAGACGGATGCCACATTAAAGGCCACCATCATGGGCAACTTTTGGCTGCCATTGGGATTGATACAAACAATTCTATGTACCCTATTGCTTATGCACTTGTGGAAGCTAAATGTAAATCATCATGGGATTAGTTTATAGACCTACTTGCTGAAGATTTGAATATTCAAACTGCTAATATGATTACATGGATATCTGACAAACAAAAAAGTTTAATAGAGGCTATAAAAGAAAGATACAATGAGGCTAATCATAGGCATTGTGTGAGACATATGTATAATAACTTCAAAGTTGATCACAGGGGTCTAGTTTTGAAACAACACCTATGGAACACTGCGAGATCAACAACCGTGCCAATGTATTATCTGTTTTCAATGTTTGGTTTGTTATTTCATTATTTTTGTACTTTCTTACTTATACCTTTATATGTATAATTGGCTGAATTTTTTTTTTTTAATCAGGTTTGAAGCTCATATGGAGAAGTTAAAGAATGATGACATTGTTGCATATGAATGGCTTGCTAAAAAAAATCCAAAGCATTGGTCAAGAGCCCATTTTTCTGAGTTCCCTGTATGTGATATCTTGCTGAATAATTTGTGTGAGTCCTTTAATAGTGCCATTCTTGAGGTATGCGACAAACCGATCATCACCTTGATTGAAGGAATTAAGATATATATTAGAAGGAGATTTGAGGCTAAGAGGAATCAATTAAAATGATGGAAGCATAATGTAGGTCCTAGAATTTACAAAATTTTGGAGAAAATTCAAATTGCCTCTCGGAGTTGTATTGTTGATTATTGTGGTGATATGAAGTTTGAGGTTAGATGTTTTGAAGGCACTCAATATTCAGTGAACTTAATTACATCAAGATGTGGCTGTAGGAGATGGGACTTAACAGGATTGCCTTGTGTGCATGCTATTGCTTGCATTGACAACAGAGGACTTAAGCTACTTGACTTTGTGAATCCATGCTATATGAAGACAGCTTATGAGAAGGCTTATGCTGAAGTGATAAACCCTATGAATGGGCCTGAGCAGTGGAGGAAGACGGGTTTGCCACCTGTTGAAGCACCTGAGTCAAGAAACCAACCTGGTAGACCTAAGAAACTAAGGCATAAAGAACCAAATGAAGTCCAAAAGAAAGAGACAAAGACAAAAAGGATGAGTAAAGAACATGATAGGGTCCAAAAGAAAAAAGTAAAGAAAAAAAAGAATGGTGGAGAACTTGATGAGGTCCCAAAAAAAGGAACAACCACAAAAAAGATGAGTAGAAAAAACTTAAGCCTTAAGTGTAGAAACTATGGTGTAGTCGGCCATAATATGCGTACTTGTCCAGAACCACCCAAAAAGCCTGCTAAGGAGCCTATTGCTTCATCACTTGAGCAACCAGTTGTTGCTTCATAACTTGAGCAACCACCACATGATGCTTCCTTTCTTGAGCAACCAGCTACTAATATGACATATTTTGATGATCTTCTTGATGTACAACCTCAAGTAGAAAGAAACTCAATGTGATTTGGACTTTTTTTTTTTTTTTTTACATTTACTTTTCTTTTGCAAAAAATTCATTTCACTTTTTTTTTTCCTTCAGATTTGGAGAAAATCGGATAGTGAAGAAGGGTACCAATAGTTCACTCAACTTTTTTACTCGATTGGAACCACTAGCACCAACAATGGGAAAGTGCCCAAGTCCTAAGTCAAGTGTACCTTGTGGAAGACAATCTTTTGTTTTGGTGTAATTAAGATACTATCCTATTTTGGAATATTTTTTGAGCATTAGATGACTCTAGATGTTTTTGAGTCCTGATGGTATATTTTGTTTAGGATATGTGCACATGTAATGCACAGAAGCAATGATACTTTTTTCTTTTTTGCAAATATGACATTACATATGGTTATCAGTGAAGAACACTTATTTTGCTCTAATTTATATGCAAAACTTTTGAGACCTATTTCCTTCTTTATTTTTTTGGTTACTAAAACAAGGAAGAAAGAATAATGTAGCTACTCTATTGTTCTCCTGGAATAACAAGAGTTAAAATCACAGGAGACTTTAAATAAACCAAAGCACCACAAAACCAAAGCACCAGGAGACTTTCTCATAATACCCAGTTTAAATTGGTAAACTTTCATTTCCCATAGCCACTTGATAAACATAGGAATGCTTTCTCCCAGCTGAGTTAAAAAAAAATCTCTCACTTGTCATCATCAAAAGTTTTTCAAAAAATCCATTATGAATCTTGCACAGAGAATTAAATAAATTGGTCTTAGATGCTATTAATATTATCAATAGAATTCCTCCATCGTACATACAAAATATTCACATTTTGAACACAAATAGATAACAATATTCCAAAAAAAAAAATAGAAAAAAAGGCACATCTTCTTTCTATTTTGTCAAGAGCACTACAAAAAGTAACATCACCATCAACAAAGTCAATATCACCATTAACAAAAAGTAACTCAAATATAGAACAATATTCTTAAAAAAAAAAAGAAAAAATGCATTCTTTTTTAGCCTTCTTTCTATTTTGTTAAGAGCAACACAAAAAGTAACATCACCATCAACAAAGTGAATATCAACACTCTCAAAAGAACTCTTTGTTCATTTTTTTGCCCTGTTTTCCTCCGCTTAATCTCATCCTCCAAATTCTTCTCCTTCTCTCTTAGCTTCTCTTTTAGCTCTTCAATTTCAGATTCAAACTTTTTGGTTTTGTTCAAGAGCCCAGGTATCACAACTTTTGATTTATCACACATGGGTGGATCATACCAAGAAAAATATTGACATCCACCACCACCACTCCTATTTCTCTGCTTGTAAAATTAAGAAGAAAAAATCTCATATAAAATCCAGCAAGTAAACATTATGTTCTTCAAAACTTAAACTGAAAAAATCCCCTTACATTGTAATTTTCGCAGCCATAGAATCTTCTCCCCGGATTATTGTCTGTCCATGATGTAAATCGTCGACTTGGCCTCCCACAGTTGCATATTTGTCCTTCTAAAGACGAAATTTTCTCTAAAATTCTGAAATAGGCTGGAACACAATTTTCCCCAAATCTATAAATGTATAACCCTAAAAATGGCTTCAAGTGCCTTTTTTCTTCCTATAATCATTATATTAGTTGTTTTTCCCCTCCATAGCCCTTCAGAAGACCCCATGTGATCTCCACGTGCTATTTCCATCTCTAATTTAACGATGTTATAAGTCTTGGTGTAAATTGCTACAAAAGAGAAAGTTTGGGGATTGATTTGCCAAAATTGAAATCACAGGGACCAAATCGTGACAAGAGCAATAGTTAAGGGACCAATTGCGCCAGTTAGAAGACTCGATTAGGATTGATGGATACCCTAATTGAGTTGTCTATATAAAGGAAACTAGATGATTATGGTCTCTATGCTAAAAATTATATATATGCTCTTTTCTCTCTGCCACTATCACTGAAGATAGAAATCAACCTTCAGACTTTTAGCTATGGAAGATCTTTGACCCTCAAACACTCACATTCATAATGCTTCTGTGATCATGATCAAGTCCTCACTCAGTTTTAGCTATGGAAATAGGTATTCTCAATAGCCCAATTTCTGATAATTTAATATAAACGGTCCTAAGAATTATGTTAGGTTTATTCAATCCTTAATTATGTTCTAACATGTGGCATCGGAGCGGGATTCATGTTAAATTGTTAGGATTAAATCATGCATGTCTTTAGTTTTGATTATCTTTGCCTATTTAGATTTCTAGGTTTAGATATAACATGTATGATTTTGTGAATTTATATGATTTTATTACGATATAAATGTTTGAAGGTTAAATTATTTGGGTCATAAAGTATGAAGATTAGGGCTCAAATTTGATAAAAATCGCATTGGAGTCGAGTTACCCGATATTAAAATTGGGGAATTATGATTACAGCAAATCAACTCAGTGCTGTGGCACATGGCTTATGGTGCCGTGGTGCTAACTTTCAGAAACTCAACGCCACAGCTCCTAGTCTCAGGTTGAGACTATATTTTTCCAGTAGTAAGCACTGCGGTGCCAGCTTCCTGACCCTGCAACACTGACCTGTCTAGCCATCTAGGTCAATTTTTGACCTAATTTAGCAACCAAGGCCTACTTAATCAATATAGTCTCATTTTTGGGTAGGACTGAGTCGTTTTCGACTTAATTCAAGGGGTTCCGACCTGAAACTTGACAAATTAAGTTTAATAATATCAGCCATCTTAAGAACAATCCACACTTTTGTCCATTGAAAGCTCTACTTATTTTAAGAGTTAATAAAAGTGTATAAACTCAGATGATCAATTGCTCTCTCAAGCATTGAAAATTTTAGTTTATAAGTTTTTGGGTATTTTAATTGATTTTCTTTGCACAACTTGCCTTGTATTATGAAATAAATGAATTGAAATAATACGTTGCCAAAATAACCTTTATTGTGTATATTTATTTATTGTAGGATATATAGATGTAGTGTGGTTATCGTTCACGTGAATAATTATTGGTTCAATGGAAAGTGATTATTTGGCCGAATAATAAACACACTTATAGTAATAAATATATGTCCGTTATTAGGTTTCTATGTGAATAGTAAATTGGCCTAAAGGAAGATTTATTGTTTGACAGGATTTACCGTCAATGTTTGATTATTGTACTAAAGAGTACCACTTACGAATTGATAAGTCAGCACAAAGAAAGACTTATTAATATTATAATGGGTATCTTATGATGGAAGAGTCCATTATTGTTTGTTAATTTTTTTTGAGGGAATTATTATTTATTAATTTTTAGTATTTCATATTTGCATATTTTATAATGATGTATGCTTAGGATGACATTATGTTGTGAGTATATTTATTTGCCGTTTTTATTTTCTATTCTCTATTCAATTTTTGCTGCAAATATTTCTGTCAACTTAAGTGCTATACCTATGCTTAATGGCAAAAATTTTAAGACCTGGAAAGAAAATGTCATAATCGTGCTAGGTTGTATGGACCTTGACCTAGCATTAAGAAAGGACCCTCCCACTGCCCTTACTGATGAAAGTTCTACTGATGAGAAGGCATACAATGAAAAGTTGGAGCAGCCTAACTGAATGTGTGTCATGATCATAAAGTACTCAATTCCAGAAATTATGAGGAGCTCCTTGCTAAAGGAGGAAAATGCTAAAATCTTCCTTGTTACTTTTGAGAAATTATATCTCAAGAATGAGAAAGCTGAGATGATTATTACTTTAGAAAAACTCATCTCAATGATGTATAGTGACAAAGGAAATATAAAGGAGTACATCATGCAGATGTCTCATCTGGTAGATAAGCTTAAAGAATTCAAGTTAGAGAAGTCAGAAGACATGCTTGTAGCCTTGGTCCTCATCCCTCTTCCTACACAATATAGGAACTTTAAGACCATATACAACATCTAGAAGGACAAATGAGATCTCAATGAGCTTATTTCATTTTGTGTGTAAGAAGAAAAGAAGATCAAAGGTGAAAAGCCTGAAAGTTCTAATTTGAAAAGCCTGGTTTTCTTAATGACAAGCTATACATATTAAATGCCCTCTATTAATGAAACCTTGCATATTAATTCAAGAGGTACAAAACGAAAATTAATATACAAGAATTCATCCATGTTATGGCACAAGCACTTAGGTCATATTTTAATACAACGAATTGAACGACTTGTATCATATGAGATTCTTGGTCTCCTTGACAGACTTTCAAGTCTACGCACAACGCATAAAGGGGAAACAGACAAACGTTAGGAAGTTAGGTGCCAATAAGAGCACTAGCGTTTAAGATGATAATTCTCACTATAGGTGCATATACTTAATACATAAGAAATCTCAGTCGCTGGACATTTTTAAGGCCTTATAAAGCTGAAGTTGAAAATCAGCTTAATAAGAAAATTAAGACTATTAAATCTGATCGTGGTGATGAGTACTACAATAGATATGATAGATCAAGTCAACAATGCCCAAGACCCTTCGCCAAGTATTTAGAAGAGTATGTCACTGTTCCACAATACACTGTACCAGGGATACCAACCATGAATGGCATTGTTGAACGATGCAATAGGATCATTAAGGATATGATAATGAGTATGATCAGTCATTCCACTTTATCAGAATCACTTTAGGGTGAAGCACTCAAGACTACAAAATATATTTTGGATAGAGTCCTAAGTAAAGCAGTTTCCAAAATCCCATATGAACTTTGGACTGAAAGAAAACCCAATATTAATTATTTAGACAAGGGATTATCCAGCTAAGGCAAGGCCTTATAGGCCAAATAAAAAGAAACTGGATATAAGGACTGTAAACTGCTATTTTGTTGGGTATTTTGAAAAGTCAACGGGATATAAGTTTTACGATCCTATAACAAATTCCTTCAAGATGGGAAATGTGAGATTTCTTGAGGATGTTATGTAACATTCCCAAATTTTACACACGTAAGTATGAGTAATTTTATGACTGTCTAATGAAATCAGGAAACACTACTTGACTTAGTACTAATAAAATAGTAAAAAATTAAAACTTTTCTTTTTTTTTTAAAAAAAAACTTTCTGAAAGTAAAAGGAAACTCTATATATAATTATACTTAATATAATGTATACATATGTACACACTCACAAAGTGGATCTTTCATACAAATATACATAATATACACACTCAAAACAAGTAAAAAAAATCTTCTATCAGGAAACCACAACGTCAAAATGCTCATATACATATGCCGCGGTCGGAAAGTCGGCGCTCCTCCTCTAAACTCAAATATCAACAGTTTCCTCTACAATGTAAGAATACACATGAGTATGGAACTCAGTAAATAACGAGTGCAAATACAATATGCATATACCAGAGAACGGATAGTCGTATGATTGGGATCCATGTGTATATTGTATTGCCTGACAAGACCGTGAATCGCATGCTGAGTCACTCAAATAACTAATCATAAGTCATTGTATGGAGGTCTCAAGTCCCAAATACATCTCAAACCTCTCTGTATACTTCAGAAGTCCTCTCCATACCTCTATCAAAATGCTCCCAAATAAGCTAAATAATGTCCCTGACAGAACCTAATAATATCCCCGAAGGAACCAGATAATGTTCCCGAATGAACCAAATATTTGGGCATTGGCCCGTCACACCCTATTCACCAATATTTGTTAGGAAATATAAGTACACCACATATTCATGCCTTATGTATATCTGAATAACAGACTTAGATATTTATGCTTCAGGCATAATAGAATAATAGATACAAATTTTTATATAATCCAAGGATTCCACGGGTTCATAGAAACATATAATTCTTATATTGCAGGTTTAATGTTACTTATCTCGCTTTCGAGCTTTTAAGTTTCTACCTGTGAAATGCTCTTTACTCAAGGTACAATAAACGTGTCCCTAATATATTCTAATGACAAAATCTTATTTCCTTTTTTAGAAAAAAAAAATCACAAATCAACACAAAAGTTGAGTTTTGCTCTACTAAGATTGTCCCAAAAAAAAATATAATTAATAATAATAATAATAATTACACAAGACACAAATAATGGTGTTAATTAAGAACCTTCCCTTTGTAATCTCATGTGCAACTGAGAAAACATATACAAATAATACATGTGTATACGGTGAAAATAAAAGTAAAACCTTATGTACTATTACCAAGAGTGCTCAAGAAATCTGACTATGTAAGTGCACTATACTACTTGCACCTTATTACTATCATTAATATCATGTTCAATTATGAACAAAATAACAACAGCATAAGCAGTTTAGCTCAATCAATATGGGCTAAATTAAATAGACAACATAAACTGGTATTAGAAAAGTCCAATAAGGTATCAAGCACATGAGGTCCATTAAATATTCATATATAAATATCTATCATAGAAATTAACTTACATATTTATATTATAATCATAATTAAACAAGTTTCCGAAAGATGAATATACATATAGGAATCAGAAAAAGAACTAGCAAGTCCTTGAAATAAAAAATCATATGTATATATATATTTTATATCTATACATCTAAGTATTGGAGTGTGATTCTCAACTCAGATAAAAGTGGAATATAATGAATCAAGGACAAACTTGGACGAACAAAATGAACAAGTTTTCTAGCTATTACTAATCGGTAGAGAAAATGAATAGGGGTTCTAATGCAAAGTTAGTGGGGTATTATATGCTTCATAACTTGCCGACTACAAATTCGGTGCTTGCTCCCTTTTTTCATCTTTTTTTTTTATAATATACATAAAAAAATAAATTAAATATAAGTGATAAGTTTTATGAAACAATCTCAAGCACACAACTATTACCATATAGGTCTAAATGTGCATGTTTAAAAAAATTATAAACTAGACTATTTGATTGCAATTAAAAAAAAATAGTGTATCTAAAACAATTATACATAGAAAAACAATAATATCTCAAAAATATCATTACACATTTAATCGGAATTAAACAATTTATTTAATAAAATATTTTCTAATTAATTAAAATGTCAAATGGTTTTGTACGAGTAATTGACTTAATCTATGTCAAATTTGTACAGATGAGCTTCTTCTGAGCATTTCACTACAAAATTTTACTTTGTGGAAGATGGTCAATATTCACAATTGTATTATAATGCAAATATTCAAGATTTTCAACTCAGCTTCTATGAAACAATTTATACTCAACTAAGAATGCACATATATTATAAATGATGTAGAGTCATGTTATTATTGACTATTTAATTTTACAAGAAGTTGGGTACCATATAAAAATTTGGAATATCACACGTTGAGTTTAGGGGAGAAGATAAAGTTAGAGACATTGTCATTGAAGAGGAATTTATTTCTCTTTCTTTAGTTGCTATTGACAATAGTCAAGACATTCAGGATCATATTCTTGACAATATCATTGTTCAAGATATAATTCCAGTACAAGACAATGATCAAGAACTTTCTATTCCTAATGAGGTAGATGCTCCTGAAGAGCAAAGTCAACCACCTTAAGAGCAAGTGCCTTTAAGAAGGTCCACTAGAGAGAGGAGAAGTCGGATGACTATGTCATTTATTTCCGAAAACATGAGTCTTATATTTAAGTAGTGGAGGATGATCCAATCAACTTCCCTCAAGTCAAGCAAAGTTCAAATTCTCAAAAGTGGATCGATGCCATAAATGAGGAGATGAAGTCTATAAAAAATAATAATGTTTGGGATCTTGTCGAATTGCCTAAAATCGCGAAGCCCATTGGTTGCAAATGGATTTTTAAGA
The DNA here is from genome assembly GCA_002914845.1 of Trema orientale. Classification (NCBI taxonomy): domain Eukaryota; kingdom Viridiplantae; phylum Streptophyta; class Magnoliopsida; order Rosales; family Cannabaceae; genus Trema; species Trema orientale. The sequence goes on along the minus strand of JXTC01000133.1, from coordinate 263,829 downwards.
CCAAGACGGATTCAAAGGGCAATGTCAATAGATATAAGGCTTGTCTTATAGCCAAAAGCTACATTTAAAAGGAAGGCGCTGATTTTAAAAAGATAGTCTCTCATGTTGCATCGAAGGACTCTTTCAGAATCAGTATGGCACTTGTGGCTCACTTTGACCATAAGTTACAGTGGGTAGATGTTAAAACTACACTTCTCAATAGTAACATTGATGAGACAATTCATATAGTGCAACTAGAAAACTTTGTATTTGGAGATCCAAAGACTATAGTTTGCAAACTCAAGAAGACTATCCATAGTCTCAAGCAAGCTTCCCATCAATAGTATCATAAGTTTCATGAAGTGATTATCTCATTTGGATTTGAGGTAAATCCCGTCAATGATTGTGCATACCACAAGTTCAATGGGAGCAAATTTACTTTCCTAGGGCTATATATCAATGGCATACTACTGGCAAATAGTGATATAGGCTTGCTCCATTAATAACAAGAGATTTCTGGCTAAGAATTTCGAAACAAAAGATCTTAGAGTCGCCTCTTTTGTATTAGATACACAGATACATTGAAATCGCTCTCGAGGTATTCTTGAGTTGTCACAAAAGAGCTATATCAAAAGGGTGTTCAATAGGGTTAGTATGGAAAATTATGTACCAACAGATACTCTGTTGTCCAAAGGAGATAAATTTACTCTCAATCAAAGCCCCAAAAACGATGTTAAAGAAAGAGCTATGCAGAAGTTTCCTTATGCTTCGGCGAAGTCAAATGCATATTCAAGTATGTATGTGTCCAGATCTTGCATTTATAGATGGTATGTTAGGCAGTTATATGAGTAACCATAGAGTGGATCATTGGAAAGCATCAAAAAGGGTTATATAGTGCTTATAGAGAACTAAGAATTACATGCTTACCTATCAGAGATCAGAAAGTTTGGAGATCATTGGGTATTCCGATTCCAATTTCGCTGGATGTTTAGATAGTAAAAGATCCACATCGAGCTATGTCTATCTATTAGTTTGCTGGAGGAGTGCCAAGCAAACACTCGTAGCTACTTCGACTATGTAGGCTGAGTTCATAGTTTGTTATGAGGCGTCCAATCATGGGATATGGCTGTGAAATTGTGTCACCGGACTGCACGAAGTAAATGACATTGATAGGCCATTAAAACTTTATTGTGACAATAACTCGGCTATGTTACATTCCAACTGCAACAGGAGCTCATCGAAGTCGAGGCATATAGACATTAAATTCCTTGCTTGTAAAGAAAGTTCATAGTTGGCAAGTGTTGATAGAACACAATGGTACAAACTCCATGATTATGGATCTGCTCACCCAGGGTGTACTATCTAAGGTATTTCATAAGCACACTGCTCGTATGAGTGTTGTCTTATTAAATGATGTGCAACTTTAGTGGGAGTTTGTAGTGATTAGGTTTAGATGTTTTTTAATGACACTTATTTTGTTTAATTCACTGTAGTATTTATTCGATGAATTTTCATGTAAATTTTGATTTTATTTATATGATATTTTTATGTTCTTTTCTTTCCTACTATGGTTTAACATAAAGTTTGCGATAATGTATTAAGAGGGAAAGACTAAGATTGATCTCACTTCAGTTTAAGTTGGACCAGTTAGAAATAAGCATGATTAAGATTACATTGCGTGTAATTTCCATGCCACATTCTTTATCTACATCATTCAAGTATATTAGTACAGTGATCATTGAGGATTCTAGTTGCCATTTTTTTTAATAAGTGCAACGACGGCGCTTGATCTCGTGTTGGTTGTCTGATAGACTAGATTGATACTTCAGGAAAATTCAGAAATAATATGGCTTTTCATTAGCCTTCAATTTATCAATATAATTAACTTTGGTAGATATGTGGCCCAAGTGGGAGAGTGTTAGAAAATTTTATATTTCCTATAGTCATGGGGACTACATATTTATCAATATATTACGAGCTAAATTATATGAAAAACACAGAGTGCAAAGCGTTAGTTATTGAACTAAAGATGTGCACCTGTGTCCATGATGATCAGCTACTTGTTAGTTTAAATAGATGATAATAAGAAAAATAAACAAGGGGAGTAAAAACTTAGCTTAATAGACACTTAGTCAGAGGAAGGAATCATATGGCTATTGTTTGTATGAAAATCCAGTTGATCATATATGCAATTGTGGGATAGGCTTGCTTTAGTTGTAAATAGAATGCCAATATAATNGCTAAGCAGCTTGTAGTATATAATATAACTAGTAAGAAACGACACTTTTAGTGACATACAAGGAGTTTTGAATCATTTTTGGGCTATCGGGAAAAGTAGAACCAGGGCTTTGGAGAAGTTTTAGTGGCTACTAGCGGTTATCGTAGCTGATTTTGAAGAAGAAGAAAAAGGAGAGAATGTTAAGAAATGATAGAAGTGATTTCAGGTCTGAAATGCTCTGAAGTAGTTCTAGTTTTTGCGGAAATATCAACTCTATTTATAAGCTAAATGAGCAATTGTTATGCTGAGGGATAGGGGGACATAAATTATGATTGCAAGGGGAACATCGTGCAATGTGAGAAGGATGTCTCACCCTGGTTGTTATCAAAACATGTTCTGCAACCGGTTTCAAGTGAAACTAGCTGCCAAATCAACATAGAATTTATAATCCACACCCTCAAATTCCTCAAAATCATTCTTGGATTAAACCTGAAGTTGCCACCTCTAAGAATTATTATAACTACCAACGAAATTTCCACAGTACAGAAGAACATAGCGAAGAATGACAACCATAATAAAAAGGAAAGTAAACTCGAGCTCACACCATAACATTTACACAAAAAGCACAAGCGAAAGATTAAAAAAAAAAAAAAAAGGAAAAGAGGTGCACCTAACACAAAACTAAAACCATCTTCCTGTCAACTATTACAAAACAACATGAGTGTCATATCTGCTAAGTACTAAAAAAATTATAAATGGGTCGCATCATAGTTCAAGTATAAATATTAGTTAAAATAAAACCAGATATTATGTGCACACAAAACTAGATATAAAGACATAAAATAAATATAAAAATAAATTCCAAAGTAATTTAAGTTGAAATATTTACCAAACAACAAAAGCTATGAGCACATCAAAGCGATAAGAGACATCACCATACAACACGTACCAATTATTTAATTCAAAAAGTCTTTATACACAACATAATTAAACTATGACAGAAACATGCATTTTGGAAAAAAAAAAAAAAAAAAAACAGCCAACAATGCTGTAACCAAAAGTTAATACAAAGCATTTCGATTAAAAAGAAAAACGTAACTTTATGAGTGTTAGAACACCATAAACACGTAAGCATATAGCCATAGATAAACAAAGTAAAATACATAAGAAAGCAAATACTAATATCTAAATCAATATCACAAAGACTACTAGGAGATAGTCTTACAACACTAAAACTGAAACATCATCACAAATACAGTTGGAAATAGAATAGGAACAAACATAAGGACTATCAACCAAAAAACTAAAATTACCAATATCAAACCACTATATGTAATTAACATATTAAAAGAAAACATAAAACATTGTTCTATCATCCAAAAAATTTCATATAAAATAATTAGTGTATGAATTTCACCAAAAAGATGCACTGGAAACTAGTTTATCCGACAACTCTTGTAGTTGAGTTTGAAGCTCCTTGAGTTCAGCAGGAGCCATTTTGTAGGGTACTTTGGATATAGGGGCAGTATCAGGCAGTAGTTCGATCTCGAAAGAAATCTCTCGTTTCAGCGGTAATCTTGGTAGGTCTTCTGGAAACAAGTCGACATATTCCCTGATGATGATTACATCCTTTGGCCTTCTCTTTCCTTCTTCACTTTTATCTAGGACGTTAGCTAGGTATCGCAGACATCCATTACTCAACATTCTCCTTGCCTGCATTGCTGAGATCATCATTCGAGGTTGTTTCATAGACTCTCCATTATAAGTAAAATTTTCTGCTCCTGGATGCTTGAACGTGATCTTCCAACTTCAGCATTTAATGTTAGCATTATACCTACCTAAGAAATCCATTACTAGAATGACATCGTAATCCATCATTTCTAGAATAACTAAGTCGGCATACAGTTCTCTAGTTGTTATAATTATTGGAACACGTCTAATCCAATAACTCGCGGTTAAAGTTGCTCCTGAGGGTATAGCTACATTAAGGGTTCTAGTCATTCTATCACCATCTTGAGCTATTATTTTGGCAAACTTAGGTGACACAAAATAATGTGTGGTACCAGAATCAAACAAGACATGCATTTTGAGTGGTAACAGATAGCTGACCTGTGACCACATTAGAGATTCCTGCCTCCGCATCATCTTTAGCGAAGGCGTACACTTGTGCGATGGTGTGTGGAGCTTCCAATCTTCCTTGACTGATCTGAGGTACTTAAAGTTTGATCTGTATATTATGAATTTGAGGTCCTTACGGCTTTGGCATAGTAGGTCGGTCAGGCTAATTCTGTCTACTATAGTAATTTTTGGCATAATGGCCCTTCTTGCCACAGAGATAGCAGGTGTTCGAGCCAAAGTGACACTCTCTAGGGTGTTTCCTCCCACACTTAGGACACAGTAAAAAATCTATTTTGGCCTTCTTTTGCTGTTGAGGCCCTACTTTATAATTTCTTTGACCATTAAAGTATCTTCTGTCCACTGTGATTGTTGTTGTTCTAGTTCTTATTTTGGCCAGTTGGGTGCTATATCCATTTTAATTATCATTTCGATCGGTTTAGTCTGTCCACGCTAGCTCTTTTTGGCTTCAAAATATCTCTATCGTTCCTCTTTGGCTTGAACGAGGCGATATTCTGCTCTTAGTTCCCTTCCAACGCATTCAAATACTGTGGTTGGCAGGTTATCCCCACTGTCAATGATAACTACCACTTCAGGGTAAAACATTTCTAGCATTATTCTTACTCATCATTCCTCAATAGGCACCAAGTAAGGGCACAGTAGTGCCAACTAGTCAAACTTCTGTACGGCCTCAATGACCATCATATTCTCTTACTTGATTTTTATGAATTCATTTTGTTGGGCGCACATCGCCGCCTTGGCATTATAATACTTCTAGTTGAACTCGTGAATGAAGTCATCCCATGACATTTCGCTGACGTTTCTTCTCATTTAAACAGTCTCCAACTAATATCATGTGTTTTTCTTTAAGACATAGGAGACAATACTTTCTCCTAGTCATTAAGATTCATAAACTCTAAAAATAGTTTGAATGCTTGATAACCATTCTCCAGCCACTAAAGGATCCTTCAAACTCAACAGACCGCATCTTTCTGAAGCATTTGTATAATGGTTCTTGGCGAACCATATGTTGCTCAAGTATGATGGGTTCTGGTTAGGGTATTGGATCCGCCTCATTGGGCTGTGGTTCTTCAGTGTTTACTTGAGGTTCAACATTCTCCTCATATTGCTACCGTAGTTGCTCATGGAGGTTTCTCAACTCCTCCTCTTGTGCTTGGAGTGATCATTGCAAATTTGCTACTAGATTACCTAGGTCGGGTGCTTCGAATGCGATGACTGGGTTAACTGATGGTCTTCCTCTTCTTCTTGCCATTTTTATTACTTGATTCTTATTCATTAATTTTGGGTATAATTTATTATAAATTACCTCAATCTCAGTTATGCAAAAAAGGATAAATTAGGCAATAACATATACATCGTTTCGTAATCGTCTCAGTCCATCGGGACGTCAATCATTGGGGAATATTATTATTACCTAATACGTATATAAGGTTAACTTACTATGAAAAAATTTCTACTATACTTGAGTTGTCTGAAATGTTGCAGAATGATACGAGATAGGGTGGTAGGATACCGTCTCTGATACCAATTGTAACGACCTGGCTTTACGGACCATTAACTACTTAGGTTCTTTATATACTTATCTTAAAATGAAACTTAAAATTTTGAAAATTCGTGACTTTTTTTTAATATATATTCACAATATTCTTCCCAATAGAAGGTAACAATAATTGTGATTAGTTATTTTTTTTTTCATGAATATCCTAAAAAACTAACGAAAACATTTCGAAGACGATTAAATATTATTTATTGAATTTGTTTTAAATTTTTTTTTAAATCATTAACTAAGAAAATATTATATTCTAAAATCAACTTCTTTGGACATTAAAAATTTTGAAAAGTCTAATCAATAAAACATATTGAGTTTTTGAATTATTCAAATCATTAATTGGGGTAAAGCTCATCATAATGCATAGGAATATTCCAAATAAGTTTACCTTAAAATAAATTGTCTTGTTTACTAAAACATGTGCGGAATAAATGCAGTTGTGGTATCCCAACGCCCATGCCTCATATTTAACTTCGCCACATTTCCTGCCAACTCATCAATCAAGTCAAAGGACTTTTACCTTTGGTACCTACAGTATGGATATTAATATAGTGTGAGCTTTTCCTCAATGAATCCTCACCAAGGGGAGGTCGGTCTTATCTTCCCTCGAATATCCCTCACCTAGTGGAGTTTGGTACAACACCTTTAAATTCTTATCTTGTTTAGTCTTCTCTTAACAAGAGTGGGTATGCGTCAATAACAAACCCAAACTTTATATTATGTTATCTTAGTATTTCCTTTGTTGAAGTATGCTTAGAGTATTTTAGTATAATAACATTGTAAAGTAAGCATATGTCATTTTGATAATATAGGAAATGTATCTTTATAAGCATATTTCACATCATATATAAGCCACATGATAACAAGGATAGAGGCAAGATATCACATGAAATAATCTCAGAGCAGGTACCCTTCCATCCTACCTCGCATCACTCCGCAACATTTCAGACAACTTAATTAAGTAGAATTTTTCTTTTAGAATGTTATTTAACCCTAAGTACATATTAGGTAATAATAATGGATTCCTCGATGATCGACGTCCCGATGGACTGGGAGATTGACCAAACTGAACTTTATAGAGCCGTAGCAGTGACTGCCTTCAGGGCAGGACGACCAGTGTTAGACGGAGGTAATAGGGGCGACTACTAATGGTTACAGCTCAAGACTACTCATGGTGATGACTAGTTAGGATCTTATCAAAAGTATGAGAGAGAGATATGGAAGTGTCGGCTAGGAAAAGTGTTAGGCTATTTCTAACACATAACCACAAGTATACAGGTCGCAACAAGTAATATAGAGTAAGATAGTGTCGATCCTATAGAGAGTACTTGATTTATAATTGATAACTATTAACCGAAACTAGTTTCCAGTTTATCCAAACAACAATAGAGGATGATTTTGAGCAAGAATTAAAAAGTAATAACAATGTAAAAAGGCAAGAAGACCGAAATGAAGTAACCAAAATAGTTCTTAAAGCAATAGTAAGGAACCTAAGGATGCAATCTACCCTCTAACTCCTCCAACTACTAGTTTTCCTTATAATACAATTATCTACTTAGAGTTGACAACTGAAAATTCTAATGTATTCACAAATTCCATTCCAAGACATAAGTGAAAATATCTAGACAAGTTAATATTATTCCTAACATAAATTTACTAGATTCATTAAGTTTGGTAATTCTCATACAAGGTTGCACAAGTCACATAGGTATATTCCTATCTTATGCAAACTCACCCTATACTAGATGAACTTATGTTGTTCTATCTATGTCTAAACCTATATTCTCCTTCCCAAGTTCTTATAGATTTCACAACACAACTCTATTTAGTGGCCAAGTAAATAGATGTATTAAACTCAAGATAGAATAACCAACACAACAATGGAATTCAAGAATAATTGAGGAAAATCAAATAATTGGATTACATTAGAGGTTTAATTACCTCCCTAGAAATGGAGTTTAGCTCATGTTCATACAAAATGAATCAAAACAAATACAACAACATTGATACATATTCATTTGCAGAAAGTAAAAGAGAGAAAGACAGGAGTAAGAGATAGAAAAACTCTTTGAAGCTTCCAATCTGATTTTCCCTTCTTTAATCCCCTCCTTGGTGTTGTTTTCTCCTATAGAATAACTTTAGAACCCTTTGGCTACTAGGGTTTTTCGTCCCCTCTTTCAGATAAGCGGAAGAGAGGTTAAATACTAGAGGCAATCCGGTCACGATCCAGGAATTCAGCAATATATTCTGTACTTTTTGGCACTACGGTGCCAAATTTGTCTTTGCAGCACCAAGACAGTTGAAAGGATGGCGCTACAGTACCGGACTATGGTGCTGCGGCGCCACAGAACCCAGGAGCTGGCGCCGCGACACCAAGAAATGGCGATGCGGTGCTGCGGCGCCAGGTTTTTGGAACTTATGGCACTGCAGTGCCAATTTGGCACTGTAGTGCCCAATTTTTGCACAGTTTCTTTCATACTATTAGCACTACTGCATACTGCCGAGATATTAATTGCTGTCTTTGCTCGTGATTGATCGAAATTTGCTTTGATTTAGCCTTGGTTACACAAAAAAAGTCGATATTTTTTGTCTGAAACATGCATCAAAAAAAACAAAACAAGCAAGAAGAGCTCAAAGATGAGCACTTCTTAAGCTTGAAAGGGTAGTAAAGATAAGTGTAAAATACACTTATTAAATTCCCCCAAACTTAAGTTAAAGCTCGTCCTCGAGCTAAAACAAAACATGAAAAAGCAAGAATTAACTAAAATAACACAAAAGCAAAATTAAGACACACAAACGAAGGTTTTGAATGAGGTCAATATTGTCTCAACACTCTCTAAAAGATATATAACTCAAAGGAAACTTAAAGCATCACAACAGTTTAGAATTTCAAATCTGCTAGTAGCTTGGCTTTGTTGTCAACTCTATGTGTGTATGTAATAGTTGCTTATATTTAACCTTCACACTCAGATTGCTTTATACAGACTTAGGATACAAATTTAGAGCTATCTCAGTAAACGTTTATAAGTCATCTCATAGGCTCACTTTTCACGTCAATATCCATTAATGTAGAATAACACTAAGTCGAAGATTAATAGGTCTTTAATCGGCTTGTAATGTAAGGCTTGAGTACGGGTAGATGGAATGGTATCATTTAGGCTTATTCACACCATGGATGCCCTTTTTAATCAATGAATACAACTCTCTCAAGCATACCACAATAATTTCCCCCAAACTTAATTTTTGTCCAATTTTCATTTTTTTTTTGAATTACTTACCAATTTAAGGTAGCCGAAATTCTTCCTTCACGAAGACTTCCCTTTTTGTTTTTTCATAAATGGCTCGCACTTTCCCACAAGTTCATGATTTACTTCCATGCATCGATGGTGTAAAGTGAGGTACTTTGGAAAATTATTTATCAGTAAGAGGAGTTTATTAGCTCACAAAATGAAAAATACTGAGGAATTGGCTCAAGGTCGGAGACTAAGGATATTTCATTTAACAGGTAGACTTGAAAGGCTCAACCGGTCCAAAATGGCCTGCATCATTTCTTTGATTTTCATGCTACTTAAGATTTTACCTCGATTGACAATTAAACAGGTTCTAAGATGACATGAGACTAAATATTTTTCTAAATCATAAGCATAATACTACTTTAAGCAATTCGAGGTCAAATACTCAAAACTATGTACAAAATGTGTTCAAGAGTTGTTCACAAAGCAAAGCCACCAAAAAAAAAAAAATTAAGCACACAAACAGTCATGATACTAAATATTTCTAAAGAGTTATTTCATACATTCTCATAATCATATCATTGACAGTTAACTTTTGTCAAAAGCTCTAAACAACACATAATCAAACAACTAAATAAAAGATAAAAACATACTCAAAAATAAAGAAAGACACTCAATAAACTAAAATCAAAGGGAAACAGTCTAAAAGTTTAACCAATTAAAATGCTCAAGAAGATAAAGCAGGTAAGTGCTAGACACTCCCCCCAAACTTAAAATGTGCATTATCTCAAATGCACTAAATATGAAATAACATAGAGGAATAAGCACTTACCTGATCGAAGGCCGCTCAGTCAGCCTTTAAGGTGCGATGGTCGCCCAGTTTGTCATGTTTAGCTGACAGTGATGGCGGCAGCAGTGCCAAACAAGTGTGGGATTTGTTTTTTTTCTTTTTCAGCAGGGTGGTGCCAGGGCGCCAAAAAGTGGCAACGGGGTGCCAAAACCTGGGATTGTGGCCGAAATTAGCACTGGGTCGTCAATATTTGGCACTGGGCTGCCAAGTTTCTATTTGTGGCACCCCAAAGTGGCATCGGTATGCCAAATTGAGCCCTTGGGGCGCCAAAATGACGGTATTCTTCAATTTTTCTACACTTAAGCCTTTTCACCAACACATTCATCACTTTGTCTTCAACACAATCACAACATAAGAACTTCAAAACAAGCTTCCCTCTTTATTAACTTCAAAAGCTTGGGTTGCCTCCCAAGTAGTACTTGTTTAACATCCCTAGCTTGACATAGCCACTCCTCATTGAGGATTGGATGAGGCAATGGATGATTTAGCTCGATCAAGGTCTCCTCCTAGGTATTCCTTGAGCTTTTGAACGCTTACCTTGATTCTTCTAGTTGGGCTCTCATTTATCACCTTACTTGCACCACATGGAGATACATTAGTCTCTTTGGATAGCCCCGACTATCTTGACTTGAGCTTGCCTAGAAAGAGTTTTAAACAAGATGAACCAAGCACACTTTTTGGTCCCGGTTCAAAGTGATGATTACTCTCTTTTTCTTCGTTCCCCTCTTTCTAAAATCCTTCTTGTGTAGCTTAAGGGGGTTGGAAGAGGATAATGAAAGTTCTATGACTTCTTTTAGAGGATTGGACTCAGAGGAATGATGTGGGACTTCCACTACATGGGTATTCCCTAGCGCCTTCTTTGCCTCTTCATCAACAGGACGAACGATAGAGGCCTCATGATGGATCAATGAAGCTTCCTTCAATGCTTTATCTTCAATGCTCTCCTTCACCAAGTCCACTCGATAGCATTCATCAACATCGCTAGGAGAGTCCACCTCTTTAAACACATTGAAGGATATTACTTGGTCCTCCACCCTTATAGTGAGTTCTCATTTGTACATATCAATGACCATCCTCCCGGTTGCTAAGAATGATCTTCCAAGGATGATTGGACGATTTTCATCTTCCTTCATATCAAGAACAATGAAATCAGCTGGGAAGAACAACTTGTCCACCTTCACAATTACATTCTCAATAATTCCTCTTAGATACTTGATAGACCGATCCACAAATTAGAGCATTGCTGTAGTAGGCCTTGCTTCACCTAGACGAAGATTTCGAAACACAGAGAATGGCATTAAATTGACACTAACTCCCAAATCACACAAAGCCTTATCGAAGAAGTAATCACCAATAGTGCAAGGAATGTTGAAGCTTCCCGGATCCTCAAGCTTAGGAGGAAGCTTGTTTTGAAGAATAGCACTACACTCCTCCGTGAGAGTGACAGTCTCATACTCCCCAAGTCTCCTTCTCTTGGAAAGGATCTTCTTCATAAACTTTACATAACTCGACATTTGCTCAAGTACCTCAGCAAAAGGGATGTTGATGTGTAGTTGCTTTAACACTTCTAAGAACTTAGAGAATTGTTGGTCAAGCTTCTTCTTTTGAAATCATTGAGGAAAAGGCAATGGTGGATTGTAAGGACATGCTTTGATAGTGATGTTGAGGGACTCCCAATGCTCACATCTTCACTTGACTTCTCTCCATCATTCTCTTTGGCTTGCTCTTCCTCAACACCCTCTTCAACCATTGGCTTCGAAGGGGAAGTGGGCTTCTCAACAATCTTCAATAACTCTTTCCCACTTCTCAATGTGATAGCATTACAATGCTCCTTGCCCTCACTTCCTGGATTTACTTCAGTATTGCTCGGTAATACTCCTTGAGGTCGATTGGTCATAGCGTTGGCCAATTAGCCAAGTTGTGTCTCCAAGGCTCTCATGGTGGCTGCTTGATTCTGAAGAGTGGTTTCATTCTTTACAATGTATTGCATGAGTATCTCATCCATAGATGGCTTCTTCTCTTGTAGTGGTTGCTCTTGATTCTGAAAGCCCTAATGTTGTATTGATCTAGCATTGGGATTCTGCCCCTGTTGACTCTAACTACTCTAGGAGAAGTTTTGATGATTTCTCCATCCCGAATTATAAGAGTTAGAGTAATCATTGTTGTGTTGATGCTGGTTGTGGTTCTCCACAAAGTGAGCTAACTCCATACTCAAAGGGTAATAAGAACTCAAATGACTGTCACCACGTTGCTCATAAGCTCCAGCTGAGCTTTGCATTGCATATACCCTGTGGACTACCATAGCATCGAGCTTTTTGGTCATTGATTCTAAGTTCTTGGTTAATACATTAACTTGAGCAGCCAATGAAGAAATAATTTCTAACTCGTTGATACTAGTGGCTCTCCTTGGATTAACACGTTTGGAAGGCCATTGGTAGTTATTTGCCGCCATTTCTTTCAATAAGTCATAGGCATCATCCGTTGATTTACCCATCAACGCACTGCCGGATGCCGTGTCTACAATGGTCCTCAAAACCCATTATAGAATGTTTGAACAAGAAGCTACTTCGGTATCCCATGGTGTGGACACTTCCTCATCAGCTCCTTAAAGCACTCCCAAGCCTCGTACAAGGATTCATTGTCAAATTGCACAAAAGAAGTGATGTCGTTCCTCAGCTTAGCGGTCTTGGCTGGAGGGAAGAACTCGGCAAGAAATTTCTGAGCTAAGTCATCCCAAGTAGTGATTGATCCCGAGGATAAGACATTCAACCAAGCCTTAGCTTTGTCCCTCAAGGAGAATGGGAATAATCTCAAGCGAATGGTATTCTCGCTAACTCTGTTGTGCTTGAAAGTGTCGCATATCTCCAGTAAATTCATTATGTGTTGATTAGGATCATTACTAGGCAAACCACCAAATTGACACATAGCTTGCACCATCTAAATGATTGCCAGCTTCAACTCCAAGTTACTAGCATTTATAGCCGGCCTCTAAATGCTAGGACCAAATCCATCAATAACAGGAACTACAAAGTCCCTCAATGGTCTAGCATTGTCTTGGTCTCCCATAGCTACTTGAAGGTTGACACCTTGACTCCTCTGTTTTCAAATTTTCCTCAAGGTATGCTCAATCTCAGGATCAAATGGTATAAATTCCCCACTCCTTGTGCGTCTCAAATAGTAAAATTAAGCACCTGAGATCCACAACAAGAACAAAAAAAAGAAAAAATTTGAATTAAATCGAAACTAATAGATATTAGTATTAACAAGTAATAAATCCCGCGGCAACGATGCCAGAAACTTGTTGGGCTATTTCTAACATACAACCGTAAATATACGGGTCACAATAAGTAATATAGAGTAAGAGAGTGTCGATCCCACGGAGAGTACTTGATTTACAATTGGTAAGTACTAACCAAAACTAGTTTCCAATTTATCCAAACAACAATAATGGATGGTTTTGAGCAAGAATTAAAAAGTAAATAACAATATAAAAAGGCAAGAAGGAAAACTGAAATTAAGCAACCAAAATAGTTCTTAAAGTAATAGTAAGGAACCTAGGGATGCAATCTACCCTCTAACTCCTCCAACTACTAGTTTTTCTCATAATACAATTATCTACTTAGAGTTGACAACCGAGAATCCTAATGTATTTACAAATTCCTTTCCAAGACATAAATGAAAATATCTAGACAAGTTACTGTTACTTCTAACATAAATTTACTAGATTCATTAAGTTTGGTAATTCTCATACAAGGTTGCACAAGTCACATAGGTATATTCATATCCTATATGAACTCACCCTACACTAGGTGATCTTATGTTGTTCTATCTATGTCTAAACCTATATTTCTCTTCCCAAGTTCATATAGATTTCACAACACAACTTTATTTAGTGGCCAAGTAAATAGATGCATTAAACTCAAGATAGAACAACCAACTCAACAATAGAATTCAAGAACAATTGAGGAAAACCAAATAGTTGGATTATATAAGAGGTTCAATTGCCTCTCTAGAAATGGAGTTTAGCTCATGTTCATACAAAATGAATCAAAACAAATATAACAAGATTGATACATATTCATTTGCATAAAGTAAAAGAGAGAAGGACAAGAGTAAGAGATAAAAAAACTCTTTTGAAGCTTCTAATCTGATTTTTCCTTCTTCAATCCTCTCCTTGGTATTGTTTTCTCCCTTAGAATAGCTTTAGAACCCTTTGGCTGCTAGGGTTTTTCGTCCTCCCTTTCAGAAAAGCCGAAGAGAAGTTAAATACTAGAGGTAATCCGGTCACGATCTAGGAATTCAGCAACATATTCTGCACCATTTTGCACTGCAGTGCTAAATTTGTCGCCACGGTGCCAAGACGGTCGAGAGGATGGCACTACAGCACCGGATTGTGGCACTGCGATGCCACAGAACCCAGGAGACGATACCGCGGTTCCATGAAATGGCACTACGGCACTATGGCGCCTAGAACCGGTGCTGCGGAGCTAGGTTTATGCAACTTATGGCACTGCAGCGCCTAGTTTTTGCACAGTTCTTTCATACTATTAGCGCTGCTACACTGCTGAGATATTAATCGCCGTTTTTGCTCGCGATTGATCAAAATTTGCCTTGATTTAGCCTCGGTTACACAAGAAAAGTCAGTATTTTTCACACATAGACTTCTCACCTGAAATATACATCAAAAACAAAAAAACAAGTAAAAAGAGCTCAAAGAGGAACACTTCTTAAGCTTTAAAGGATAGTAAAGATAAGTGTAAAATACACTTATCAAAAAGAAAGAAAAGATGTGGGAGCAAGTGGGAGTGATTGATCGGAAGAGAGTGGTGGGACAAAGTATAAAGTGTGTTTCACTGAAAACAAAAATATTAGGCATGACCACTCAAAATATCCTACCATTATTTCCAAAAAAAAAAAAAAATTATCCCACCATTATACACATATATTACATTTAACATATGTGGGTCTTTACTAGACCCATTTAGCTGCCTCAACTTTTCACAATTTCCCACGTTCTTTAAGTTTCTCTATATTTATCTTTCTAAAATATTTTTTTAAATAAAATATATGTAAATATCTCTCCATTATTTATTTATTTAAAGACAAATAATATCTCATTATTCAAAATAGAATTACCCTCTATTTATTCATAATTAAAGAAAATTCTCTTTTAAATCTCTTTCTTGATAATATATTTCAATAAAGTGAAAATACTTATTATTGGAAATTTAAAGTCATATATCTTACAGATCATATTTTGTTTGTATCAAATTTCCAAAAATAAAAGCTTTCTACAAAAAGAATAATGAAAGAAACTTTCTACAAAAAGAATAATAATTTAATTAGTTATAAATATTATTAATGAAGAAATTGCTCTTTGACCAACGTTCAAGTTATTAGGTATATTGAAGCAATAAATGGGGATCAATGAGAAAATTTATAATTGGCTTAAATCTTTCATTTGAAAACACTTATATATAATGGTTAAGCAAATTAACTAGGTCAATTGCATTAGTACTAAGTATGTGTTAGGTACTGAATACTTCAAATACGAACAGACGTTATTTAATTATATACAAAAATATATAAATAATTGAAATGCCCTTCATGTGAGTATAGTTTAGGTGGTTATTTTGTGAAATATCCAAAGATATTGTTTGTCTTCCTTATTTACTTGTTAATCTTCGTGTTTTAAAACTTTTTCGAGTTTTATATTATTGAAGTCAGATGCCTATAAACTTTATCAGGCTTTCTATAAGGGGCTGTTTGGTGTGGGGAGTTCCAAGTTTTCAAATTAATGGGAAAGCTGAGGAAGATAATGCGATTGTCTAGAAACCTAAAAAATTGTGTTTTCTTGTGCATTAGAATCTTTTTCATGATTGCCAGGATTGCCAGAAAATTGTATTTGGTTAGACACAGGAATGTACTAATTTTTTGTATGTTGCCTATAATAATTGAAATAATCATTTTTGGCCCTTTTTTTACAACTTAATAAACATATTTTTAAAAGAATAATATTAATTTCACACAAAATAAAAAATATTTTTATTTAAAATAATTATAACATTGTCAAAATACTCTTAGGTCATTTACGGTTTTATATATTATTTTCTGGAATCGTATACTTCTTTAGGTTGTATATGGTTTAATGTGTTATTTTCTAGAATCGTGCACTTCTTTAGATCATATACGGTTTGATGTATTATTTTCTGGAATCATATACTTCTTTAGGTCGTATACAGTTTTATGTGTTATTTTCTAAAATTATGTACTTTTTTATGTCGTTTACAGTTTGATGTATTATTTTCTAGAATCGTATACTTCTTTAGGTTGTATATTGTTATTTTCTGAAATCGCGTACTTTTTTAGGTTGATTACAGTTTTATATGTTATTAGGAATTGTATGGTTTTATGTATTATTTTCTAGAATCATTTATCACATGGTCAATAAGAGACTAAGTTCCATTTGAAAATTGATAGAAATTTAGTTTAGGACTATTTTTGAAACATATTGAATGTTTGGGAACCGTTAATATGTAAGTTTGACTTACTCCTAGTTTGTTTTTTCAGGTAATAATTTTTCTAAAAATATTCAATCTTTAGTTGACTTACTCCAAAAAAAAAAGTAAGTTACTGTAATAATTCTTCTATTTTATAGTTTGTTAGCTTAAACCAAATAAGCAAAGATAAATGTAAAGAAAATTATTATTGAGCCTTATAAATTTTTGTAAACAAAAAGTTTACATATATAAGCAAAAGTCACATCATATGATTAGGATACCAAATATCCTTGTTACCAAAGTTTTAATACATGATATAATCCTATATCATATAAAAAGTACATCAGATTTTTTAAAAGTTACAACCAAAGTTTGTAAGCATCATATAATGCTACAACTTCAAAAGTTACATAGTTGTCATTAAAACTTGTAAACATGATACAATGCTATAACATCAAAAGTTACATACTTACAACTAAAGTTTGTGAGTATCATATAATGCTATAACTTCAAAAGTTAGCTAATTATCACCAAAATTTATAAGTATGATATAATGCTATAACTTCAAGAGTTACATAGTTGTTACCAAAGTTTATAAGTATAGTATAATGCTACAACTTTAAAAGTTACATCTTAAGTTATGAAAGACCTCAAAATTCTAACAGTCATAAAAATTCATTCCATAAGCTGCAAAAGAAATTCAAGTTTGAATTCATCGTCCAAGGTAAAGAAGTAGTCAATGTTAGCTTGATTTTGGACAAGAAGTTATCCAAATCGAACTCGTTAGTCATTTGTCAAGCCATCAATCTTTTTAAGTTCACCAAACACCTTCATCCTTCTAACTGCACCATCAACCTTAAATTGAAAACAATCAGTAAGTCTTCTCATATTCTCCTCAGCAGTAGCATGCATATGACTAAATTCTTTTACTGACTCAGTAATAATATCAACCAATGGATCTCTAGTCCTAGTTCTCTTTCTACCGTTTTTACCTATTTGTGTTGAAACTAAAGGTGTGTTTGTGTAACTAGCGCCATTTAGCTCATCTAAAGGATTGAAAGGATTGAAGTTATTAACTTGATCATTCTCCATCTCTCTATGAAGCTTTTGAACGGTTTTGGAAAATCCTATTGCACCTTGTTCACTAGCACGATCCTTTCCAAAAATAATTCCCAACTCCTCGTAATAAGAAAAAGGCTTGTTTCTTAATCCTTTTGCAGTTGGATGACTCTGTAATTGTTAGATAACATCAAATTACTGTAAAAGTTTGAACAAATTAAATAAATTAACAATAGATAAATAAAAATTCTAAATACATAAACTTTTAAAAAAGTTTAATGAATTTACGATAGATAAACTAGAGTTCTAAAAATAAAGAAACTAACTCTAACCCAATCATCAAACACAATTTTCTGAGCTACAATATACTTAAGTTCCTCATTCTAACCAAATCCACTAGCAGAAGGCCCCAACATTTCAGAAATGGCATGATAATGTTTCTTTAGTATCTTGATGCGAGAATTTATATGTGGTTGGACTCTAAGTCTACAACTTGGAATCTTCTTATTCATCATTCTCTCAATCTATTATAAATAGCCAGGCTTGAAAGTACCATTGTCTGCTTTCCACTTTCTATTGTTGGTCAAATCTAATAAATAATCTACCAGCTTCGAATCCTTAATTGAAGTCCATTGGTGTCTTTTTCCACCAATTGACAATAATTGAGCATTAGCATCCATTATATTTCTTAGAGAGTATAGAAACATAACCATAAATATAGAAAAAGTTCAAATATATAGACACAATGCTATGTTATAACATTAAAAAAGGAGGAGAAAAATTTCAAACGTAATAACTAAGGTAAGTCAATGTTATATAACTCCACATAATATTAAAATATAACCATAAAGAAGGGAAAAGTTTCTTTAAAAAAAGAGAGAAAAGTTCAAAACTAATGATAAGAGAGGTTGAACATAACACAAACGTAATCATGAAACTCTAGAGAAATAGGATTTATATATATCGACTTCCCCTCCATTGTTCAAATATTTCTCTAGCCAAGTTATCTCTCTAACTTGTCCAAGCATTTGATGTTTCAATATGCCTATAATAATCACTATCTATATCATCATTGTCATCATCACTATTAATATCATTTTCATTTTCATCAAGTGGAGCATGTTCTAAAGGGTCCACATGCATTTCTCTTCGTATCAAGTTGTGAAGAAGGCAACACGTTAAAATAATCTAACATTATATTTTGACAGGGTAGTATGATCGGCCTATAAGAATTGCCCAACGTCCTTTCAACAACCCAAATACTCTTTCTATTACATTCCTAGCAGATGAGTGTTTCATATTAAAAAATTCTTCAGGAGTATTAGATGGAAGTGCCCAATCATTTAAATGGCAGCGTTGTCCTCTATATGGTATTAAGAAGCCTTCACTATTGGGATATCCAGCATCACATAAGTAATAATAACCTACAAATCATTTGTCAAGATTATGAATAAACTAATATTGTATGAGTATAGTTGAGTGACAAATATTGTGAGAATAAAAATTTACTTTGTGAAACTTTAAATCCATTCGTCCTATATATAGCATCTCGTAAGACTCTTAAGTCAGCAACTGAACCTTCCCATTCAGGCAAGATATAAATAAACTGCATATCCTGTGAAACCAACCCTAACATATTTGTGGCAATTTCATTCTTTCTGGTTCGGTACCTAGGCCTATCTGATACTAGGATATTGACCTTGATGTTTGTACCATCTAGTACTCCTAAGCAATTCTTAAACCATTTCCACCTTTCATCAATTGAATTATCAAGGACTGGCTCTAGGTTTTTTTAGCAATATCTCATGAAGACGTAACAAAGCACATAAGACTACATTAAATTGTCTGTTAACTATTTCACCCGAACGTGCAAATTGACGTCTCATAATTCTATTTTTAACATCATGAGATATAATATGTAAAATTATGGCTACCATTTCTTCAACATCCATATTTTTAGTTCCCTTTAAATTCCTAGTAGTCCTAAGGAGATGGCATAGAATGGCAAATGTTCTCCTATCCATTTGAGTACTCTCTATGCATGCTAAGTGACTATCATGTATCATCCGGTGATAATTTAACTAACGTATTTGATGTCTACGAAAAGAAGTTTTACCCTATATTCTTTTTCTACTTAAATGCCTTCTTCTAATGATGATAAATATTAAAAAAATAACAAAAACATCATTTCATTTAACATCTCCGTAAATTGAACCATATTTGCCACAATTCTTTTGTTTGTAACCAATGGAAGACGAGCCATATATGCACTTACAACCAATAAACATGTTTAAGTCTCCTAATCTCCTAGTCTATGCTAAAAATTATTATTAC
The DNA here is from genome assembly GCA_002914845.1 of Trema orientale. Lineage (NCBI taxonomy): Eukaryota > Viridiplantae > Streptophyta > Magnoliopsida > Rosales > Cannabaceae > Trema > Trema orientale. The sequence continues at coordinate 243,971 of JXTC01000133.1, read as the reverse complement.
TCCTATATATTATTAGGACTTTACAATAGAAAAAAAATATCACGAGTACAGGTTATAGTCCAAAAGAATGAAAAGGGGCCCAAGTCTTTAATCATTCCAAAAGTATAATAAAAAGTGAGCTATTTTTCTATTTGTAAATGGTGGATAATATTTAAATGTAAAATAGAAAGTCCAGTGTGCTTTTTCTTTTTTTTTGATAAAAGGTTAATTCATTAAAATGGCATGGCCCAGCAATAATACAATGAACAATAAAAGTATAAACAACAAGAAAAGATGACCTAGAAATTACAAAAGCTGAAACTACGACAAAACAATACCGGCAACTAAAACAAATAGCTTCTGTGTGCTTTTGTTTGAAAAAATATTTTTCTATCTACAGAAAAGTCTGATCCGAAAAGCACCTTCAAAATCTAAAAAAAAAAAAAAAAAATCCTAGATTCTTTTACTTATGGACTGTGTTCCATGGTAAATAGGCAAAAATAAATTCAGAAATTAAGATTTAGTCTAAAAAATGCTTACCTAGAGATGCTCAGATTGTCAAAATCACCCAAGAGCTTTTGAGTCACAAACTAAGGCCTACTACATAGAAAGAGATGAACAACAAATCAGAAAAAGAAAATAGGAGGAGGAGAGATAGAAGACCAAATAAGAGAAGAGAAAATAGAAGGAGAAGATATTAAAGACAAAATCAGAGATGAGAAAAGGGGATTTTTTGTTCAGAAAAAAATGAAGAAAACTAAGCTTACTTGGTCGAAGTTCAGAGAGAGCAAGCGGCTGCTGAAAAAATGCGCAATAAGCTAAGGTTCAGATGCCCTTCAAATAAAAACTACCCCCTTAGGTGGATTTTACTTACACCCCTTTTGAGGCTAATTGAACCCCACGCTATTCACCTTACTGGGTATTAAAAAATCATAAACCTAGAAATAAACGGGGTAATATTTAAGATTCCCATTCCCACACACTTCTACACCCCATACCAAACAGCCCCTAATAGGTAACTAATACCGGTTGAAATATTAGACTTCCTACATGCTTCACAAAACTACGTCAAAATAATTATATTCACTGGATACATCTTGCAGCTATTCATACACATAAGAATAAAACATAGACTGACCAACTTAACCAGGTATACACTGTGGTTGTGGCTTTGCTACTGAGTATAAGAGTCATGATTTTTTATTTATATCAAAAATAAAATGTCCTACGGTTATAAGATTAAAAAAAGATAATAGAATTATTCATATAAAATGTAATAATAGCCATAATTTTATATCTAATTCAAACAATAGTTTATCGTCCACAGGATAATAGCTAGACACTTTATCCAGTACAAAAAGTTGTTGACTCTTTCTATTTCAATTAGAATTTTGGTGCCTAAAATTACCAAAGTGTTCGGATTTAAATAAATAATTTAGTATGTGTTAAATATGCTGAATAGGATCTACAGTATCAATATTAAAAATATATAATTATAAAAGTACAATTAAGGATGTCGATCTTATTTTTGAAATAAATAATGAACTCATATTCATGAACTATAGAATTTAAGTTATAAAAGAGTACAACCTCATGATTTATTAGGTTAACCTTTGAAGTTTGGTAATATACTCTCATAGATATAGAGAACTAATATTAAGATATAAAAATCATGACTCTTATTAATTTAAGAGTTAATATCACCTTACCAAGATATGAGTAATTGATTAATTCAATTTTAGTGCTAAGTTTCAACAAAGAAATTTATTCAATTATGACTATCTTGATAAACTCAAATTATCCATTAGACGTATGTAAGGTAATAAGTAAGAAAATAACTGGAGAGAAAAACGGTAATTTTACCTAGCTCAAATTATTGACATTTTCATGAGGATATATATCCATATATTTAAATATTAATAAGCTCCTTTAACATGTATATAATTTAGGAATTGAGTAATGGACTTTTAGTGGAATAGACCATTATTAGTATATTTGGATCAATTAATTACAGGTTAATTGAAATTAGGCCTAGTATATTGTAGGTTAAATTAAAATCAACCCAATAAGTCATTTGCTTACACAGGAATTAATGGACTACTCAAAAGAACACTAGAGGCGCCCTAAAGTAACCAAAATTCGGAGGGAGCACAAGCCCCCTCCCTCACTTTATGGGATAATTCTGTTTTATCTCTTCTCTTACTTATCTCTCTTTGTATTTCTTTCTTTGGTTATTCTTGAAAAGGAATATTCCAATTAAAAGAAGTTTAAATTGGAATAGGATACCTCACTCGTAAGAGTTTGAGTAGGACTAGAATTCTACTCATGCTCTATTCCAAATAGATTCTACAGGGTCGTGAGCGAATCATAACATTCATTAGTTTTGGCGACTGCATCACAAAATTAGAGAAAACAAATTGTGAGAAGTGAGATAGGTTGGATTTAGATAAATCTGGCGAAGGTGAATTAAAAGGAGTTTTAATTCTTTGTCGTCCAAGCTCCAAGGTGAGTTCTATAAAGGAGACCACCCTCCGGAGCATTCATCCTGTGTCTTGTTGGAGGATCTTTTGGTTTGGACCCTGTGCAAAAGGGAAGATAACTGAAAATTATTTTGCAGTATATAATTTGTTGCATACTCTCTATACTTTGAAACAAAAGAACGAATACTACAAGTCATTCATTTTAATTCAATTATCATTAGGTATGGTTTTACCAAGGCTATTATTGCTGCAGGTATCTTAATAAAATCCCATTGAACAATTCATAGAGATACATGAAAATTATTTTGTGAAGTTCTTTTTTCATATAATTTGGTCAAATAAGACTATGATCTTCCATTTTGTTATAATTTGGTGACTAGGATTCCTATGCATGCCTATAGTACGTGCAATACATAGTTCATGATACTTATGCGCCTAATTAACTACTTTATACTATGTCATCATCAATGCCCTCTTTGGATGTTAAAGCTTTATAATTTGAATTCTTTCATGTTAAAGAGTGAACATTACAAGTCCTCCATTTTAATTCAATCGTCACTAAGCGTGGTTTTGTCAAGGCATACTGTTATTTAGGTATCTTAATAAAATCCAATTGGACAATTTATGGAGATCTAAAAACATTTTGTAAACTTCAAAAAATGCGACAGAAAAAAGGTTTTCCGAACATGATTAAAATACTAATAGGATCACTATTATATCATACCAATTCCTACATTGTAATTCTTAAACAAGAATTATACATCGAAAGACTTCAAACGTCTAAGTCTTTTTGCCCATCCTTTACCCTTGACTAATTCGATGTGTGGGTAAAACTCTTAATCACTTTTGAGAAAACTCCAAGAACTTTGAGCAAGTCTCATGTTTCTTGTTCTTCTTCTTAATTTGATTGTAGATTGCTAGGGATTCAAGAAAACTCTCTTTCTTCTTGTTGGAATTAGCTATGCACCATGAGATGAGGTAGCCCTGACTTGCACATGGCACTGGAGGAAGTCAACCACTAGCCAAGTTCTCCTTTCCTTCCCCTCTCTACATATATATATATATATATATGTGATGTTTTAATAGAGATTTTTGCTTTTGCTACAAGGATGGATGGGTACTCTAATTTGAACTATTGGATTTTAATCTAATGGCTAGAATAATATTAATAGATTTACTAAAAAAAATTATTATAATTAATACATATATAAATTTAGAAAGTTATTTAAAACAAAAAAGATGGTAACCTAATGAATCGGTCAACTTTTTTTATTTTCTTTTTTTTTAAAGAAAAAGAAACTAGTAAAAAATACTTAATAATCTCAAATCACTCTCAACTATCTTATTTGTTGAAAAAAAAAAACAAAAATTGTACAAATTTTAAGTTGATTCACGCATAATTTCTTTTAAACAAATTTTTTTTCAGTGTAGTTACTTTATTTTTATTTTATTTAACAAAACAACTTATTTATAATTGAGCACTACCCATCAACATTGGGACACTTCACTAAAGATCTAATATTGTACTCGCATATTTATTTTCATAAAATTTATTAATAATTAATTAACTCAATCAATTTAGCATATATTATATCACGCCCTCAATGCAATGCATCAATTGATGAAATGAAATCCATTTGTTTCAATAATTCTTCCCCATTTGAATGGGTAGTCCATTAGAATGATTGTTTATTTCAACAATTCAATTTTTCTATTTGAATGACACATTCTTTTAAAAAACCATTGGAGTAGACTTTTTGTTCTTGGAATGAGAATGGAGGCTAAAGGTTTTCTTTGAATGGTCCATTCTAATTGCAACTCATTCCACTTTATTTCACTTTAAATGTCTCTCATTCCAATTATAACTCATCCACAATTTCCATTTAAATATACTTATTCAAATGGTGAACCAAACGGGATATATAATTACCCCCTCTACTTTTTTAACTTTTAAGTTGCCACCTATCATCTAATGTATAATTTTTCAAAGCATTTGTTTATAAATTTCATTATAACCATTGTCCAAACTCACAGGGTGAATACTTAGGATCCAAGATTTAAATTGTTTATAACACTAAAAGAACTCAAGTGGCATTAAATTTATGGATCCATATTAAGGATGTTCATGTCAATTTATTAATTTGAACAAATAACTAGAACTAGCCTATTTGTAAATCAAAAAGACAAAACTTACAAAAACCAATTCGACAATCACAAGAACTAAGGTATTCATGCAACATCTCTAATTTAGTAGTTACAAAATTTGAGTTGCGGTTCTTAATCTTGAATCGTGTTCGTGTATTACTTGATCTTGTTAAATGCACTTCCAACAAATTTGTAACGCATTAGTAAAACTATCCAAAATCATTCCCTCTCATCATTTCTGTTGAGATAGACAATACATAGAATAATAGTAAATGCATTCTCTTCTTTACAATATTTAGGTTTAAATGCTTCCAAATAGTAGCTCCCATATGCCAAAAAAAAAAAAAAAAAAGAAATCAAGAGAGAAAAACTATAAAGAGGAAGAAGATGAAGGATTATTTAGAGAGAGAAAATTAGTTATTTTCTTTTAATAGTNGGGGGGGGGGGGGGGGGGGAACTCTCAATAATAATAGAACGAATAAGAAGAAACCCAAAAGATCAGTTTTAAAATCTGTCGTCATTTTTGTTTCCGTACATAGCTGCATGGTTCGTGTAAATAAATGTATCCGTACATATACCAAACTTCGGAAGAAATATGGCATTAAAAGCATAAACCATTCTTTATCTTGTGTCACATGAAGTGTACCTTTTGTAAGTCGCCTGGACCATGGTTCATTTGTTTCGACACAAACCACAGCATTTTCTACCAAATATTATGTAAAGTCCACAACCAAATTTAGACTTTCCTTCGGTTTGGGATGCAACCACAGCTTACGAGTCGAAACTAGCATTCGAATTGGATATTGCCCGTCGAAGTTCACCCAAGAAGTCCATTTGTGAGCCAGGAGACCCGGGACGACCAGTTGGAGCCATAAACTGAAAGATATTGAAACCAAAGCAAATATTGAGAGAGAGAGAGAGAGAGAGAGAGTTCAAACTGAAGCAAATTAAGAATTTCACTACTCACCTGGTGAGGAAGCCTGAATTGACCACCCCATGCTGATGGAACTTTTTCCGAGTGCATAACTGGTCTCTCTGAAACAAATAAAACTCAACTGAGAATAACAAAATTACACAAAATAAGAGGAAATTTGAGAGGGAGCGTATAAATAATATTTCATAACAGATGCTTCGTCTAAGTTTTGGGAGTAGTTGATTCTAGAAGTCGGAATCAGAATTGAAAATTACGATTTTTTTATAAGATGACAAATTTTGTATATGGTAACCCTTGAGCAATGTTAATTATTCGACTGCAACATGTTGAACTAGAGGTTCAGATTGTACCAGGCTACCAAACAAAAAGGTCTATATTCTAGTTATTTTCAAGTTTATAGAGAACTATCTAAAGCCACTTTGCGTTGGTGAAGTGAAGTGAGGGGTACGCCTCCACCTAAACCATTGAAAAAATAATACAGTGAAAGGATAAAATAAATAATAAAATGTCAACTATTCATAATCAAAAGCCACAAGAATTTTAACAAAGCTCAATAATCTAGACTGTTTATAAGTTTAAAACTCATTTTATTTCACTTCTGAAACACTTGTGTCACCTTAGAAGCCCAACCACTATTACCTTCACATATATGACACAAGGCTCAAGCCTCAAAAAGCACCGAGGTGTACTTGTGCAAACCTCAGACTAAGGGAGACCTCAAAGGCGAACCTAATGAAGCCTTTGACCACGATGGTTCTCTTTTTTCATTTATAAAATTTACATTTATTTCTTTTGGCCTTTCCAGGCTATTCACAATTCAACCATGATAGGGCTTCCTAATTTTTGGTACAGAAGATTAGAAGCTATGCAAAAGAGATGTAGTTAGGCTACAGGTTTGGGGATTTTAAAGTTTTGAGTGGTTAAATACGATTGTAGAATCACTGTCAGAAACAGGTAACATAACTTGTCCTTTCTGGTACTTTGGCTTGAGGGTTGTATTCTGATCCCAAACCAAAAAACAAATATGTAAAAACCTATGGTGCTTTTAGAATCACTCTTCCCTAGCCACACATGCTCAGCTGAGATTCGTCCAAGTTGTTCCTTTTCTCTTTTAACAAGAAACGTCTGTCCAAGTTCTCTGGTACTGGGTTGATAAATACTCTCTAAATTTCCACCAAGTAACAGTGACGTCTGGGGAAGCTTATCAGCAATTTTCTTCCCACTTTTTATCTTTTACTCCCTTGTTAAATAAAATTTCCACCTTGATATTGGAGAAAGAACATTAAAGCATCAGGGACAAGAAGTGAAGAATGACAGTATGATAACAACCAAAGTCTAACCCCCAAGTCGTAAGGAGATGGATCACTTATATATGCATAAGTTGGTACTCGTATTAGATCCATGTTTCTGATATAAACTGGTAATCATGGAGCAGCAGATATTTTCACTTTCAGGCATCTTCAACTGAAAATTGCTCAGCTTACTTACCAAAGCCTCATGTACAAGGTTTAGCCATCTTCATCCTCCTTTCTTAAGCTCTTTTCTATCATTTTCCTCTACTTTCGTTTGTATTTATTTCTGCAGTGAGGCAAGGGAAATACAAGACTCTGACTTGGCAACACTACACACCAAAAATATCTCCGAAAAATATAACCTTAGATGAAAGAATAAACTATCATGATGTCTATTTGGAAAAAGATTTATTGGGATTGCTGTTTGGTTAAACAATGTAAAAAAATGAAAAACTTCAATGTTTTCTGATATAATGATTGATTGGAAGGCTTCTTTGTAATTGAATTGTGTTTCGCTTTATTTTCTGGTGGGCTGGTTGTCCTCCTATATGTGATTTTTGGTAATGTTTTGAATGATTGATATGATTTGTACGTGCCAGGGCGTGCATAGTACCAGATCTTTCACCCTTTTATATAAAGTCTGAAGATTTCCAAAGAAAATATGTGATGTAGCACTAGGGAGAAAATAGAAGAAAGTAGAGAAAGAAGAGAAAGGAGAGAAATAGAGAAGAAGGAAGAGAGAATTAGAGAAGAACTGAGAGAATTTTAGGGAGAGAATAAGAATTCTAGAGAGAGAATAACTAATAGTTGTATTTCATAAATCAAAGTCTGCCTTACAATGACAATAGAGAGGCTTATTTATAAATAAGCTTAGGACACAAACTAGGAAAGTAAACTAGAGCAAGCAATTGACATAAACGGGTAACTAATAACTAGTTACTTAAAATCAAAATAAATCTAATAAAATAAATTAAAATACCCTATTACTAGTTTCTATATTTGCGCCTAGTATAGATCTTTAGAGACCTTCTAGATACTTCATCAATATGCTAAAACTACTGTCAATGAAATTGATAAACTTTGCCATGGAAATGCTTGGTTTTGGTATCAAGTGATTAACTATACCATAGAATAGAACTAGGATATCTTTTGAATGAAAATAGAAAATAATCGACCTGTCAAAATAAACTTCAGACACATACGAAATTAGAAAATCTTAGTTCTTTCACTGCTTACTAACCTGATGGCTCAATCGATGAATCATTGTAAGACTGAATTGCAGCTGCCCAACCTGCAGTCAGACAAGTTTTAAGTACTTATAGTTGACAATGGTTATCCAAGGAATCTTGCAATTACTGTAGCAGACTGACATCATAGAAGTGAGTCATTTGAAAATATTAGTAACACTACAAATTAAATGCAATTATCCACGAATAAAGAATAATTCTGAAAGATCTATAAAGGCAGCGATCTTTTCCTTTAGCCTAACAGTTCTGGTGCAAAGAAGTAAATCAAGTAGGTCCAACAAAGAACATCTGAGGTCAAATATCAGACGTAGACAGAAGAAAAAACAAAATGGCAACCTTCATATTCCATGCATTTTATTGCAAAACTCTAATGATAACTGGAGAAGTGAATGCCTTTCATCATAAAATAGCCTACCATATTTTCAAAAGCTGCTCAAAACCGTTAAGTCATCTCTAAACATGACACACAACTAGTAGAAAGGATAAGCCAAGTTCAATATATTTGAATACAGACATCACAGCAGAAAGAATTCTTCTCTTTTAAGAATTTCAGACACTCACAATAGACCTCCTCCTGAATTTTAAATGGATGATGAAGGAGACTCGAGGGATTCAAGGTTAAAATTTGCATTTTAAGAAATATGAAGGAGAAGAAGGTGGAGTTCAGGTTATGCTGCTTAAATAAGTGAAGATATATGTATTAGATTGGAGGACAGATGGGTGTAGAAGTTTGATATTTCCGAAATTTTCCCTATTCTCCCTTGCAAATATTTTTGTTATTTCTGATTCCAGAGGACAAAATTCAGAATTTTCGGCAAGAATCTTTTATCTGGAAAATCATGCAGTCTGCCTAAAGTCAAAGTTTTTAGCAGTTTACTGGTTACAGACAGTTGAATAGCGATGACGCTTTCCAGAGGAAAAGACTGTTTATCTCTGTGTCTCCAAGCTTGTGTGTTCTATGCAAATTTAGCAATGAAATATTGGATCAGTTGTTTATATTCGGCATCCTTTTCCTAGTAGTTTATGTGAGAAACTACAGGCAGAACTTGACAGTACCTGGGTTACTCCAAGATACTACATAGATGTTCTTGGATCAGACTTTTGTGAGGTGGGTAAAAGGGAAAAGAAATTGTGGAACTCAGCTGTGGTGGCTATTTGTTGGTCACTATGGTTAAAAAAAATAAGAGAATCCTTGATAATGTGGAAGATCATATAGATAGTATTTGGTATAGAGTTGAGTTCGGGGTGGCTTTGTGGTTACTGGTTAGTTAATGTCAAAGAATACAGGAATTTGTTGTTTTCCGATTTCTTAAGGGAACGGGCATCTATAATGTAATTTAAGATTTTGGTGGAATTTTAGCTCTTTGTTTGTATTTCGTTTTGATCAACAGGAGCCTCTTGTTTCCTACGGTTTAATATGTATACATACATACATATATGGTTGCCAATCCAGTAGGTTTTTTTTTTTTTAACCTATGTGTAGGTATCTTTTTTTTAGCCGTTAGATCATCATCTAATAGTGATCCAACGGTTATAATGAGGTGCATGAAAAGTGTGCATCATTAATATTATTTCTCTCTCCTACTTTTTATAATAAAAAAATATGCATGATAAATTTCATTGGCCAAGTTGATACCTATGCATAGGTAAAAAAAAAAAATATCTACTGGATTGGTGCCCTACATATATATATATATAAATGTCATTACAGGCAGTGTTGTGGAGTAATAATAGAAAGGAGGAGTAGAAGAAAAACCAAAAGATGTGAGGTTTTCCAACATTTACATTAAATATTGATGAATATCAAAAACCTAGCATCGATCAATATAAGGCCTACTTATACACGAAGTACAAAAATCACAGAAAATGACAATTAAAAGGTCACTCTAGACAAAATAAATTACAATAATATGAACCTGAGACTAAAATTTTCACAGACAGAATCTCTTCTCGCATGGTCCCTCCCATGTTTCACCTACATATCAGGATGAAAGCCATGACCCACCAATTTTTCAAAGAAGAAAAGTACTCTACTATTTGCATTTAAAACTCTAGTTTTACTCCAAAGGTCAGCTTTTATTTCTTTCCCTTTGTTTTGTTTTTTATCTTCCTTTTTCAGTTGAAGCTCCAAAGTTCAATTCTAATGCAACCATACTTATACTTTATCAATCTACAAAGCATCTATATCGGTTTGCTACCTCCATTAAGCTGATATAATTGCTAACCCACTTTCTGATCAGAATAAGACCAACTTTGAAGGGTTATAATTCAGTAGTACTCCAAAAGTAGAGTGTAAAATGAAAAATCCTGAACAACATTAGCATCAAGTTTCTGCTAATTCCTAAATGCAGAGCAGGTGGAGAAAAGAGAAAGGAATAATTTAAACAATATGCATTCATGCAATAAGATGTCCGAAATGTTAAACATAATCAAGCCTAATTATAGATAGGCAATTTAAACTCTACTATGAAACTAACTCTAAGAATTCAAACTAGAACAAAACTTTAACATTGAATGAATAAAACTTTACCATTGAATAATATAATTCTAAATTGTTCTAATTGGTAGTATAACCTTAAATCATAATTAACTCATATCTCATTCAGCTATATTCTTCTATGTATACATTAGTAGTAGTTGTATAAGCTCCACGAAAATGATACTTAAAACTGTCATCGCAAGTCTTCTTAATCATGTTGCAGGCAAGTGCAAAATCGCCACGATTATTTTATTTAAATTTGCTCATAAACTTCTTTATGTTCTATCCACTTACTTATGTCCTAGGAATATTTCAACATTTTAGTAAAGCCCATGTAAATAAGTCCTTTGATTCCTGTTTTACTTCTGTTTTCTTCTTTTTCTTTTTTCTTTTTTTTTTCCAATTTATCGCACTAACAAAATCATACTTGTCTTATGATTTGGTAACCATAACCATTTCAAAGTTGTTTAATTTTTTTTTTCTACCATGTTCTTGAAACCCAAAGTAATGTCATCATCCCAAATGGTAACTTACGAACAAAACTAAGCTGACGAAAAGCAGCAAAAAGTCAAGTTTATTTGATGCAGTAATCGTGTAATAACCTTTTCGAGGACATTACAGAAAACTTACGTTTGTTCAGTAGCAGAGAAGCCTCACTACTCGAACACCCCTCCAAAGCTATTAACCGTGCGCGAGGATTCTCATTTAGAAGACTGCTGCTTCCTGCATCCCCATGATCGATGACAGGAACATTTCTTGAGGCAGAAACTTGATTCTTGTCTACATCATTTCCATAAACATTGTTGGTTTGGTCAAATCGATCTGCAGTATTTTCTCATGTTATTCGAATGGCAAAGTAATACAAACTGTATGCTATCTCATTTCTGTGGATATTCATCCTCGGACTAATTAATAAACTAAAAGATATGCAGCTATAACTCGAAGGAGATTAGAGACAAAATAAATGAACATGATCCTGGAATAGATAAGGTCCATTCCTTAATTCCCATTCATTAGCTCATGTTTTCACCTGGTTAAGAATTTAACATCCCTCTGCACAACACATTGATGACACAGAACATATATGCAGTTGTCCACTTGCGAAAACCAAAGGAAGAAGGGCACAAAAGACAAAACTGAACGGAGAGGAAAATAAGATCCCAGAACACCAAGATTTTTTAAGGGAGAAAAAATAGCAGACAAATTAAATTAAAAAAACCAGAATAAAAAAGCGTCAAACCCATTTTCTACAAGAAAATCCTTATGAATGCATGATAGTAAAAATTCAAGAAGATTTCTGACCTTAATAACATGACTAGTTAAACCATAAACCCCAGTTAAATGTAATAAGGAAAGATAAATGAAGCAGACTGTTCTTGGTTAACTTCTACCCACAAGAAACAAAGGACACCCAAGTTTAAACAAAAGAAGAAAACCAATTGCTTGAAATCAACGATCAATATACAATCGCATAATAATAAATTTCTCCAAATGAATAACTATGGTAGCACTCAGATTATTTTCGAATTTGGAGTTCTTGAGAGTCCAAAAGTAAGTCGACCTATCATTGTTTATAATAATCTGTAATCTAAAGTACACACCTGTAAATTAGTCTGACCCAAAAAAAAAAATTATTCTTTTCAAGTGTAAAATTCAGAGAGAGTTCAGACTTCAGATTATTAAGCATGCATGTAATTTTATGATTTCAGTTCAACATTGAACCAGCAATTTTACCTCTCTTATTTGATTTAACTCCAGATAAATGAATGGTGCAATCGTAAACTACCAGGAAAAAATTATGCTCTAGTGTCTTTTCAAGAAGGCATAGTACCTTCTCATTTCCCACTTATTTTCTCACTACCTGTTCAATTCACTAATTATTATACTTTAAATCTAGAAATCCAGTTTCAAAACTCCATTTTCCACAGATTCTCATACCATCATCTCGTTTGTTCAAACCAACTATCCTTCAAAAATCTACCCAACTTGCGGCTTCAATTTCCTTGAGCCAAGTAACTCTAGATTCCCCTTTTCCCAATCAAGATAGAAATTGAGACTTGCCTGTCTCTATTTTCAACAACATAATTGCAAAGTGACAAACTGTGCTACTAAAATGTTGTGAGCACAATCAAGACAAACAAACATTAATTAAAAAAAATAAAATAAAATAATCAAATTGGCTCTAAGCTTGGAGCAGACAAGCAGACAATTCCATGCATCTTAAGATACTTTGATTCAAATTACTAACTTCAAAGCTAATGGTTTAAGGAATTGAATAATTTTGAAAACACAAAGTAACCTACAACAGTCCCTCCAAATAAAACGAAGAAAATATATAAATAAATAAAACTCTACATAATCAAAGAAAAAGGGTACGGGAAGCAGAAATATAAACATGCAATCTCAAAAATAAATAAGTTAATTAGCCACAGGAGAACGAGGTTAAAGGTGGATAACCTGCAGATTTGCGCCTGTTCAGACGATTCCTGTAAAATTCCATATCAAAACTTGTTATAGCAAAGCCAAAAATACAAGAAAAGAAAATGCAAAACCATTATAAATGTTGTTCAGTACTACCAGCATTTAGGCTAATTAAGCATTGTCATATGATCACGTGGAACCTACAAACTACTTTCCAGTAGTGTGTGATAGGGACCAAAGACACAGGGTATTGGGTATCACTATTGGCTAATGTATTTTCTATCAATCGAAACAGAAACAGAAATTAATTAAGACTAAAAGAAGACATGAAAAACCTAGAGAACGAGAAGCCCCACAAGAGAGATATAGAGCAAAAAAGAAAACTAGAATAGACAAGTACGTAACCCCAATCTAGCACACACAAAACAAATCCAAATCAACTAAACATTTCCAATTAAAATTAAAAAGCATAAAAGGATTATGCTTGAACTCCTTAAAGGTTGATGCCAACCAAGAAGCTAAATACTTCACTTTGTTGGCCCACACAAGCAGAACTCATATTCAGCCATTTTCTTAAAAAATTACTTCATATCTTTCAACAGAGTGCAAATAGCACACCAACAAAGCACTTTACCTTTCTTACTGCCACCAGGAGGAGTGCAATTTCCTACCAACAAAGAAGAAGAAGGCGAGAATAAACCCAGTAGCAACCAACCTCAGTTACCAACCGCCACCATTACCATAAAGCCACAGTAAGTGACCACATATTCTCTTCTAATCTTACACATCAAACACTAATGAGGTGAAAAACAAGCATAAGGCTTGTGAAACTGACGGTTATTGCATATATTGGTCTTCCTAAGAGTAAAAAGCAAATAGAAATAGAACACTTAACTTCGGATATCAGGAGAGAACACGAGAGGAATCCAAAGGACTAAAATTGTTTACCAGTGACTAATGGTACTGCTCGAAAACTACCGACGACAAACAAACATAAAATAAAGTACCTTTGATTGGGAGGAGCATAGCGCTTTACAACCATTGCTGACTCTGTTGTCATTGCTTGCGCTTGTGTTTGTGCTTGTGCAGCAGTTGTAGGGTTTTCCAGCATCTTTCCTTCTCCCCCTTTCTTTGTCGTGTCTTTGTGAGATCTTAGACTAACTCCACCCACTAAAAAACTCTTGCAGCAATACAACTTCAGAGTCTTCAGATGTGGGTAGAGCTCAATGAAGGTAAATCATACGAGTAAATGTGCTGTCTCTTCCAACATACTGTTGAAATCTGTATAAGACCACAAAGTTTCCTTCTAATGCATAAAAAAAAAAAACTTGCCCATGAACAAATATAAGTCAATTAACAAAAGATATGGAGCCGCATATGAAAACATTGCCAATAAATTGCTCCCAACAGTCAAAATGGCCAAAAGAAATCAACAAGAGCAAAGCTTTCAAAAAAGAAAATAACAAGGAAAATAAAAAAGAAAAAGAAAACCCAAAAGCACAACCCACATTATCCGTCAAATAAAATGAACCCACATAGAATAAACCTCACACAATCATTTGCGAAAGAAGGTAGTAATGGAATAAACAAAAAAGAAAGAAATACCGTTTCCCGTCCAAAAGAAAATTACAAAAAACAAGCAATACAATTCTGAGATTTCGATAACCAAACTGAGAAATCTAAAGAAGAAGGTTTCAATAAGCCACACTAATTTGTTCATTTAGAACAATAACACGCCAAATCAAAAGAAATTGTACGTATTTGAGGTGAAAACAAGAGGCAAACCTAGAGATGGAGAAGAGAAAATAACGGCTAGATCTGGCGGCGGCGAACCGGTGGCGCTGGCGACGACGACTCGGTGGTGGTGGTGGTGGTGGTGGTGGTGGTGGCGACGTTCATAGGAGAAGGCAAGACTAGGATGGAGGGCGACGGAGGAGAGGGTTCTCCATCGATCACGGGGGTCACTCCTGCGAACAGGCACGATATGTTTTTTTTAGGTGGTCTGGGGTTTAGATGATGGGTAATGTTAAATCCACCTGTTTGGGATAGGTTTGATTTTGACACCGTGGTTAGGAAAATAAATGACTTGTAGTTCACTTTCTAGACAGAAAACAAAAAAAAAAACAAAAAACAAAAAACAAAAACCAAGCTTGTAAGGACTTGTCTGGTATTGTCTCCTGTTTTTTTGTTCTCAAAATTGTATTTTTAAATATGAGAACAAAAATTATTTTTTATTGTTTTCAGAAAACACTACGTGTTTAGGAATGGCAATGGGGCGGATCGGGGACAGTTTTTTAATTACCATCCCCATCCCCGAAAGCCAATCACAATACCATACCCGCCCCATTAACCATTCTTTTGGATGCGGGGATGGTGCGGGTATTAACCAATGGATAACGGGGAAAACCGCGGTTACCCATTACCCATTGATAATATTAAAATATTAAAAAATTAAGATGAAAATACTAAATTCTTTTCATAATCAACAAAATATTAAACACAACAATATACTAATAATTTTTAAACTCTAAAATTTAAATATATAAGTACATATAACTCTCCAAAATCATTATTTTACTAAAGATATAATAATATAGATAGTGTAAAATTAAATAGATATTTATATGTATAACAATTTTTTTATGTAAATATATATATCGGGGCGGGTACGGTGCGGATTATACTAATACCGTCCCCGTACCATACCCGCATATTAACGGTACGGTTATTCCCCGCCCCGGTCATTTTCCCCGCTTGAGCGGTTTTTTCCCTACCCATTCGGATCGGATAACCACGGATACCCGTAACCATGGGTTATATTGCCATCCCTATACGTGTTTGATAAATGTTTTCTAAAATTCATTTTTTAGGAGAAAAGATTAGATGAATATAGAAAAAAATTTGTATTGAGAACAAAATATATTTAGAGAGTGAAAGTCAAGACAGGGTGAGGAGAGAGAAATTCAAGTGAAGGAATAAAGAGAGAGAAAGTCATAAGAGAAAAGACAATGAAAGATAATAATGAGAGTGAATGAGGAAATAAAAAGTGACGAGAAAGATAGAAGAGAGAGAAACTAATGAAAACATATAAGACAGAGAATGTAATTTAAGAAAAAAAAAAAGAATAGAAAATAATGAGAGAAAATAAGAAGAGAGAAAGTGATGAGAGAAAATAAGGAGAGGGAATAAGAAAAGAGAATGAGGAGAGATAATGAGGAAAGAGAAAATTACGAGAAAATGTGTACATGAACACGTGAAAGAATGAATTTTAAAAAAAAAATAAGAAAACACTTTGAAAACAACATTTTATTATTCTCTGAATTTTATATTTTCTTTAATTCTGTTTTTAAAAACTATTCTTAGAGAACAATGACAAACACTCTTACTTGTTCTCAGAAAATAATTTCCTGTTTTTAAAAATAAAAAACAGTTTTTTAGTTATAATACCAAACATCCCCTAACTTACGTGGGTCTTTTTTATCTTTTCCCATTCCCATGTCTAACTGCATTTTTTGAGCTTTTAGCAAGTAACTTTTTTCCTTGTTCCTTCCTCGGATTGGCTCTATTATGATTTTAGGATTTGTTTATAAATTTAATGGCCATTAGAGCCTTTACAAAAAATAATATAGATTTTTATGGCCTCAGTTGGATTTCATTAGATTCATAAGATGAAAGAATTGGGAATGTTCACAGTTAGATGATTTTTTTTTTTATGTTCACGGCTATTCGGCTATGTCAAATAAGAACAGAAAGAGAAAATGTCGGGAAGTAAAAAAAAGAAAAAAAAAGAGCGAGAAAGAAAGGAAGGAAGAAATATGCCGAGGATGGTATTCTGCTCTACTGGTTTAATTTTTCTTTGACAATAATGGATTTTAAGTTTAAGTAATTTTGCCATAGTTTTCACTGTTGTATGATTGAAAGTTTATAGTTACTTTAATATTACAACTATTTTGTTGATTTGGTAGATTTTGCAAGCCTTTTGTTGAGATATAGAGCTGCCACTATGAGAAGAAAAGATATGTCGTATGCAGCAAATTACGAGCATGGTTCGGTCAGGTGATCAAGAAGATATTGATGATGGCTAGGGAGTTGAAGAAACTTAATGCGGAAATGACCATGTCGACAAGAAAGCACTTGTTATTGTTGGGAATTCAGGTATACAATATTATATACATGTTTATGATTTGCCACTGATTTAGCTTGAAATAATTTTTCCTTGAGACTGTTATCCTAAATAGCTTTATTATATTATGTTTGTGTAGTTTGGAATTTTATTATAATTGGTTACATGATATTGCATAGAGTTAATAGCAATTATGCATTTGTAATTTGATACAACAGTTTGCTTTTCTTATTGTTTTTCATATTTTTCCCTTCAGCTAGTTATTTTATGAAGTAAAACTTGCAAGTAAATAGCTTCAGATATTGAATCCTATCATGGGATCATATATGCTATCATTTTTAGATTTTTGACTTCGGACGGATTTCTATCAAATAAGAATTGGAATATATCATACTTGGAGTCATACATTTGTCTATGTCATGTCATACTTAGGGTATAGCTTAAACATAAGCTGAGTTTTAATCACTCTGACAATTTTATTTTCATATAACTCACCCATTTTTGTGGTTCTAATACAGTTCTATTTCCTTATTTTCAATTCAAAGAGAGAAAAGTTTTCAAGTCAATGAACTTGATGCTTTGTTATTATTCATTTTCAACAACTAAAACGAGAAATTACAAAGTTTTGAGGTTATTGAGATAATTTCTCACTTGACCCACTGCTCGCTATCTCTATTTTCTTGAATTGCATACAACCTATACTCTTAGGTAAGATAATTATTATCAGTATTAGATAACTTAACTAAGTTCCTTTTTTTTAAATTTAAGTTCTTATTGATATTTTGAGTAAAATCTGTTTAGAATTTTTGGTGTGGCCATAGAAGTGGATGTCAAGTTGTAGTAGCTCATGTTAGCTTGAAGCAACCTTCATTCTAGCAGTTACTAAAACTGAAAAAGAATTTAAATTTAATCATCCAATTGTTAGGGTTTATGCCCTAATAGCATATATATTTTAGATATCTGCTGAATTAATAAAATGACATTTTTCTATTTGAATTTATATATAATTGGTATACCTTTAAATATCAGAAAATCTCTAGTTTATTTATGTGACCACAAATTTAGTATATAAGTATTATATACATGAGAATTAAATTTATGGATAATAAACTAAATATAGTCCATAATAATTAATTAAAGTTCGAGATCTTTAATTAAATATTATTAGTACGGTCCATTAACATTGAGAATGTAATAGTCTTATCCGTACTATTGATGTGTTGACATCACAATGGAAGTACTTTATATAATTCAATTATATAAGACTGGACTAGACATGATTTGAATCTCACATATTCCGTTAACTATTGAGAGTTCAGATAATGTCACTAGATGATCATATGTAGATCAATCTTAATCCTGAGTAGTTATAGACTCCTATTTATAACATTACGTTCTTTAATATACTTGTTAAAGGTTTGTTTCATAAACAGGTCGAAATACTTGTATCTTGGGAGTATGATGAGATGAGTAGCTGGGAATATAACTTACAGATATGGAATCCATTCCTTCCGTTAGGAAGCTAGAAAGACGATTCCCTTATGTGTTGATTCAAGATTTAAACAATTTGAGTACTCAATTTATAATAAATTTATAAATTAATTGTTCATTAGAGAATCAATGGTACACAAGGATAAAGATGTAATTGGAGAGGTAAACGGAATATGACCTAGCTCTAATTATAAATTGTTTATGGAGGATTGAACTACATCTAATGATTAAATCGATAGACTGCTCGCTGTTTTCTGAGTAAATTAATTCTGTAATTTCAAGAGTGTAATTCTGGATTTTTAGTGAAATAATACTGGAATTAATAAATTAGACAAATTAATTAAAGAGTTTAATTAATTGTCATAATTTATTGGAGCTTGAATTACAGATCCATAGGTCCCCA